>CM019742.1:14065873-14284420 GCA_009761775.1 Ficus carica | reverse complement strand
CACTTATGAAGACAAATAGCAGCAGTAAAGTTGGCACCACAAATGATAGTTTTCACTTGTTTGTCTTTCAAAGCTTCAACTAACGTGGGAGAAGTTCTATCTTCAGTATTCCCGTGGCCTAAACGGCCATTTGCACCCTTTCCCCAAGTGTACACTTCGGTTCTTGAAGTTAGGACCGCAACATGATAAGCACCACAAGCAATTTCTTCAACAAAATTCTTTGTTAGCTTTCCCTCAACACAAATGGGAATCTTCCCATCGGCTTTAGGATCCCCTAACTGACCACAAACAGGGCTTCCCATTGTGTAAACGTTTCCGGTGGTTGTAAGTGCAACAGTCAGACTGTGGCCACAAGCAACTTGACAAAAACTAGACTCAACAAGAGCAGCAACACAAGTAGGTATAAGTCTCGTTTCTTTGTCTCCATGCCCAAGTCGACCTTTATCTCCATCCCCCCATGTATAAAGCTTTCCTGAAGAGCGACTGCTGGAACATGATAACCCGACCATAACTTCAACAACTGCAGCAGTGTGCCACACGCCACAAGCAGCTCGAACAGTGCGGAGCCCTTTAAGGGACTCGACTTCCCTGGGCATTGCAACGCTCGTCTGATCACCATGACCTAGAGCACCAAACGTTCCATCTCCAAAAGTTACAATTGCCCGGCAGAGGTCACAATAGCTGTGTGCCATGGTCCACACGAAACTAGTGATACGTGAATTCCTTCTAAAATGCCATTCAACTTTTTTGGAACCCACTGCCTGGCTTCATTTCCATGTCCATTGAGCTGAGATTTGAAAGAAATACCACCCCAAGTGTACATCTCACCAGAAAGCGTTACCGCACAGGAATGGTACTCCCCACATGCTACAAATTCAATATTGATATTTTTTAGACCATCTATGAGTTTCGGATGGGAAACATCACAGTCTACACCATGTCCAAGCCTGCCACCTAATTCCTCGCCCCAAGAAAATACATCACCTTGCTTAGTTACTAAGACAGCATGTTGTGCACCACAAGCTATACTCTGAACATCAAGCACTACTGCGGATTCCAAGGCTTTAGGCACATGAGAATCCATCTTAAGGCCAGAACAACTTCCGGTTTTATGGACACCACCGCCCAAAATGCCATCACCTATGCCTTCCCCCCAAATGAAAACATCACCTAAAGCATCACCACCGTCATTTCCTGAACCTTGACTTGATGAGCTAACAGCACTAGATGAACTAACTCTGAAAGCATCCACACTAGCGTCCTTTAAGCGTCCCGCCACTACATCTGAACTCCCAGTCGCCTTTTGAGGCATGGTATTTATTGCACCAGATAGTGCCTTCTCCAAATCAAGTTTAGGAGGATTATCACGTGTGTCATTAAGAGAAATGGCATCCACACCATCCTGCATCATTGACAAGAATATGGTTTTACTTGTCTACGATAGAAATCACAGAAAACACGTGAGAAAAAAAATAGAACACCTTCTGTGAATTATCAGCAGTACCCAAACGAAGAGGTCAAAGGAGAACTCTTTTGGGAGCATGCCTCTGGGACTACTTGATTCAGATTGGCTAGCAGACATCGTTTCCTCAATTCTGTTCTTCCCTTTTCACGATGGAAACGTAAAATGATTGCCTTTAGACCGTGAAACCATAACTTCAGCTTCATCTTTATCTTTGCATATATGGTATATTCAGAGGGACAACACGGTTTTGATTTTGAAAATAGAATTTTGAAAATCTAACACAAACTCAATTAGAATTTTACAGATCAGACTGGTAGAAGTTTGACGTTGAAAACCACCAGGAACTATAGGCTTACCAAATCTAGAGACTTCTCTTTATATAAAATAGAAATGATTGATACTCCTTATCAGGTCGCGGATTTCCTCTGAAATGTAGGCTGCAGTATGTCAAATGAATTCAGTGTTACAATAAAAAATTATATATATATATCCAAAATAAAATAAAATAACTTTAAAAGAAAAAGATTAGAGAGGAAAAAACAAGTATTCAGCATTGACACTTGAGCCGGAACTCAGTATAATTGCAAAAAACGAAACCGATTTCCAAATTTAAAAGGAGAGACTAAATTTACAAACTAAAAACTGGATCACATAAACATATACAACAATAGGAAATGATCATTGATGATTGCAGTTTGACGAGTGCTAATTTTTGTAGCTTTCCTGAAGCAACAAGTAAAGCTAAAACGCTCATGATATAAAATGTCATCAACCTGAATCCATCTCAACAACATTAGAAATGCTATTAAATAGCTATTCCGATATACGAGCATACTTACTGCAGTATGCGCCATGCCAGGGGGTGAAGAAGGATTTAAAAAAGAAAAGAAAAAAGGAGAAACTTACCGTGCGCTGACCCCTTATAATTCTGGATATATGGCTTATCTTAATGCACTTCTCCTCTTTCCCTGAGTACCATATCAGAAAACTTTCATCCTGAAGAAAAAAAACACCATATAATTATATGGATTCTTTTGCTCACAACTGCACAAGCAACTTTGTTAACATGGTCCATTTACAGAAAAATTCACAGGTACCTAAAGGCATTAGAAATTAATCTAAATTTTATACACATAAAGGAAGTTCGGCATGTAAGAAAAAATAATAATATAAGTGATTAGACGTAAAAAAATTCATTGACAGACGTTGGCAATGACCAGACTTCAAGAGAAAAGAAGCTATTTTAACTTTACCACCAAAGAAGCAAGGGAATCATTACGTAGGTTTGGAGTCTACTATTTTCTAGATATTAGAATGCTCAAATGTAGCAAAGAAAATGTTTCTTCGAATTTTCTATTCTCATCGGCTTAGAACACATATGTCTCCAGATCTTTGTATCCACTATCCTCGTGTGTATGAGTCCCGTGCCACACTGTTGCTTCATTTGGTAATGATATCAAACATATAATTTGACTTTCATTAAGACATTCCAAAGACATACAACAAATAGTATAACACTACGGTTTGCTCTGGCTCAACTAGGAAGATGGAATCTAGCAACAAAAGACCTGATGTGCATTTCTAAACAGTAATTAGCATCGATGCAAAGCTTGCCGAGTTTTTTTTTTTTTTTTTTTTCATTTCTTTTTTTGGGAGGAGGGCTAAGAAATAAAAGAAATCCCATTCGACTCATATTCGGGATCTTATTATATCTTCTATTTTCAAATCATTTACGAAAACAATGTTCCAAAAATTGTAGCGAAATAAACACACAGCAATATCCTAATGCATCAGGCTTACATTGGAAAGTCTGAAGGGACAAAATTTGGGCTTCCTCTACGTCCATACTTGAGCAAATTTGCGCCCTTTTTTAAAGCAGTAATGGCCTGTTTTCCGAAAACCAACAGAACAGAGACAACTTACATCAAACAAACAAAACCAACAAAGTATCACTAAAATCATGTCTGTCGACAAGATTTTATGATCCATTATTGTACACAGATATCTCTAATTTCTTCTATAATTTTAAGCAAATAACAGAAATATCAACTTAAAACTTTGTAACTTAAAAAAGAACAATGAAAAAGTTGTTAAGCAAATGAATTACCAACTCAGTGTCTCTCTCACAGAACCCGCCTTTGAATGATCCAAAATCATGTTTTTGACACACAAAATCAAATAACAGACAATAAACTAAACCCAAACCTCAAGACATGGAAATGAGCTTGGACGAAGCAGTCGAAGTGAGAGCTTAACTAAGCAAAATGGCGGTGGAAATAGCTTTGGGATATGGGAAGGGAAAGACGAGGACGAAGACAAAATCATGGGAAGCCGAAAGGGGTTGTTGGGTTGGATCTATTTTCTAAAGATTCTCGTTAAGAAAGAGAGAATGTGTTGTAGGGTCGGAAAATGAAACAGGAAAAAGAGAAAAAGGAAAAGAAAAAGTGTGGGAAAAATTAGCTAAAAACTTTAAAAAGAGGGTCGGAGAAAGAGACACAAATTATTATGGAAAGCAAAAAAGGTGAGAGGAGTGAGTGAGTGTGTTGAGTGAGTGTGTGAGTGAGTGGTGGGTGTTGTTGTTGTTCGATTCCCATCAAGTCGACATTCATGGAGGGAGTTGACTAACGAGTCATATTTCAGATCAACTTTTTCTTTAACTTTCCAAAACTCAAACAAAAAACAAACAAAAACAAATACTTATTATATTCTTCAACAATTTATTAAAAAACAAAAAAACAAAAAAAGAATAAAGCGAGAAAGACATGCACGAATAGTCCTAAGCTTGCGTTTGTTTTACTGTGTAAAAACATAAATTTAAAACATTAAAATGTTTGTCTTGACAACAAATTTTTTTTTTTTTTTTAAGTAAAATTCATTCAACTAAAAGAACTTATTGACACAAAATATATTACCGATAACTTTGTGACGCATAATACAAAGCACTCGATAAAAACTGGTTTTATCAGTAAAATCTGATAAAGCACAGGGAAAACGATGTAAAATGAGACCTGATATCTGAAAATTCCTCAACATAACAATTTGAGTACCCATAAGGCTTTTTTTGAAACCACTACAATCAATAGAAGCTTTCGATCTATCAAGAGTATGTAACATGTAGCACCAAGACCACAAACATCTCCGCTAAGACTCATAGCTACCGGAACTTCTAACTTACCAAGACCTAAATCTGACGGGCCGAAAACAAACTCAAACAATGGAAGAACCACCTCCATTATTACAATGAAAATACTAAAACTATATGGCGGAAATTTCAATGCCTTTATTAGACTTAAACATTAAAAACTAAAGACTAAAACACAATCGTCGCAGGCCTTCAAAGAAAGTGCAGCCGACAAGAGGACTATCAGAGTAGGAGGAATGTTTTGGGGGACAAGCGGCGAAGCAAACGAGATGCCTTCAAACAGCAGAATGTGAAATACACGTGATACCACCATCAGCAGCCGAAGCTAGAACACCACCTTCAAAAGAAGTTCACCACCGTTTGGAACAAAACCCCGAAAGAGTACAACTATCAAACGAGAAAAACGTCACAAAACGCCTCCAAGCCATCTGGAAATCATCCTTGTAGATGCTGTTTTTCTACAGTCAAAATTTAACAGAATGTTAATGACAATGATAAAACAAACAGTTGAATGGGCCCGTTAAATTTTGACTGTAGAAAAACAGCATCTACAATCCTCTAAATGACATCAGATCTGCTCCAATGAAACTACCCCACCAAACACAGCCACCACCATCAAAAAACTCACAACAATATGAGCTTAGCGACAAATTTTTAAGGCCGAAAGTCCAATGATGCGCCCGGAGACGGTCCCGGAACCCTAGCCGACTCATTTTCTTCTTTTCTCTTTTCTCGTTTCCTAAGGTTAGCTGTTGAATATTAGAGTTATTAGACTCGTATAATTTTTTCAAAAAAAAATTTTCCTCTTACAAATTATATTTTTCAAATACTAAGCATACATTTGATGTACAGATTGGAGTTGAAATTTTGAGTTAAAATTGTTTGACTTTTCAAAATTAGTATTTTTATTGAATTTTTATAAAAAGACAAAAAAAAAAAAGTTAAGTTTTTTTTTTTTTTTTTTTTTGAAGTGGTTGTTCCAAACATACCATAAGTTTTACATTTGATGCATAGGTTGGAGATGAATTTTTTTGTATTGGGGTTGTTTAATTTTTCAAAAATTAAAACTTCTATCAACTTTTCTGCGAAAGTATGAGTTAAATATTTTTGTTTTTAACCTATAAATCGAACTAGGGCTAATTTTACCATATTTGGGCACGTTTGAAAGTTTATGTTTTATGGTCTTTAATTCTAATTCCAATTAAAAATGATCAATATTACTGTTTTTTTTTTTCCATTAGTTTTGCCCTTAAAGTCCAGTTTACCATTTTGCCCTTAATTGTGGAAAATTATCATTTCACCCCTAGCATTCCTTAAACCTTCTTATGTTTGATGTCCGGTTCTTAGGGCCTATTTGGGATTCCGTTTCTAGACAGAGTTTTGGCAATTCAACTTCAAACTTCTCAAATCTGTATCTCATTTTTTCACTATTCATTTGTAAAAAATTTAAAATTTTATAACTTTTTTATTTTAAATCAAAATAAGTTGATTCTTATGTCAAAATACTTACAACAACGAGATGAACGAAATAAGAATAGTTTTGCATTTTTTTTTTCTGTCCAAGTTAATTTCCAATTCACGGTTTAATTAAACACACATTTCCAAATCAGTCGTCAAAAGTTCTCCAAACGGACCATTAAACTTTGTATACGACTCTAATAGACTTATAAGAGCCCATATAGTGTCTCTTAACGATTTGGAAAGATTGTTATTTTATCCCTTCTAAAACTATGATCCGAACATAAAATAACAATGTCTTGAAACAAACATTACGGAAGAAGATAATTAAATCATCTAGTGTCAACCGGCAAAAGTGGACGAGTACTTTTCGTTTTGTTTGCAATAGTTTACACCCAAAAAAAAAAAGTATCACCTTGCAAATATCTGATAGTAGCTCTCTAAACCTTCACTAAATCTTATCTAAATTTCTCTAAGAAGCCTGTTACTTAAGCTAAACAAGATTATTAAAAAAATTAAAAACTTAAATTAAAAAGAGAACATTCTTTTTTTTATGGACTATCAAATTCTAATCGGATGGTGGCCTCTGTCTTGTTGATGGTGGAGTGTTGGTTTTCCTTGGAGCAACCCTTTAACAAATGGGGTCTAAGCTTGTTCACATCTGATAACTGAACTGGTTTCAAAAAGAATTCTTCTGCCCCATCTTGCAAGCATCTATAACCAAAACAATACATACAATTACAAACCCATGTCAGCCTTCATATCACAATAGGTCTCATTTTCAAAATGTTTTTCACGTTTTTCAATACAAATACTTTTGGAAAACGACATCAAAATAAAGTTTGTTTTGCACCAAATCCGAAAATTAAAACAAACAAAAAAAAAATTCATTTTTTTTGTTAAAAAACCTAATAAAATTTTGAAAATATACACAAATAAAATTTTACTTCTTATTGTACTCAAACAAATCACACAATTAAACGAACTTAAAAGATATTTTAACACCATTCCCAAAACATTCTCACTTGTATTTCATCTCTTTACTAATTTTTTTTTAAATAAAAAATCACTACTAATAAAATATTTGATCACATATCAAATAATATTATTTTCTCTTTGCATGTATTTGGTTTGTCTGTTGGGGATGAAATTTTTAAGTTAAAATTAGTTAAAATTTCAAAAACTAATTATAAATTTTATTAACTTAAAAAAAGATAAAAATTTATATAAAAAATATAATTTAATTGAAGTTAAACTTAGAATACTAAACAAAGCATTTACCTATTGATTCTGGATGGTTCATTCTCTGATGACATGATGACAACCGGTATGTCCTTGAGAGATTTAGATTCCTGCAAAACATTTATAATATATATATATATATATATACACACATATTAAAACAAAAAAAAAAAAACAAAACAAAACAAAACAAATAAGTTTTTTGTTTGCTTTTAATTTTTTTTTTGGCTAATATTATGTGGAAAAAGAAGAGAGAAATTAAATATTACCTTAATCTTTCTGAGGAGATCATAGCCAGTCATTCCAGGCATGCAGTAATCCGTAATAATCAAATTTACATCCCTCTGTTCTACTTCTTCTTCTTCTTCATGCAGACCCAGAAACTCTAGAGCCTTGCTTCCAGAATCTACTGCAGTAACTGTTTTAAAAAAAAAAAAACCAAAAATTGCCCGCAAGATTTAGATCTCAAACCCAATAAATTCACAAAAAACAAACAAAAAAAAAAAAAAAAAAAACCTCCTGACTAGATTGACACCCTATAACATTCGCATCATCTACCAATCCTATACTATATTAAGTAATAAAAAGAAAACAGATAAAGTTGGACAAAATAAACAAAACCATTTAAAAAGAAGAGAAAACATAAAAACAACTATTAAGCTAATTTCTTATAGGTGCACTCGGACAGAGTCCGTAACTCATGAAAATCCTTTGCCAGAAAAAAAAAATATATATATATATATATATATATGTATATATATACATATAATTACCATGATATGAAGAACTCTTGAGGAGGGTCTCGATCAACTTTCTGTCAATAATGCTATCATCAACAGCCAAGACGTGAAACTGAGCTTCTGCATCCAAACCCATTTTTGCTTGACGATAATGATAATAATGAATAAGAAGAAGAAGAATAGAACAAAGGAATGAAGAATAGAATGATGAAACAAAAAGGGGCTTGAGAGTTTTTAAAATGAACAAGGAATAAGCCCATCAGAATCAAAAAGAGATACGAGAAATCCTCTTTGGAAATTTGACAGTTTGGTAAAGGGGGAGATACGCCAGATTTCCCCATCAAGAATCTTCCCGGATCTTAGGTTTGATTTTTTGAATTGGTGAACAAGCCAAGAAGCCGCTATTTTCTTTCCAAATAATAATATTAATCAATACGATTGTTTCTTTCTTTTCTTTATATTTTAGGATTCTCCGTCATTTTATAAAAATGACATTTGTAATTTTTTTAATATTATTGTAACAACTAGTTATCTTTAGTGTTGTTATTGAATTTTAAGTCTCTATTTGGTATTTAAGTTCAACTAAATTATATTTTTTTTATTTTAATTTTTATTTTTTTTTAAAAAGTCAATAAAATTTATAATTAGTTTTTAAAAAGTCAATCAATTTCAACTAAAAAATTTCATCTCCAACTAACTTATCAAACGATAATTAAATAAAACTTATAGGTAAATCAACTAGTATTTACAACTCTAACGTCGGATTTGAACATTTCCTTATAATATAGTATTTTAATTTACTTTATTCGTCTTACTCTTTTCGGTTCCCATTAAGGCAACTCTTTTGGTCTTTGACGTTTGATTGATGTTAAAGGCCACTATTAGAGGATTTCCATTCACGTGCATGACCAGTTTATGATCTCTTGACCAGTTAACAATTGAAATTGCTTTGAGGTTTCCCTTAAAATAGAATATATAAAATTAAAAAAAAAATCTTTTTGCTTCTTGGTTCTTGAATTAAAAAATTGCAATCCCTAATTTTCTCAGTCAAATATTATTTTATGTTCTTAAGAATGAGATAAACAATGATTTTGAGATTAAGTGGATCGTCTAATTACATAGAATGGAATGAATACTTATGTGGAGCCAATATTTCGTAGAAGATGTGATCCTGATCATTACGTGCACACGGTGTCTACCTTAAATAATAAGAGGATATCTTTAATATATATATATATATATATATATATATGAATGTATATGAGGATGGCTTTTTTGCACAGTTGTCCCTGAACTTTTCGCATACTTATAATCTGCCTCTTTAATTTTTAGTTTTTGCTAATTTGTATCTTGAATTTATGAATCCGTAGCAAACCACCCTTTACTGATAACTATGTTAACTTCTTTGAAATCAATGTTAACTCATTTTGCCATCGATTAAGATTCATGTGTAAGTTACATGTTAATTTTTCATCAAAAAATTAACATTGTTATCATTATGGGAGATTACTACAGATTTGTAATTACGTGATGCGAATTGTTAAAATTAAAAATTTAGTAGATCAACTACAACCGTTTGAAAAAATCATGGCTAAATATGCAAAGAAAAGCCTAAGAAGATAAACCGAGAAGAATCTTCCAAATACCAAAAACTAAAAAAATAATGATAACAAGAAGTACCTGAGTGTATTTCTAATGTTGTTATCAATGATTTGATCATCAATTATTAATAATAATATCAGGAGCATATGGTGTTGGCTCGTGTTGTGCGATTTTGTGTCATGCTAATGGTGCAGCTCATTCACTAGCTCGCCATGCTCTAGCTCTTAATGAGGAGCGTTTTTGACTGGAAGAAGTACCTGAGTATATTGAGTTTATTTCTAATATTGTTATCAATGATTTGATCAAGAATCAATAATAATATCAGTCATTCCTTTTCCACAAAAAAGAAAAAAGAAGAAGAAATAGTCAGTTCTTACTCATTAGAATATTTTTCCTTTTCTATTTTATTATTTTAACATAGGACTTTAAATGAAGAAAATGCTTAAAACATCCCATGTGTTTAAATATTTATTTTACTTTTTTTTTATTACATAATAGTTGTATTCGCACGTGCGGAATAGACATGCAAAACACAAATAAAGTGAAATAAATAAAAATTCCACATGGCGACCACGTGACTGTCACGTGATAAATAAAAAGCCATGACCAGCTCTTTCAAATATAGGTAAGAGATAATCATATGGTATATTTTGTCCGTGAAATCCATCAAAAAAAATATATTCTTTGACCAGTGAAATTTTAAAATATACCCTGATTTTTTTTTATTGAAAGGAAAAATATACATGATTACTCTCATTAAAATGTATTAGATATTTATCTTAACAATAACTTACAATGAAGAAAGTTTTTGAAACTACCGAAGTTCTATTCTCGGAGGAAAAAAAAAAAAAAGCTGAAAGAAATTAACAAAGTGTGGAGATACTTTAAATATTAAATTTTACTTTGTTTTTTAGTTGATTTTCTTTGAAGTTTTGTTTATTAGTTAATTGACGTTCAAAATAATATTAAAATAGAGAAGAATATCTAAATAATCATCTTTTTTTCATATATTAACTAACATGAACATAAATTCTCAACTCTTGATCAACATGACACAAATTTTAGTTAACTTTAATTTAATTTTCTGTCATATTGGTCTAGTGTTAACTTTTTGTATTATGTTAGAGTAATGGTCTCTAAATTTGTGTCATTTAGGTATTTTTCCTTAAAAAAAAATTAAAATTAAGGGTAGTCTAGATATTTTGAGAATTTGATAAGTCAAAACTCAAACATGGGACAAGGATAATTTTTAGGCTCCATTTAGAGACACTTTTCCAAACAGTATAACACCATCTGGTTTGCAAATGGGCATTTGAGGGA
This sequence comes from Ficus carica, assembly GCA_009761775.1. NCBI lineage: Eukaryota > Viridiplantae > Streptophyta > Magnoliopsida > Rosales > Moraceae > Ficus > Ficus carica. Next base: position 14,273,451 of record CM019742.1, on the reverse strand, counting down.
CTTTTGGGTTTCAAAAAGTCTTTTTTTAAAATTTACTATTTCACAATTAAAAATCAACAAAACATGCATTTCAAAACATCATTTTTTTTTTCAATTATTCTTCCAATAAACACAAAACTCCAAGATAATTTTTTCCTACAAGTTTTTATCCTAAACCCACATTTTCAAAACTCATCTCAACTTCAAAATCCCAATAGTAAAACTCCAACTTTAAAAGTCTCACAAATGGGCCATTACACTATTTCTTAAGACCCAAGGAGTAAATGTGATATTTTAAAAGAACACAAAAGATACTTTAGACATTGTGATATGAACCTCGCCAATGAAACGACGAAACCCAACACCAAACGTGGATTTAAACCCCAAGACCTTCAAGACGCAAGCTTGTTTGAGCCTTGACCAGTTACCTAGCAAGATAAGAATCAAGAACTATGGATATTGGCAAACGCCACACCTAGACTTTCAAGAACGCCTCAAGAACCTAGGTGATAAGTTTGGTTGTTGATAGCCACAAGAATGCAAGAAAAGCACAATATATAAGCACTCTTACTTTTTTTTTTGAATTCCAAAACTGATCATAACCTTCAAAACAAGCCTTTTATAGGCTGCTAAGTATAAGTCTTTCTTTCCAAATTTACCAAAAGAAACAAATCATGAAACTAACTCTACTATTGGACCTAAATCACGCCTACAACTAGAAAAGGAAAGTTAAATATTTTAAATGGCTTTATTATCGGCCATTACACCTATCACTAAAACAAATAAGGAAAGTTAAACAAATTGGCATGCAAACCTTACAATCATACCTATAACACAAAAGGGAAAGTAATCATGCCAATTTACTTGCTGAAATTAAGCTTGCTTTGACCGAATTCTTCTAGAACTTTAATCATGGTGATACTACGTGGATCATGCTCAATGGGCCTCCACGAATTTGTTTGAGTTCAAACTTCTTGAATCAGCCCATTCAATACTTATTTAAATCACTTGGCTCTAAGTCTAGTAATTGGCTCAATCGGCACGCTTAATGGATTATGTGGGTGCTGCCCTTGAGTCCCTCTAAGTCCACGTGTGAGTTCCCCCTCATGTATACGTGGTTGTGCAACGTCATTAGCATCACATTGGATAATTTTTATTAAATATATTTTAAAAAATTCCCCCAAAACAAAAAAAAAAAAACAAAAAAAACAAAAAAACAAAAAAACAAAAAAAGATTCTAAACAAATGAGTTTTTCTCCAAAAAAAAAAAAAAGGAAAAAAAAATCTGAAGTAATAGCTTTCACTGGCGTTTTCCTTTTTCTTAAAACACAATAAGAATCTATTTTCTTGGTTCTTAGAATCAAGTTGCAATCCCTTCATTTTCTCAGTCAAACATTAGTTTATGTTCTTAAGATGAGAAAAATAAAGATTTCGAGATTAAGTGGACCGTCTAATTACATGGAATGGAATAAATGCTTATGTAAAACTTTGATTTCATTGAAGATGAGCTTCTTATTACACGCACAAGGTGTATGTACCTTAAATAATAAGAGTATAGCTTTTTTGCACCGTTACTCCTAAACTTTTCGCATACTCATAATTTACCTCCTTAATTTTCAGTTTTGACAATTTATATCTTGAATTTACAAATCCTTAAAAAATGCCACCCTTCATTGATTACTTTGCTATCTCTATAGTTAACTAAATTTTTATGCAACTTAAAAAAAAAAAAAAAAAAAAAAAACTTTTTCCTACAAAATTTTAAATTGGACAATAGCAATTTATGATTCTTAATACGAAAATTAGGTAGACCTAATGCAAGTGAGACTGACCAAGGATTAATCTCACAATTGTATCCTCGACGATTAATATCATAAATGTATCCTCAATTATATACTCTAATTCAACATGCGCCAAAACTTTTAAAATCGAAAGGTTGACATGGAACTAATCTTAGCTTCATAAATTCCCCCGAATTATTGATCTTATGTTAATGCTCTGGATTTTTAAAATTTTTATAAATCCCGCTTAACTACATTAAAGTATTTGAAATAACGATTGCATCCAAATTCCATATATAAAACTAATGACATGGCTAACAGTTTAAAACGGATGAATGAAGGGAGATTTGATAAAATTGTATCGAGTAGGTTATATTTTCTCTTTCCATCCGTAATTAAAAATCTAAATAATAATGATAATAGATGACAACAATAACAATAGTAACACTAATAATGACAATTATATAAAAGTCTCTTTTTTTTTTTTAAATACATGTGTACGTATATTTAAAAAAAAAAAACATTCTAATGCAACCTCACACATAAAAATGTGTTTTTTTTTAAATGATTTTACTTTAAAAAAAGAGAGAGAGAGAGAGAGAGAGAGAGAAAATTGTTCAGAAATAAAATTTTTCGTTGTTGAGAAGGTGCAGTAAACTCTTTTAGCAAAACGGTGGTGAGTTGCCATAAAAATCTACAATTCAAGTGGAATTTAGATAATTAAAATTAATTTCACATAAGCTTTTCGTTATTATTATACATGGATTTGGATGGAAGGTACATTTTGAACTATTTTATATAACTTAAGGGGTGAAATGAACACTTTTAATAATTCAATAACATGTTGAATTAGGGTACATGATTTAGGGGTATTTATGAAATTATTTTAATCGACCAATGTTATTTCTCTTTTATGGATAGTTGAACATTGCATTTGGACATGACCTACTTGGTAAAATATAGGTGGTCATCTATGATGAGCTCTTGACCATAATTATTCTATTTTTTTTTTTTTTAAGAGTCTCATCTATCATTCTTAAGGAAATTATTTTTAGTAACAATAAAAAATTTTAAAATAAAAATTAAAGAAGAGTGCTTCAGATATGGTATATCTTTTATGGAATATACTTTCTTTAATAACACTTGTTATGTCAGTAATTATCTTCTAACTACCAACAATTGTTATTACGCATACTACATTGAATACTAGTGCTAATTATAGGACTTATTAAAATGATTTGACGTTACAGCAGTATAAAAGAAAATAATAATAATAAAGTACTATTCATGGAATATATTTTTGAGAAATCAGTGGCCTTCTTAAAGCTTACTTTAAATAAATGTCCCTGATTTTGTTAAACAAAATCCGTTTCTTTTTTTTCTTTTTTTTAATTTAAGAATTGACATTTTTTTAAGGGAATATTATTATTTAAATTAAAATAGGAAACAAATATCAATACCAATTATATAATGATTATATGGTATAAGAAACACAACATTCCATTTAGACCAATTTTATAAGTGAAATATGATGAAGCTTAATGAGATGGACATAAGCCAAGACTCGGTGACGGGAAAATTCCTCAACAATCCTATAATCGAGTATGTATAAAACTCTTGTTAAGAAACATTTACAATCGATAGAATATTTCGATAAATAACATCAACTACAAAATTCTTGCCCCACATAGAACAATCACTCTGTTACGTGCCACAGCTTAGAGGAAATCAATCAGCTCGATTGAAAATATAGAGGTTAAAGATCGCCGCACCAACCATCGGATTACCAAGGCTTTGCCGAATCCCAAATCACTGGAAGCTCGTCGGGCTAGATCTAGTCGAGAAACTCCCAACTAGGATCCTTCGACTTCATCCCCTCCAAAATCACTGAACCCCGATTACTCTCACTTGCCACGGCGGCAGCGGAAGTCCCAGACAAAGAGAAATTGTAGTGTATGAGAAATTTGAGAGAAAAAAGGAGGAGAGAGAAAGGCACCACTTTATTGATTAATTTTGAGAAATAATAGATACAAAGTATATCTAGTTTATTAATTTGTAATCACACAGCAGATGCTGTGGCGGGGAAGAGAGAGAGAAAAAATCAACTGATGATGATATATTCCGTAAATCAATCATATTATTAGTTAATCACTTATTGATTTGATTTATCATTAATTGATATCAGTTAATCATTAATTGATATTGATAATCACTAATCAAAATTGTTCATTAGTGATTTACCTCAAAGTCAATCAATGATTCATTATCAAGTCTTCATTATTAAAAATATATTTCAAATAAGGGATATTTATCACATGTTCGTCCTTTTTTTCTTTTTCTTTTTTTAATTTGAAGATAGGGTGATTCGAACTTAACACCTTTAGGTGGAGTCAGGTGGGGTCAAGTATGTTATTACTTAAAAATAAAACACCTAAAATAATCCCTCATAATTATTCTCCTCCTTTTCTTCTTCTTTTTAGCTTTGGGATTTTCCATGTTCATTAGCTATCTCTACCATGTTTAAGGAACATTTCATAATACATATGAGACAATAGAACATGAAAACTAATTGATCACCGCCATTTTTAGAGTTGTTCTACTTAACTATTGTTTTATTTATTTATTTATATCTTTTATAATTTATTCATTTGCTTATTTTTGGAATAATTTAATTCTACATGCCAAAGGTGTATTTGGTACAGAGAAACAGAAAGGAACCAGATTCCAACAGCTAAATAATTGGACAGAAAATCAATCACTAGGAATATTATATATCCTGAAAAATAATTAGATCGATAAAAAAGGATTTCCATTTCTTAAGATCATTACTTCCAAAGAGACTTTTAGAGATTTCATTGTTTTTGTTGTTCCCGCAATGTCAAATATCATTTCATTTAAGATACAAAGTGACTCCATCTTGAACAGAAAATATTACGTACCTTGTTCTTGTTAAAAACCAACTTATCTTAAGTTAATACTGCCATGTAGGTCCTAATTTTCATTTCGAATAAAAGTTATGTTTCGATTAAAAAACGAAGATCAAAAGCCCCCAAGAAGGACAGAATTGCTACTTGAAAATCGCCACAAAATGTTCACTCAATTGGGAAATGGTGGTTAAAGGGCCTTTAAAAAGCAGGTTGAATTGAGCTTTCTGCACATGTGGTTTTCATGAATTAATTTCTTGTGAATCTTTCAAAGTGACATCCATAACAACAACAGAATCAAAGTGGAAGAATTCCAACTTGGGAAAGTCCTTCAGTGAGAAGAAATATCAAAAACAAGAAAAATGTAAATGTATACATAATCTCTTTCTCATGATCTAACACATCATGAGAAGGGGGAAAAAAAAAAAAAAAATCTTCATTTGGATTTCCCAATTCGGCACTTGAAAGAGTTGTGAATTTCAAACCAACCACCCCAAAAGAAGCCTGGTTGAGAAAAACTGTAAATCTTGTCTGTTATCCCGGCGAATTAAAACTTCAGGAAGCAAAGGCCTAATTGGGTCTATGCCCGAAAAACTTGCTTTTTGTAAACACTGAAGAAGCCAACGGGTTTGACACCGGAAGTGATTCAGCTTGATTCCGGTCTTTGTTTTCGTAACAAGGACCGGATTACTTCAGTTCATCTCTATAGCAGATAGGCCTTTCCAAAAACCCGCTTCACTTTCTCGGGAAGATCTCGGCCTCCAAAAAGAGCAAGTCGATGCTTTCGATCCCACAAGCAAAACAGAGTATACTGTCCCCTGTAAATTACACATTAGATCACTTCCAAAACATCAAGTGGTTTTTCTTGCTTTGTTGGGCGATTGGTTTTCTTTCGAGCCAGCTTTTCTCTTGCTGATGTTGTGTTGGACCGTCTTAGCCCCATACTTCAACAAATGGGGCTTAAGCTTCTTCACATCCGACAACTGAACTGGTTTCAAAAAGAATTCCTCTGCCCCTTCCTCCAAGCATCTGATCAATAACAATTAAACAATGTCACTCAGAAAGAAAATAACAAATTCTAGCCTAAATTAGTATCCAACTCGCAGATACAGGACAGCCTAACAGTAATTCTACACCTGTCTTTATTTTGGTTCCGCTTACCTGTTGATTCTTGAAGGAACATTCTCTGAGGACATGATTATAACCGGTACATCTTTATGATATTTAGATTTCTGCAACAAAATTTGAACTCCAAATTAACTCTTCGTACTTCGAAGAATTTATTTATTTATTTATTATTTTGAAAATATCATGCAGAAACAAGATTCTAAAAATCCCCATAAAAGTTAATTAAAGTACCTTGATTTCTCTGAGGAGATCAAAGCCAGTCATTCCAGGCATAGAGTAATCCGTAATGATCATATTGACACCCAAGTTGTGATGATTTTGTTCATCTTCATCCAAACCCAGAAATTCTAAAGCCTTATTTCCAGAATCTACTGCTGTAACTGTAAAAAACAAGAACCGCCCAGAAAACCAACCTCGTATCAGAAAAACTGAATCAAAATGCAAAAAGTAGTCAGTTTTGAGAGATTTCATATTTTTTTTAAAAAAAATACCTTGAAAGGAAGAAGTCTTGAGGAGAGTTTCGATCAGCTTTCGGTCAATGATGCTGTCGTCAACGGCCAGGACATGAAACTGATGATGAGCCTCTGCAGCCATAACCATGTCTGAAATTCAAGATAGAAGAGTGTTTTTTTTTTTCCTCTTTTTTTTTTTTTTAAATAAATATTGTAAAAGAAGATGATGAAGAGGGAAAAGCAGGTCGATGAGGGCCAACAGAGGGGGAGTTGCGGGATTTAAATGGGAAAGCCATCAAAATCAAGGAGAGATACGAAATCCGACAGTTTGGAAAGGAAAATCTTAAGAGATTTCATCAAAGAATCTCTACCAAATCAGGCAAATCTTTCTAGGTTGATTTTTTCTTTGGCGAACAAGCATAGAAGGTCCTCTTTTTTGACCTTTTCTATTTAATATTGGATTCTCTCCCTCTCCCACTAAACAAATCCACAAAAAAATAACCCCAAAAAAAAAAAAAAAAAAATTTCCCACCATATCATGGATTCGGTTCATACACTTCTTATTTATTATATCACATTCTGTGTCACTCTACTAATCTTGTAGCATATGTTCAACTAATATAGTTTTTTATTGTTAACAAAAAATATATATAATTTTTTATTAATATGATATGATATATTAATAAAAATAATTTTTTTTTAATTTTTAATTAACATGTTATGATTTTTATCAACAAGAAATGAAAGAAATATAAATAAAGAGATACGTAATTGAAACCATAGCATAAGAACGGTCCATGGCCTTGATTTTTGTTTTTATTTCTTTTGTTATTAATACGAGCGTTTTCCATGTGCATTGGATAGATATCAGCAAAAATCATGATTGAAAAAAAAAGAAAAAAGAAAAAAGAAAAAAGGTGTATTGGATAGATAAAGCCGTGGCCAACTTCTGGTGGTGAGTAGAGTACAGCTTTGAAATTATTTTAATAAATGTCCTGTTGTGCTCCTTATTTTTCTGGAAAAGATACAGTAACTTTTTTTTTTTTTTTTTTTTTTTTTTTTTTTTTGCAGAAAGTATTTTTGTCTTCATTTGTAAACTTTTCTTCAAGAAAAAATTGTGTTAAATAGACCATGTCCGAAGAAATTGAGCTCCATCTATAGTATTGTGTGGTGCATTTTTTTTTAATAAATTTGTGTATGGAATTCGAACTTTAGACTTTGTGGTAAAACTAAGTATGTAATTATTACTTAATTACATTTATAACCACATGTTGTTGTATTTATTTACCTTAGTTTGGAAAATTAAAAGAAATAACTTTCAGCAATAGCTCAAAAAACTTACCCATTTACCTTTTCATATCATAAAAAAAAAAAAAAGAATTTACTGATTTTGAATTTGTTCACGTTTGTTACAATTTCAAGAGGCACCTATGTTACATTTTTTAAATTTAAGGAGCATTTTAGAATAAAAATCTAACAAAAGTTTGTAAATTTGTCCTGTTTTTTCTCCTCTTCTATAGCTCGACTCCACAATTCCTAGAACACAATTTAAAGAAAACAAAAAGAATAAATTGTAGTAAATAGTAATTTTTATAAATAATAGGCAAATAATAGTTTGAAATAGTAAGGTTTTAAAATATTTTGTTAAAAGTAAATTTACAAAATAAATACCTAATTTACAGAGAAATAGCAAATTACTTCTAGAAAAAAAAAAAAAAAAAAAGAAGAAGAAGAAAAAAAAGACACAAGTCCTAATAAAAGAGGCCTAAAAGTCCATGGCGCTTGCTAGCACCACTTCAAATCCCACCCCCCAGGAAAAATTATGGGAAGGGGGTGATCAGTATTAGTATATCCCATAAGTATTACTAAAATGGCTCTTTAGAGGTTGATATAAATGTTGAATGAAGGTCTTATAGATGAGTCCTACCTCTCGATGAAGAGTGTGTCACTCTAACCGTAACGAATGTGTTAACAGTAATGATATGAGTTGCATGAAACAAGTTTTAACATTTAAAACCTCAGGTAAAGTCATCTAACACTTATACTTTTAACCATTAACCCAACATAATAATCCTTAACTGCTAGGCCTCCAAATTCGGTGGTCACTTCAAATTTCCCTCCCTGCCAAAAAAGATAATCCTTGGTTCAATTTGGGTTATTTCATTTAAATAGCTTATCTAAATAGGTGTTTGGATTTTACACATATAAAATGGAGCATTTAGATATTCATTTTGACATTTAAATATGATTTTAATTGTTTTTATTCAAATATATTATTCTAAATATTAATATTTAAATATTTATTCAGATGACAATTTAAATAGTTTTGTTCAAATATTACTATCGGGATCCGGATGGTTCTTCATATGCAAGCTTAAAAAAGTCATATCATGTAACTGCAAAATACAAATTAGTGACGACTTCCCTTGTTTAATTCACACATTCTATTTTTAAAAAAAGATGGTGAAAAGAAGGTTGATGAAACTCTCACAGGATTTTGACTGGCAATTTTTGTGGCTTTGATCTTATATTTGTCGTCTACATACTTTTCAACATTCAATAAAGTCCAAGTCAAATTCTTTTTTTTTTTCTTTTTTTCGAGATATATCATGGGAAAAAGTCTTCAAACATATTCTAGACGCAACTCAGCTCCAGCTTCGCTATATAGCACAATTGTTATTATATTAAAATTAAACTAAAGCATATATAAAATAAAAATAAAATAAAAATTAGCTGAATAACTGTTATTTACTACTATTTTTAAAAAAATAGTCAACCTTTTGATTTTTTAAGTAAATGATCCTTTTTTAGGTGATTTTACAATGGTCATTCCGTAATGTACTAATATTTTATTATTAATGTACCAATGTGCTTGTCACGTTAGCAGCAACCACCATCCACGCTTGATAATTAACAATAGGATGGGGCATTGGCGCCGCAACGGTCACCTCCTCCTCGGACCGTAATGATCGAGGCTGGTTGTGGGGGTAACCGGATGTGGAGAATGAGCCGAATCAATTATATTTTGCCAAACTCTCATTTGCCAGTAGTCGGTTTTGGTTCCGCACAGGGTCCGGCTTCTCCTGGAGCTTCTCGATCCTTGCCTGGTTTATGGATTCCATGTGCGGTTCCCTTGTCCACACATAAACCCTTTTGAATGTGATGGGGACTCGCTCCTCTGAGGGCAACTGGTTGTAAGCCACCCGACCAGACAACCACATGCCCGTCGGGTAGAACCATAAGTGCTTGTAGTTCTTGTCTGAGTACGGGCAATCCGCGATGAACATTCCCTGGTAACCCTGAAAATAGTACGACCCGGACGACGAAAGAGTTGTCTTCATCCGACAGAGATTCTGAAAGGCGCTGAATGACAACTCTTTGCAGTTGTACTTTGTCCACAGAACAAAGCAGCTTATCAAGATCCGATAAGCGTTGGCGTTCAGCTGCATTGGGGCAATGCTCAGCCTCCGAAGTGCTCGCCTAAGGAAATGATGGAATGGAAAACGAAGGTCGGCCTAGAAGAACTCCGCTGATAGAGTTACGTGGCCGGGAGGAGGCCGTGATGGCAGGTTGTTCGGACCAGGCACGACCAATTCTACATTGCGGGGGATTTGGAAATCTTCCTGCAATGAATCCAAGAACTCGGGGGTGACCGCTGAAGTGAAATAGTCCACGTTGTAGACAGGGCCACCATCGGCCCGGTCGACCATCTCCATATCCGCTATCTGGTAAACCAAATACCATTTACCCGCACCGGACGACAGCGACCACGCTGGCGAGATTGGATAGGCTCACCCGGGAGGGGGGGGGGTTTGCACTCCCTGAGCTCTCAAACCCTTCGTCGGTGGTTTCTTCACGATCGGATGTGCTGGGCTGCCTGGCAGTTCTCGCCGCTACTGGGTCCTCCTCCTCGGTAAGATCCACAACCCAGGACGGTTACATTAGAGCCTCACACTATTTAACTCATCCATAAAGGAGCGATCTAGACGAATGGTCGGCCCCATCTGCAGAATTTGCCTTAGCCGTTAGACACCTTATCGTGCATGCCCGGTCGGCACAACTAATCTTCTTAGGGTAGGGATGTATGAGACATTCGACAAGTAGTTGGGAGTCCTCTCTGGTAGCCCGGATGAAGACACAGTGCGGTCGCTAGAGACAGAGGAATTTGTGCTCCCCGAGGAGCCTGTTACGTCGACATCCCTAGAGAGATTCTTATTCTCAGAGTCACCTGACAGATCACTAATCTTGACAGAATTGTTACAAAAAGTAAAGGATTACCTTCTCAGAACTTCTCGAACATGTCGATCGTGGATTTCGTTCAATCTTCTCGGCTGTTGTCGGGAGCTCTCAGTACTTAGTACGAACGACGAAGATGCAAATGAAAAAACTAAAGCCCCAACCCCCTATTTATAGGGGTGGATTTAGGCAGGAAAACTAGGGTTCGGAACCCGAAGTGTTAGTCTGACCACCCACCAACCGTGGCACGACATGTGGCATCAATTGAAATGTGTTAGAAGTTTATTTGTAAAACGTGCATTCGACAAGATCAAACCAGACCAACAACGACCAGTTCTGTTGAGAACTACTCCGATCAGATCCGACCAACATCTCGAGACGACGCGCCGGTCACCTAAGCAATCGCGACCACGCATCCACGAACACCCCCGGCCTTATCAGCCCACGAGTGCTCGGGGGGCTCCTGTTGATGGTATAATTTCTCCGACGTCGGAAGACCACCTGTTAACTAAGGAACTATGTGCAGGAGAACAAATAGACCAATTTTCACGCCCAGTAAAGAGGATCCATTGACCGAAATATATCCGACCAGACCAAGTGGGTCGGTCGTCGAGGATTCTTCCTAGAGCACTCATTTGATCTACTAACACATCCGATGTACTATTGGTCCTCATGTTGGCTCTCTTTCATGGACACCTCGACCAAATCACCGCCAGGTCCCGTGATACTGGTCCGAGCAATACTTCCCGACCAAAGCTGGACCCTAGCCTGTGCTTTCGGCCCCGTACTGTCCTTGCCATGTCGTCATGTACCGACTGACAACAGTACCGTGGCACAGTACACCACACCCACCACCTGCATCATCTGACACCTGACATCCACTATATGTTACTGTACATGTCCTTGTCCCTGTCTTGGCGCCGGCTTTCGCCGTCTGACCAGACTGACAAAATACTCATCACCTATACCGGCACTAATCCGTACTTGTGTCCCCTGTCACCAAACCGGAGGGGCACGTGGCAATTGCCTAATGGAGGTCCGGTGCCCATACGCCCGAAACATGTCTACTCGCCGGGACCACTCGGAGTACAAACCATCAGGGTCACCCGAATACCCAAACCCGTAGGGAACGCCTATAAATAAAGGATTATCTCGCCCATTCAGGTATGGACAATTTTTCCTTGCCAAAACTTTGCTTCTCTGCTTGTTCATCAGTGTAATTACTGACTTAAGTATCGGAGTGCCCTTAGCAGACACCACACTGGTATCCCCCTTACTTCGAGGTGCTTCTCTTTTGCAGGCAACTAGGCGGATAGCGACTGCTTTAAGGCGGATCATGTCAAGTGATCCAATCGGGTGTTGGGCCAAAGGTTTTTGGCATCAACAGATATATATTATTACTTTATAGATTTTTTTTTATACCGGTGCACCTTGAACTTATAACAAAATTATAATTTACATCCTAAACATTTTAATTATGATAATTTGCACCCTAAATTTAAAAATTTGTAGCAATTTATCCCACATTTATAACAATGTTAATAGTTTGAAGGGAATTGACATGTGATTTATACATGGATCATTAATTAAGGACATGAATGGTTATATTTAACCAAAATTTATTGAGATTAAGATCTTTAATTAAGTTTTATCAAATAGAAAATTTAGAATTAATGTTATTTTAAATAATAATTTGGATTATTATCAATTGAAAAAACAAAAAGGAACATTTTATTCTTTTAATTAACAAATTGCAAATCAAGTGTAAATTTTCATTTATAAAAATCATCATTGTTATCAATAGGGGTGATTGCAACAGATTTATAAGTTTAAGGTGCAAATTACCAAATTTATAAATTTTGGGCGCAAATTGTAACTATATGATAAGCCTAAGGTGTATGGGTGTTAAAAAAATTAAAAAAAAAACCCTTACTTTATATTGATTAATCACTCAAATCCATCAATAATAGACCATCAAGTAGTTAGAAAAAAAGCCAGTTTTTCCGATTTTAAAAAACTTAAAACATTTATTAAAAAACAACTGAAAAAAGGTCATTTTTCAATCTCCTGTTATAAATCGGATTCCTAATTATCTAACACTTAGACAATTATTCCAATTCAATTTTGAGTCAAACTAGAATTAATACTTTTTACTTCCATAATAATTAATTATTCTTAGATTTAAATATTATTATTTTACTGGTTGTCAGAAAATTATCCTACTTTGTTTATTGAAAATTTTGTGAGCCAGTAAAAAGACATGATGGTCTTATCTTCAAAACAAAACCAAAAAAAAAAAGAAAAAAAAGGACATGATGGACATATATAATGCAAACTAAAATAATACTAGATTAATTAATTAACCCAGTGAGTTCACTAATTTAATTATTTAACTCCAGTGCTTCTCCATTAAAATCCCGAAGTTGAACTCTTAATTATATACAAAATTATGACGGCTCAAGATTTAACTTTTGTCTATGACATATAATTAAATATAACATTTTCATGGGGCATCCTTCATAAATTTAAGGACAAGTTCCGTTTGAACTTCTCGAACGTTTATCTTGAAAAAACGTTATTTCATAAATATATATTATTATATATACTAAAAGGATATAATATTTCACTGTTTAGTGAACAATGATTTTTTTATTTTTGTTGCTTTGCTACAATAAAAGGATGTAATATTTCACTGTTTAATGAACAGTTATTTTTGTTTTTGTTTTTTTTTTTTTAATTTTTGCTGCTTTTGCTATAATACTGTACATTAATATACATTATTTTTTGCTACAGTAATACACAATAACTGTTTTTTCGACAGTAAACTGTCGATTTTGTCCTTATCCTATGTGCTGATTTTGGCTTATCTATAGTGGAAGGACGGTTTTATCCTTACATATATTACTGTTTTGTCTATAGTACATAGACTTTTTTGCTCCTCTGATTTAGTTGGTTTTCCTTCATCTACAGTGAGTTGACATATTTACCCATATTATGCAGAAATTAATGGCTGTCCACACAGTATAATTACCGTTTTGCGCCTTTTTTTTAGTTCCATTTCTTTTTTCTACAGTGTATTGCTGGTTTTACCCTTATTTAAAGTTTTTTTTTCTTAATATTGTTTTTTGCCTTTTTTTTTTGGACGCTAAAGTTTAGACATTAGATTCTGATCTATTATTGTATTGTGTTTTTGCTCACTTTACCTTTTTTTGATTTTTAAACGAGTTTTTACTTTAAATTTTTTATCTTTATTTCAGATTTTTTTTTCTGGGGTTTTTTTTGTGTGTGTCTTTTTTGTTTCTTTTGGTCTATTTTTTAAAGACCCCTTTTTTTAAGGATTCTGCATGCAAATTTTTTTTTTTGTCTTTTTTGTTTGTTTTGTTTTATATTTTAAAAATCTTTTTTTTTTAGTTTTTGCATGTATATAACCTGATAAAAATTTATTTATTGTTTGTTTTTTTTAAACAGTAAAAAAAGGAGAAAATTGGATATATATTCTATTTTGTTATATTTTTTGTTAGTGTTAGTTTTTCCGGTTCTTTTAAGTCTAAAGATTTTTGTTCTTTTTTTTTTTGTTTTATGTTTTTTGTTTTATTTTGTTTTAATTTTTTTTCTTTAAATGAGTATGACTACAGAAATAAAATTTCTTCTTTGCTTTGTTTTTGTTTTATTATTGTTTGTACTATTGTCATTTTGATTTTACATCTTCACTGTTGGAAGAGATTTTGGAAAAAATTTTACTTATTATAATTATAATATTTATCTTAACCAACTGTTTTTATTATATAATACTCAATTTTGTTATTTATTTTTTTTCTTCCTTTCCCATGCAATGCACGGGTATTAAACTCGTATAACACTACAAGAGGGTATCATTAACTCTTTGTGAAGTTATAGATTACATATGTGTAATCAATTTTACTTTTGATCCTCTTCAATGCAAATTCACTTGTGATAAATATCTTTGTTCTTATTCCAAGTGTTATGATAAACCATCTCCCACTTGAAAGGAGACACACATTGCAATCTAATTTAAAAAAAGATAAAAGTACTCAATTTTGTTTTACCGATTGCGGATTTTAATTTGGACTATTACATTAATTAGAAATATGTCTTCTTGTAATTGAATCCACACATGTATAATTTAAGGTTTACATGCCGAAAATCTTGGTGCTTTTGCTTGCTTGATATATTATCACAATCAAACTTAAGATAGTAACCAGGATACAAATGCGTGCATTGAATAAATAAACTTTTACCGATCATACAGAATGTCAAAACTACATCAAATGTGCTTTGTACTGGGGCATAAATCCTAACAAATGTTGCTTCCCTACTCTGTAAGCATCCTACTCAACTTTTTCATTGTTCGAATTTCAATAGTTGATATAGCTGAATCTCGTGATTTTAAGGGCGTGATTTTAAGGGATCTCCTAAATCCCCACTCTTCTGTTGTCTCGCCCGCTTGGTCTTGTCGTCGGGCGCCATCTTTGAAAGCGTCAATGACGGATTGCATCGAATTCATAGAGCAAAACAAAATGACCCCTCTGCAGAAAAAGAGAGGAGGCACATTCATGCATTGCATTACCGGCCTGCTGTGCTGCAAGGCCTCGCTGTGTTGTTTCTCCATTTTCAGCCCCTGAGTGTAGCCAATAAGCCATAAATCGGAAAGTGACTCAAACTGAACCCGCTCTAATTTGGTTTTGGAATGACATAAACAGAGTTCACATTTTTCCATTATGTTGTAATGTTACTTCTCAGATCACTTCCAAGCCAAGAGGTGTTCTTCTTGCTTTGTTGGGCGATTGGTTTTCTTTCATGCTGGCTTGTCTTTTGTTACTATTGTCTTGGTCCTTCCTAGACCTCCCCTTAAACAAATGGGGCTTAAGCTTGTTCACATCGGACAACTGAACTGGTTTCAAAATGAATTCTTCTGCTCCTTCCTCCAAGCATCTGATCAATCTCAAAAAGTCACGTCAGTTAAAAGCCAAAAAAAAAAAAAAAAAAAAAAGAAACTACTATAATAATTACTATAGTCCCATAATCCAACACCTATATACAACGACATTTGTAAGTTAATGTAACAATCAGTTGACTCTATACCATTTTTTTTAATGATACATGTCATTTCATATTTCGTACTAGTAGTTACGAATAATAACATATTGCACATAATTTATATTAAATTACTTGTAAATCAACTAGTGGTTATATAATTATGAGTAGAATGTTACATTGCCGAACATATTCAATTGCCGGAAAAGAGACTATTCCTATGAAATTATTTCATCTTAATCTAGATTTTAAAGAAAGAATGATTTTCAAATTTTGTCTTACCGGTTGATTCTTGATGGGATATTCTCCGAGGACATGATGACAACTGGTACATCTTTAAGATGTTTAGATTTCTGCACAAAATATGAACATCAAATTAATTCTTCAAACTTCAAAGAATTTTCGTGTAATAATATCATGCAGATATAAAATTATAAAAATCTCCATGAAAGTTAATTAAATTACCTTGATTTTTCTGAGGAGATCATAGCCAGTCATTCCAGGCATAGAGTAATCTGTAATGATCATATTGACACACAAGTTGTGATGATTTTGTTCATCTTCATCCAAACCCAGAAATTCTAAAGCCTTATTTCCAGAATCTACTGCTGTAACTGTAAAGAACAAGAACCGCCCAGAAAACCAAACTCATATCAGAAAAACTGAATCAAAATGCAAAAAGTTATCAGTTTTGAGAGATTTCATATTATAAAAAAAAAAAAAAAAAAAAAAAACCTTGAAAGGAAGAAGTCTTGAGGAGAGTTTCGATCAACTTTCGGTCGACGATGCTGTCGTCAACGGCCAGGACATGAAACTGATGATGAGCCTCTGCAGCCATAACCATGTCTGAAATTCAAGATAGAAGAGTGTTTTTTTTTTCCTCTTTTTTTTTTTTAATAATATTGTAAAAGAAGATGATGAAGAGGGAAAAGCAGGTCAATGAGGGCCAACAGAGGGGGAGTTGCGGGATTTAAATGGGAAAGCCATCAAAATCAAGGAGAGATACGAAATCCGACAGTTTGGAAAGCAAAATCTTAAAGAGATTTCATTAAAGAATCTCTACCAAATCAGGCAAATCTTTCTAGGTTGATTTTTTCTTTCGCGAAAAAGCATAGAAAATCCTCTTATTTGACCTTTTCTATTTAATATTGGATTTCTCTCTCTCTCTCTCTCCTCCTAAGCTGACTATTGTGACCCTCTTGATTCCCACTAAACAAATCCACAAAAATAACCTTAAAAAAAAAAAAAAAAAAAAATCCCACTATATCATGGATTCGGTTCATACACTTCTTATTTATTATGTCACATTCTGTGTCATTCTACTAATCTTGTAGCATATGTTTAACTAATATAATTTTTGATTGTTAACAAAAATAAATATAATTTTTTTATTAATGTGATATGATATATTAATAAAAATATATTTTTTTTAATTTTTAACTAACATGTTATGATTTTTATTGATTGGATATGAAAGAAATAGAAACAAAGAGATGCATAATCGAACAGTAGGATAAAGACGGTCCATGGCCTTGATTTTTGTTTTAATTTCTTTTGTTATTAATTTGAGCGTTTTCCATGTGCGTTGGATAGATATCAGCAAAAATCATAAAAAAAAAAAAAAAAAAAAAAAAAAAAAGGTGTATTGGATTAGATAAAGCCGTGGCCAACTTCTGGTGGTGAGTAGAGTTCAGCTTTGAAATTATTTTAATAAATGTCCTGTTGTGCTCCTTATTTTTCTTGAAAAGATACAGTTTTTTTTTTTTTTTTTTTTTTTTGCAGAAAGTATTTTTCTCTTCATTTGTTAACCTTTTCTTAGAGAAAAATTTGTGTTAAAATAGACCACGTCCCAAGCAATGGAGCTCCATCTATATTATTGTGTGTGCGCATTTTTTATTTATTTATAAATTTGTGTATGGACTTTGAACTTTAGACTTTGTGATTAAATTAGGTATGTAATTACCACTTAATTATGTTTATAACCATATGTTGTTGTATTTCTTTATCTTAGTTTGGAAAATTAAAAGAAATAACTTTCAGCAATAGCTCAAAAAACTTACCCATTTACCTTTTCATATCATAAATAAATAAATTAAAATTACTGATTTTGAATTTGTTCACGTTTGTTGCAATTTCAAGAGGCATCTGTGTTACATTTTTGAAATTTAAGGAGCGTTTTAGAATAAAAATCTAAAAAAAGTTTGTAAATTTGTCTTGCTTTTTCCCCTCTTCTATAGCTCGACCCCACAATTCCTAGAACACAATTTAAAGAAAACAAAAACAATAAATTGTAGTAAATAGTAATTTTCAGTAAATAATAGGCAAATAATAGTTTGAAATAGTAAGTTTTTAAAATATTTTGTTAAAAGTAAATTTACAAAATAAATACCTAATTTACAGATAAATAGCAAACTATTTCTAGGGGAAAAAAAAAAAGATACAAATTTTAATGAAAAAGGCCTAAAAGTCCATGGCGCTTGCCAGCACCACTTCAAATCCCCAATCCCCCCTGTTGGAAAAAATTATGGGAAGAGGGTGATCAGTTTTAGTATATCCCCTGAGCAATACTAAAGGGGCTCCTCAGAGGTTGATATGAATGTTTACTGAAGGCCTTATGGAGGAGTCCTACCTCTCGACGAAGAGCGTGTCACTCTAGCCCTAACGAATGTGCTAACAGTAATGATATGTTTTGCATGAAATAAGTTTTTCACATTTAAGATCTCAGAGAAAGTCAACTAACACTCGAACATTTGACCACTGACCCAACATAATATTCCTTAACTGCTAGGCTACCAAATTCGATGGTCACTTCAAATTTCCCTCCCTTCCAAAAAAGATAGTCCTTGGTTCAATTTGGGTTATTTCATTTGAATGACTCATCCTAATAAGTGTTTGGACTTTGTGTATATGAAATGGAGCATTTGATGTTCATTTTGACATTTAAATATGAATTTAATTGTTTTTTTTCAAATATATTATTCTAAATGTTAATATCTAAACATTAGTTCGAATGACAATTTGTATATTTTTGTTCAAATATTACGATCCGAATGGTTCTTCGTATGGAAGCTAAAAAGAGTCATATTATGTAACTGCAAAATACAAATTAGTGACAACTTCCCTTGTTTATATTCACACATACTATTTATAAAAAAAGATGGTGAAAAGAAGGTCGATGAAACTCTCACAGGAGTCCGAGTGGCAATTTTGGTGGCTTTGATCTTATATTTGTCGTCAACATACTTTTCATCAATCATTAAAGTCCAAGTCAAATTCTTTTTTTTATTTTTTATTTATTTTTTGGGAGATATATCATGGGAAAAAGTCTTCAAACATATTCTAGACACAACTCAGCTCGAGCTTTGCTATATAGCACGATTGTATAGCACGATTGTTATTATATTAAAATTAAACTTACCGAATATATTAAAAAAAATTAGCTGAATGACTGTTTTTTACTACTATTTTAAAAAATAGTCAAACTTTTAATTTTTTTTAAGTAAATAATCTTTTTTTTAATTGATTTTATGATGATCATTCAGTAATGTACCTATATTCTATTATTAACGGACCAATAGCTCATCAATGATGATCAATGACATGTCACTAATAGACATATATTATTATTTTTTAGGTTTTTTACACCGGTGTACCCTGAACTTATAACATAATTATAAATTACATCCTAAACATTTTAATTATAAATTTAAAATTTGTAGCAATTTATCCCACATTTATTACAATGTTAATCGTTTGAAAGAAATTGAAATGTGATTTATACATTGATTATTAATTAAGGACATGAATGGTTATATTTAACAAAAATATATTGAGATTAAGATTTTTAATTAAGTTTTATCAAAATAAAAAATTTAGAATTAATGTTATTTTAAATATAAATTTTGATTAATATCAATTGACAAAACAAAAAAGAACATTTCATTCTCTTAATTAAGAAAATGCAAATCAAGTATAAATTTTGGTTATAGCCTCTATTTGCTAGCTGGAGGTACTGTCTCCTAGAAGAGTGCTAAACAGTCGCTTATAGCCTTTCTACCATGGCAACAGAGTTTATAGCATGTTATGAGGCGTCCAATCATGGAATATGATTGTGAAATTTTGTCACGGGACTGTGCATAGTGGATGGTATTGAAAAACCACTCAAGTTATTTTGTGACAATAAGTCAGCAGTGATGTATTCCAATAATAACTGGAGCTCGACGAAGTCAAAGCATATAGACATCAAGTTCCTAGCTGTTAGAGAAAGAGTTCAGGGTGGACAGTTGTCTATAGAACACATCGGAACAAACTCCATGATTGCGGATCCGCTTACTAAGGGATTGCCACCCAAAGTGTTTCATGAGCACACTGCGCGCATGGGTGTCATGTCAATTGATGATATTCAGTTTTAGTGGGAGTTTGTAAATTTAGTTGCTTTTATAATATAGACATATTTTCAATTATTTCAATTTATGGATATTCTGAGGTTGTTTTCTATAGAAATAAAGTTTTAGTTTATTTACACTCTGATTTTGATATGGTTTGATCTCACCAAGGTTTAAGGATGGACCAATTGGAGATAGGCATATTAAGATCACATTACATGAAATTTCCACGTTACACATCCACATCATGATCTATGTCATTTAGTTGTATCAGCAAACGTGACCATTGATGGGTTGAGTTATGACAGCTGTAACGAAGACCGCTTTGATCCTATGTTGGTATGATTGATGGACCGGATTGGTTATAGATATATTTCGGTAATGACAGCAAAGTTGAGCTTGTTTGGTTATTTTTACAAAGCATAATTATAAGGTTACACATATAGCCCAAGTGGGAGATTGTTGGATCATTAATCCAACGTTGGGCTTATATGTGAATAATTATGTGTTGTGGACTGTCAAATAAGGTTAAGTCTAATTAAAAGTGATCTACTAAGTTTTGGTTGATTTAGGCTTTAATGTATCTGATAGGGTGTGGGCCTTCAATGTGTAGAAACTTAAATGATAATTTCTATTTTTTTTATGGGCTAAAATAGAAATACCAAAAGATAACAGGGAAGTTATCTATATATAGTGGTTATGGTCCCCAGATCGCATGTATTATTATCATTACTCAATTCTGACATCCCATCATTAGAGAGAAAACACATAGAAGACTAAAGGATTCTCTTGGAAAACGTGTTGATCTGGAAAGCCAATCGCACGGTTCTAGGCAAGTGATTAATCATTATAGATTCATGTATACTTTCGCTTATTCGTTAATAGATTTTTAGTGATTCAACATGAATATTTTTGAGATTATAGGTGATGATTTTCGTCAAATGAATTTATCTTACAAGGACAACTTCTCGGATCTTTTGATGAGTGAGATAAAGTATATGAACAATATTGTCACATTTGTACCGCTTTTTTTCTTTTTTCTTCTTCCTTTTTTTTTTTTTTTTTTTTTTTTTTTTCACTCACTGCCAACTTTCTTTTGGCTTTCTGGGGTTGCTAAGAAAAAAAGAGAAGAGAACCCAAGTTTCAAAATTAAAAAAATTCGAAATTTTTTTTCTTCCAAGTGATATATGTTTTTGCTTTTCTTTTTTTAGTGGCTTGTTTATTGTCCAAGTCTTAGAAGTTTGGTTGTTTTATAATGGCGGTGGAGGACCAAATTAAAGGGGTGGTGGGAGGGGTGAAGATGGGTCGTTGGACCATTCTCCAGTTGGTTGGCATGAGACTTCTTGCCGTTGACAGACGACCCAATTTGGCTCAAAGCATTGGAGATTTTTTTACATCATCTCCAACTTATAATTCTATTTTAACATAATTTTTATATTAATATAGTGCAACTTTTATACTAAATTTAAAGTTAATCTCCAACCCATCTTATATAAATTTTAGTATATTAACCTTTTTGTTTCATTGAATACAATTATTTTGTTTTATAAACTATACTCCTATATATATATATTTGTATGATAAAATATTTAATTATTTCATTTTACAAATATTAACATAATGATAAATTTAAATAAATTTATGTAACAAAAAATATATAAAGATGTAATTTTGTTGAAAAATATATAATTGGGGTAAAAAAAAAAAAAATTAATCATGTGTTAGGCACTTTTCATTATTAAACGCGCTATCTCTACAGGATTGCGTCATCACTGGTGCAATACTGTAGATTATTGACTCCAAAATAGCGCCAAAGTTGGCGCATGGTTTGGAGCACAATTTCAACAGTCATTTTGTCGTTGTGCACCATTATGACGCTCTGTTGGAGAGGGTCTTAGTAAATGTAGTATTAGGATTTGTTTAGATTACAAGTTTCATTTAAATTAAATTATATTTTTTTTATCATATTTTTTATTTTTTAAAAAAAAGTTTTTTATTTTTTTAAAAAAATTAACAAAAATTATTATTTAAATTTAAAAATTTTAACTCAATTCAAACTGAACTTGTACATAAAATAGACCCGTAGAGTATGTAATCTTTACGTGTTATTCTCTTCAATAACACTAACCCTTTACAAACTTACATCCGGCCCTGTCTCTGACAATATAGTGTTCCTTTTTCTCCATCCACATTCTATTCACACTGTTATTTACATTTTCTTTCTCATTAATTTACAATTCCATCAGCTTTCAAATATTATATCTAAATATCAATATATATATACACACTTTCCTTCTCGTTTATTATTCACTTACATTTACCATTCCATCCTTGCCTTTATTTAAAAACTTTTAATCCTTTGAATTCAAGGCTGTGGATGTGTCCTTTCATTTTGATTTTGTTTTTGTCAGGCTCTCAATTCTCATCCCAATATCCCAAGGAGTTAACACCTGTTCACTGTCTGCATGGACGGAGGGAACGTGTAACCGGGAGCTTAACCCCCAACTCTTTTTTTTTTTTTTGATTATTTGATAACCATAAATAAATAGATATGATTTTATACTGATATATACAAAAGCCTCCACCACTAACATATCAGCCCAATAAAAGTTACAAAGCTTATTATAAGAGTGTTTGATAAATGAGTTTAGTTTAAGATTTTTAAGTTTCAATAGTAATTTTTTAGAAAGATAAAAAAATTTCAGAAAAGATAAAAAAAATTAAAAAAAAAACAAAAAAACATGATGAAAAAGTACAATTTAATTTAAACTAACTTCTCTCCAAACACCTCATGTTTAGGTAATCCAAAAATCTCATTTAAAAATAAATTGAGGTAAATATATATATATATATATACACATATATACACCCTAATTTAACCCCCTTCTCACAGCAACCATTCACTTCCTCTGCAATTTTTCTTCACTGTTTACACTACCAGCCAATCACCATCACGATCATACAATCATCAAAAGAAAAAAAAAAAAAAAAAAAAAAGAAGGAAAAACGGCAACGATATTTTCTGTAATGAATTTTTGTAAAAAATCGGCTACGTAATAAAATAGGAGATCAATTTATGAATGAAAATTTTACTTTTATATATTGAGAAAGATATTTTTAATAGCATTGATAATAAAGATATTAAATAACATTTTCAAAGAATGAAAACCCGCCGAGAACAATTATAATACATGAACGTTATTAATTTTTGTTGATCTTTTATTTTCGTTGAAAGCCCTCACTTACGTAAATTCCTGACCCCGTCCCTGATTGTCTGACCCATGCACACTCCACTCCATGTCAGTGTCGGATCCCGAATAGAACCGGAAATTATAAGACTCTTCGTAGACCTAATAGACGGATAATTCATAGATTGTTTAGACGAAAGAGTACAACTTTAATGTTAACACAATTTGTATGGCCTTTGTCTTTTCGTTGTAAAAGCTACAGTCTTTTTCTTGCACATCACATGCATTAGAGTTGTGACCGACATATATATATATATATATATATATATCTCCAATGTAACCTCCTTGAATGTTCGATGCCAACCATGTCCAACAACATTTCAATTGTCATAGACAAAGCATGCATACTATATATTTGTTTGTCTTTCCTATTTCCCTTTTTTTTTTTTTTTTTTCTTCTTTGACTTGCATAAAATATTTTTATCATAGAGGAGGAGCTGGCCGGCACGGATAATAAATTTCTTTTGCTCAAAAAACAAGATTGATGACACTTCACAAAACGTTTCTTTTAAAAGAAAATAATAAAAAAAGAATCCTCACAAAATGGACGTTAACATATATATATATATATATATATATTTTGTAATTCTCATATACACCTCTGAATTTAGAGTTACTTTTATTTTTTTTCTTGAATTTTAAAAAACTTTCACTTTGTCCTCTAAACTTATTCAACCCTACTTCATCCTTTTATCAGTATTTCAGTTAAAAATGAATAAATAAAAAAAAGAGTGAATTAAGTACAATCATGTGATCTTTTTCCCCCTTTTTTTTTTATAGCATAAATATAAACATAATGGAGGACTTATAAGTAAGTCTAATTCCCCTATTTTTTCATTTTTTTTTAAAAAAATCCTAACATTATGGATTTAGTAAAATGAAATCCCTTATTTTTTTATTTTTTATTTTTCTGTTTCTAAGATTGATGCTTGATAGCCCCTATATAAAAGGTCTTGTCGAAACAATATAATGTGCAACTTTGAATCCAATATAATCCAACCACAAAAGTTGGATATTTGTACACTATTGTATTGTAGTATTGAATGGTATTCTTCGACATCTAATGGGATTAGATACCTAGCCCATTGATGGACTAGTGCAGTGGTAGATATTTCTTAGTTAGATACTTGACAGCTTCTCTTCTCTGTTTTCTTTTTTTTTTTTTCCTTTTTTTTACCCCTAAATTTTAGGGTCGTTTCACTTTATTTTTTGAACTTTAAAAACTTTAACTTTAGTCCTTAAATTTTGAATTTGACCCCATTTCACCAATTCTATCATCGTTTCAGATTTAAGTTTAAAACAAATAGAAAAACGTGAGTAAGTGTAATCATTTGGGTTTTTTTCCGTTCATTTTTAAACAAATCCTAGTAAAATGAATTTAGTATGACTCATTTTTTATAACTGAAATTTTAATAAAAGAAGTATAATGAGGCTAAAAATTCAAAATTTAAGTAAATAAAATAAGAGTTTTTAAAATTCAGAAAATAAAATAAAAATGACTTTAAAATATATAAAAATATATATTTTTTAATTTTTAACAGAGGAAAGAAAATAGTGTTTGTTTTTCATATTAAGTGTTGGTGGGACCCTAGGTGGATAATCAAGACATGATTCCAGCATGTGGGATTGCTTCTATCATATCATGTCTTGCAGATGTGCTTCTCCGGCATGCATGTGGGGTTTATAAGAAGATGTGCTCCTACGGCTTGAAGGATTATTTGGTATAACGATTTTGAATATCCGTGGAAATCTTTCAACATTTAAAAATTAAAAAAAAAAAAAGAAGCTAATTAGTATAACAATTTTTAGAATAGTTATATATTACGGCGAACAAAAATTTCAGTTATCCATATATCCACGCATCCAATACAATCCATAAACATCCAATATTCGTATATTATTGTATGGTATTTGATGGTATTAATTTCGATATCTAATGAGATTAGATAAATTATGGTGCAGTGGTGAGGATGTCTTTTTTCATTTTCCTCTTTCCAAAAGATTGCTAAGATAAATACTTGACAACCCTCATATAAAAGATCTTGTGACAACGTTGTACCCATGCATTCTTCGAGTAAAATTTGGTCAGTTTCTTTAATGTTTCATTGATGGGCCCACAATAAAGATTGAGAGTGGAATGACACTACTGTTTTTTTTTTTTTTTTTTCTTTCTTGCTTATTTTTAAATCAATGAATTTAAAAATAAAAAAAAATTAGTGGGTTAGAATTAAAGGTGAAAGTTATGTTGTTTGGTGCGGTTTTAATCATTTTTCAATCAGCCTACCTGTTTTACAGTTGAGGAAATTCCAGAGAAAATCTAACCATTAAATCCAAGGGTTTGGTGAGGTTTGGAAGTCGAACGGCTTAATTTGGGATGGTTTCAATATGCGGTTTACTTTTCTACTTTTTGATCCTCCTTTGAGCACTGGCCATTTTGAGAATGTTTCTTTTGTTTACTAATTATTTGCTTAGAGATTTCTAATATTTTTCCTTCATATTCTATAATGGGTTAATCATAATTTGGTCTCTGAAAGCTATAGCTCGCATAGCATTTTACTATATGAACTTGGAACATCTAATAACCAGTTGTCAAACTATTAATTTATCTCACTGTCCAAACACTTAAAAATTAACGATATATACTAAGTGAAGATCACGTGTTTATTATATTTTTTTTCATTTTCATTTTCACATACTAAAACGTTTTGTTTAATTTAGATCAATTTTAAAAACCGTAAATTCCCAAAACACTTGCCCGAGGAAAACAATTGATAAGTTACTGTCCACTTTTTTAACACTATTTTAAATATTATAAGACAGATGATAGTTCAGGAGATTAAAATGTCATTGGACTTATAATTCAAGAACTTAAAATGTCACCCCAGGGGAAAATAAAGGAAAAGGCCTTTTTGTTATTTCCTGAAATTTTTTGAAATTATAGCCCTTATTTTTCACAACATAAAATAAGCAAAAGCATGACATATTAAAAAATAATAATATAAATAAATTTGCACTATAAAAGTAAATTCTTTGGACCTTTAAATGGTCAATATACATTGTAAATTTAGAAAAAATAATTGTCAGCTAGATGTACTCTTCATTCCTCAGAAACCTTGAAGAAGGTATAGGACAAAATCAAGTTATTTATCCCATCCATTCTGGGATCTGTTTCAAACTCGGGATCAATGTAAAAGAACACCTGCAAAAGCGAAATGCATATGATAATCCGAATTTATTTCCGAGATGGAACATGCAAATATCGTTACTTACTGGCATGTCAATCTGCTCCCCAGGAAGAAGACGCTGCTCCTCAAAGCAAAAGCATTGTATTTTATTGAAGTAAACCGCAGCCTGTGGAAAATAACGTTATCAATCGGAGTTAACACAGTCGGTGATATCCAATTTCAAAAGAAAGAAACCGGATTTGAATCCAAGTTACTCCACATCTGACTAAATAAAGGATGCCTAAAAGGCCGGATTTGAGCTAATACCAGTGAGAATGCAACAGATATTTCCGAGATCAATCGAAAATAGTTGAACATGGTAGTTCAACTCATCCTTAATAAAACAATACACAGAACTCACAATGATGAAATAAGTACCGTTGCTTAACGTGAAGATTCAGGAAAATGCAAATCGTACGGAACAAAGACAATGATTACACCCATATCTTTCGATATTGTTAGCACGAATGCATCCTTTACCAACCATTCCATTGGACACTGAGATAAGTGAACTCAATATTTTACAAGTAAACCAAATAATTAAATTTATGATCAAAACGTGACTCGAAAACACTGCAACTGCACTCATCTCTAAGTTAGTTTAATGAAAAGAAACAGCACCTCTTCGGAACTGCCATTAAAAATTATAATAAGTTTTTAATCCCTATAGTTTACCTTCATAGGTGTTACATTGTATGTCGATACTCCAGTTATCGGAGTTGAACTCCGATTCTCAGCAGTGTAAAATGCAAGAGCGCTTTCTCCAGGCTTAACCCTTACCTGTAGAAAATCAAGCAAGAACATTAGCGTAGAGCATGAAAATTGCAAGAGTACCTGACATTGAGATAGCAGTTTGGTAAATAAAGAAATGAAAACATAGTTGCTGATAGGATGGACCTCTCTTTGCGTAGGAATAAATCTCCATGGCATACCGTCGGCCACATCAGCATTAAACTGGACCACAATCTCCCTGCAAGAAAAACATAAATTAAATGCATATCGAAAAGAAACATCTTTAAGAATAATACTTTATAGTTAGAAAAATAAAAGAGGATTAAGTGAAGGAAACCGAATCAAGTCACTTCTCTGCAATCAGAGGTGTGTATATACAGATGTTTCGAGGAATTGAGAAAACAGCGGTCGCATAAAAGAAATGTGTGCTTGTATCTTGAATGTAGAGGTGCAGTGTGGTTAGTGCAAAACTCATATGGTAAAGTTATGGCTTATGCAAAGTCCACCGAGGACCATAAAGAGAACTCTCCAACCATATTGAAAGTAATGTTAAAGATCAAAAACTGTCATTTCATAGCTGTAAAAAATTTGATTCAGCTATGAAAAACAAACTCCTTTAATAACGTCAAGCCAAACTCCCATAAAGAAACTATCGTGATTGCTTTTGAACTGATCATGAAGTCTACTCAGATCCCAATTCTCCCAGATGTCAGATTCTCACATAGAATCAAATGCATTTTGATAATAAATGAGCTGAACAGTAAATCTTTCTCAGTCTTCAAATTAATTGCTAAAACCAATCTAAGAAATGCATAGTAAAATAATAATCGTAAGGTTAATGTAGAGCAAACACGTCTCAAACATATGTCAGATTAGATGCATGCTTGAAAGAAATTCCTACGACTAGCATAAGCAAAATGAAGATAATATTATAAGATGAAAATGTACGTGGATGTTGGAAGAATGAATACACCAAACTGATTGAAAAGACTAAATATAGATCATTCCGAAATCACAAGGAAAAACTTTATCAGTGCAGACCTTGTAGTGACTGTCCCATCTTTAGCATGTCGAGCAATCTTTTTCTTCAAACACTCTACCAAAAAAAAAAAAAAAAAAAAAAGGTTCTGTTAACTTGACAAGTTTGGGGGAAAAAAATGGCCAGAGCAAATTTTATAGCCATATAAAATAGAAGCAAGGGTTCCTAAAGTGATCGACACCTCCTATTATATATAACAAAATTCCTCTAGGAGGACACTTCTTATTATACCTTTCACATTCCCAAGTATATTTCTCCTCCCATTTCTATTTATTTAGATACCGTTCATACATACTCTTTCAGATTAATTAAGCCTTTTGTCAAGCATTGTTATGAGCTACACCAGTAACATCTTAAGACGATTACTTTCTCTCACTTGCCACTCAATTCTATGCAAAACCGTGGTATTTACTATACCTCCTATAATCATATGATTAATATCCTTTATTCCTTCTTCAAAAAGCACAACCTCCCATGTCATTTTTTATCTTCTCTTCTTATTCAATTCTAGACAGAGAGAGGAAAAGAAGGAAAAGGCTCTCAACTTCATCACAATTTACTATAACACATACATAAAGATGCAGTTCCATATCAGCATCTGCATGCATGTTGAAAGAAAAAGAAAAAAAAGTTATGAGGTAAAGTCAGACCTCACGACGCTGGACAGTACCCCCATACCCTGTAGCTTGGCAAAATCTCCTGTATAGGGGAACAGCAGCATAGCTACATCCAACCATCGCAAACACCAATGCCGAAAGATAAAGAAGCATATTCCTTGATTTCTGTTCTTAGATGCAACAGAAACAGATGCATAGTGATGCTGACTTCTGAACAAAGAACAAGGTCTTCGGAAGGTATTTGGTAGCATAGGGTGAAACTCGACGATACTTATCAAAAGAACCTGTACTGAGTTCATGTATTGACGCTGTTCTCCATAAATTGTATCCAAAAGGCTTACAATATCCACTATTACCTCTGGTGAAACAATAACTCGACCAAACTAAGTCATTAGGTAAACACCTGAATCAATAAGAACAGAAAAAAGTCATTCTCGTGGAAATTATCCAGAAAACAAGCTGTGACTTGAATAAGAGTTTAATATGTGTTTGATGTCGAAAAATATGTTTACATCAATACCATAGCTCAAAAACCATGGAGAAACTAGTTAATCCATGTAAGACTAGAGATTTTAACTTTAAATATCGAATCGATTTTCCTCAGAAAAAACAAAAAAAACAAAAAACAAAAACAAAACGATTCTATAACATAACTACCTGGATGCAAGAGACCCATCTTGTAAAATTTTGAGGTAAGGCAAGAAATGTGCTCTTCTAGAAAGCCTTGACAATGACATGTTTGGAGAGATCAGAAAGCAGCGTAACACGAAACTTCACCACCATCTACAGAGAAATCTGAGATAAATGTATAAGAATTACCTACTACTGTTTACTTTCTGTATCAGAATCAGGAATAACATAAGGACGAAAAAATAAGACTAAAAATGAAACCCTTCAATATCAAAATGTTTGGATCAGCGGGGGCCATAACATCTCCAACAAAACAGAAACTATTCCTTCTTCTTTTTGTTCTTCGCTTTCCAATTCCGTTTCTCTACTAATAATGTCGAGTAAGGATAGTACTCGTTTCTCGTTTCTTTTGTGTAAGTAAGTCAAAGATGAGCACCAAATAAGTAAAATTAAGGATCAAAATCAACAGGAAGCCCTAGAGTGCACTATGTGATAGAGTAGCCTCTCGACCTTAAAAGTTTCAAAGTAGCCCCCCCAACTCTACTGTATATAACTGGGGCTGAATGTCGGTTTAAAACCGTGGGTTTCAGTTTGAAACTGAAGACGTTGGCTTTCGAATAGTAAAACCAATCACCAAACGGTTAAGGTTTTTTCCGTTCGGTTTTCGAACTGATTATCGTCGGTTATAGTCAGTTTTCTACTGAGGTACCCGGTCGTCACCTGGTAGTCTACAGGGGGTAACCTGATGGTTCTATTCAGTTTTTTAAACCGATTTTTGGCATTATTTCCAGTTTTTTTGGGGACAATCTTTCATTTTTATGTTGAACATACAAACTTATTTGGTATTGAATGTTAAACAATATTATTATAAATCATAGCAATCAACCCTAATCTGAACAAATGCACCAATGCAATAATGAACACACATTTGAAATTTGACATTTCACAAAAAAAAAAAAAAAAAAAAAAAAAAAAAAAAAAGAAAAGAAAGAAAAAACTTCATTTAATCTAATCTTCTCAAAATCATAGAGTCCCTAAACTAGAAAACATCGAATGTAAAGAAAAAACAAAACCTAACTAGAAGCTAACATCAAAAAAAAAAAAAAAAAACTAACCTAGAAACAGCCACGGCCACGGAAGGCGACAGGCGGCGGCTGGAGCTACTCTGCCCGTGATGGCTGAGGCGGCCGCAGCGGTTGCGGAAGCCACGGACTTCAGCGGGGGAGGCCGGAGAGAGAAAGAGAGACAGACAGACAGATAGAGGAGGAGGTGTAGTCTCGGAGACAGACAGCGAGACTGAGATATGCAGAGATCAGAGAGAGCCGAAGTAGGAAGAAGAAGGTTAGTTAATTAGGCTGACGGATTAAAACGACGTCGTTTCACTGTCCTCTACTCGCCCTTTTTTTTTTTTTAATTTAATTTATAATATCCTAGTTTTTTGTTTTTTTTCCTTCTTCCTCCTCCTCCTTAAATAGGAAGATTCGAACTCTACATTTTAAAGTAAAATAAAATATAAAATTACCACTGAATTTTACTTGTAACGTAATTTAAAATAATATTGACTCTAATATTTCTATCATATATATGATATTTAAAAAGTTTTGGTCAATTTCGATTCCAAGCCGAAACTTAACATGAGTATCGGAAACTAGACTGTTAAAGCAAAATTTGGTCCAATTTCCGGCAGAATTTTTTTAATTTATTTTCAGTCCTTGTTTTTCTGTTTTCAATTAGTTGGTTTCAATTTTCCCCTTTTTTATATATATTTATTATAACGGTATAACACTTCTATAAAATAAACTATTTAAAATGAATGAAAATGACTACTATGATTAATTAAAAAAAAAAAAAAAAGCAAACAAACAAACACACAAACGGAAAGATTGCCCATCATTAAATATTTTTCCCTTCTATTTTATCCTTTTTATGTAATAGTTTTCCTAAAAAAACTCTCACTTAAGTACTTTCGAAATATTATTTCTTGCATCATTTGAGATATAATTTTATCGAACATGTTTGATTGCTTATTAATTTTTCTTTTTCACAAATGTTCTCTTGTTTAAACATAATTTGTTTTGCTTTTTTTTTTTTTCTCCCCATTTCGTTCCCTTTTGTTATTCCATCAATTTTTATTATATTTTCTTTGTTGTTGTTTTGTGCTTTTTTTTTTTTTTTTTCCTTCTGTTATTTTCTACTTGTGATTTTTATTTCCTTCTTATACTCTTTCTTTAATAAGATGCGTAAAAATGAAATTATGTTACCTTGTATATTTTTTTAATTATTGTAACATAATTTACATAATATACATATTGGTATGAAATTCATGTCCTAACTAGTATATCTAGAGACATACAATGATGATAGTTCTTTTTGCCCTTGAAAGTTTCACAAACACATACATGTGTATATATATATATATATATATATATGCATATGTATGTATGTATTTACCTCCTACATGCTTAGCTAAATTCCTACTCTATTAGGTTCGTCTTCTTCAACTAATTTTTTATACACAAAAACCTTGGCGAACCACATATAGGCACACAAGTTTAAAGCACTCAAGCCGGCCATCGTCCAATAAAAGTAATCCAAGTGTGCCCTATTGATATTGTTACCCAACCAATTATCCGCATTTCTTGAGCTTATTCCTTGAACAAGCTGGGATGTGATGCCACTGCTAATGAAGTTCCCAACTCCGGTAATACTCAGATTCGCGACCGATCCAAGACTTCTCATCACCGGTGGCATTTGGTCGTAGAACAGCTCTTGAAGCCCAATATAAGTAAACACATCCGAAAAACCGCATAACAAGTATTGCGGAAGCATCCACCAAACCCTAATTGGTATCTCTGCCCTAGGGTTTTCTATGAGGTTGTAATGCCTTGCCCTATCCACCCGTTTGGCCTCCACGAGAGCCGAGGAGACCATATAGAGTATGGAGAGGAATAGGCCAATGCCGATCCGCTGTAGCCTGTAGCATGGTGATGCCTGATTGGTGACCGGTGAATCTCTAAGTAATAGGGATTAAAATTCGTTCGTACATTGGGAAGGAAACGAACATTGTGATGCCAATGATGCCTTGGAGTGAAGCCGGAGGGAGGTTAAATTTTGATGATCTGATTGTTCGGATCATCGTGCTGGCTTGCTTGGTGAAGTAGGTGTTGAGGAGGGAATTGACAAGAGGGAACATCAAGCAGCATAACCAAATGGGTATGAGACTGAGGACTAGCTTCACTTCTTCCACTTGGTTTAACGAGCAAAGTCTCCAAGGGTTTTTCAATTTTGTTGAGGCCTCTTGTTGGTCCATTGCCATTGCCTTGTCCAAGAATCTGCAAAAATTTCAATTTATTGGAAAATCCAAATCACTGGAAAGTTATAAATTGAATGGAGAAAAATCATTACATATATAATTGAACTTGGGGCAGATATTCGAACTTTGTACATTTCAGTCAAAGTAAAATGTGGTATTGTCGCTAAATTATGTGGATATATAAACTATTTTAAATGTATGGAGTCCTAGATTTAAAGTAAAAAATAAAAAAATAAAAAAAGGACTATTAATTTTTGGTGCAACGAGCAAAATATGAGTTTTTCAAATGAATTAAGAGAGATGTTAGGTTACATGGAGAAGCTTAATCAGTACGGGCTAAACAACTTGTCTGATGTCAAATGATCCTTTACTATAATTAGATAACAATATATATATATATATATATATATATAAAGAAGTTTATATCTTAACCATAAAGACTGAAATCTAGTATTAATGTTTTTTTATTAGTATGTTTCAGCATATTTAAATTAAAAAATTTCTTTAAACTTGAATGTCTAATATTAATGAGTTCTTCTAAAATAACTATGAATTCGCTTTAAAATAAAAATAAAAATAAAAATAAAAGAACCATAAATTAGTGCACGGTAATACCAAACATGGCAACTTCAAAAAAATTAAAAAAATTAGGTCTTGATTTCATATCAAAAGGGGGTGTTTCTTCATAATAAATTTTAGTAGTACTGCAGTAAGTTAATATTCCACAGTCGTAGAAATCAAGTTATTGACAAAAACACCTGAGATATGACAAGTTGTGAAGAAATTTATACCAGAATTGACTGGTACGAGCCAAAGTCCTAATCATATTGTTAGGTTGTCCTTGGGTTCTCTCATTTCCATAGCAAACACCACGGCCATCACGCATCTCGTCTATGTTTCGCTTTCGCGACGCGGCCACTAGCACTTGCGCCACGGACGTGAACGGACTGCCCATGGCACCTTGCCCTCTCGTACCGCTTAATTCCCGACACAAACACTATGAATGACGCAGCCATGGCCCCTGCCACCACTCCATACCCTGTCCCCCTCCCCCACATTGTCCTACATCCACGGTTTTAATCTTTTTAGGGTATGATTGGTTGGAGGGAGAGATGGAAGGAGGGAGAGGGGTTGGAATGAAGATGGGAGGAAGAGGAGAGGCGGAGGGAGGAAGTCTCCCTCCAAACCCCCAACTTTGAATCCTTCCATTAGTGGAAGGATTCATCAAATCCACCACTTTCATGTGAAAAGACTATAATTTATTCCCAAAATGTATTATTAAAAAATTATATCAATTGGTTATATAGTAAATATCATTTATCATTTTAACTCTCTATCATTCCTATCAAATAATATAAATGATTTTTATAATCCTCAAATTCTTATATTCTCCATCATTCCTACCCTATCCATCCTTCCAACCAAACATAGTTTATAAGGAGCAATTGGCATCCGATATGCTATGACATGGTTAAGAGTGCATGACAAAATATATGTAATGGAAATTCTACCAAATAAGATTAAATGGGACTACTTCAATATTTAAAGGATAAAGTTC
Source organism: Ficus carica (assembly GCA_009761775.1). Taxonomy (NCBI): domain Eukaryota; kingdom Viridiplantae; phylum Streptophyta; class Magnoliopsida; order Rosales; family Moraceae; genus Ficus; species Ficus carica. The sequence goes on along the minus strand of CM019742.1, from coordinate 14,239,150 downwards.
GAAAAAACCACAAAAATAATATATATATATATATATATATTTTTTTTTTTCTATTATTGAAAATAGTTAAGGAGCAACTGGCATCCGATATGCTATAACATAGTAACTAAATTGCCACTCAATAACAGATCACCCTCTCTTGCACATTTAGATAAATCATAGTAATACACATATATATAGATATACTCTCTCAGGAATGAAGTCAGAAATTTTTTTTTTTTTTTTATAACAGTATAATGGATAATTCGAGAATGTTATGAGTGAGTTTTCATTTTTAAGTGGAGGGAGGTACTACTTTAAAATTGTTATAAAAATCATGGGGTATTTTTTGGGAAAAAAAAAAAAAAAAAGAAAGAAAGAAAAGTTGAGGAGGGCTTAAGCTCCCACTATAGTCCTTGCCCCCCTCCGTGCCTGTACTCTCTTATTCGGCAATCAAATTTGTAACTTTTTTTGTATGTTACAACCAGTTGATTCTATTTTTTTTTTTTTTTTAATGATAGTTGTCTTTTACATCAATAATTGTTAAATAATATCATATTATACATAATTTACATAAAGTGATGATTAAGTCAATTAATTGTTACAAGCTGTGTATAAGAAACTTACATATATCGGACCTGTTAGCTAACCAAACAAGAGAGTATCCCTTTGCGTATTTGTATATATACTAATTGTATTAAACATTAAAAAACAAAAAATCAAAGCAAAATGAAACAAAAGCAAAAATAAAAAAAATTTAAAATTTAAAATTCTTAAAAACAATTTTTTTAAAAAAAATTACCACGCGATGGATTTAGAACGTATCACATGACTAGTTTGAAGGCAAGAACTAGTGCATTTTGCCCTATTATAATATGTAATGTAATGTAATAGATAATCTCAGTCTTACTAGGAATTAGATACCTGTAAGTAAACGACACCAAAAGTGGCAAAAGAAGCACCAGTGATAATTGCCAAAAACCACCAATTATAGAAGGAGCTCTTGGTCTTTTTCTCTTCCAAGGAATCTTCTCCAAACTGGTCTGCTGCGAAGGTAAGCGCACATGGTTTATGCCCTCCTTCCCCAATTGCTACTATGTAAAGAGATACAAAGAACACCTCTTTTTTATAATGGGACAGCAATCCCATTCTCTGTGAAATTAGGAATACACCACATGAAAAGTTTTATCACGAATATCATGAATATTCAAGTGTCAAATTAATTATGTAAATTCTGCAAAATTGAAATTTTGTCTCAAAAAGAAACTTTTTTTTGTCCTTAACAAGTTAGTTTTTAATTTCATTATTCGACATTAAATATTTTTTATCATGATAAGACTTTTTTTTTTTTTTTTTTTATATCCCTTAACAAATTGGTTAAATTATAGCCATCTAGGTAATATATGTTTGGTTGAACGTTGGGATTTTGTTTTTAATATTTCAATAACTTTGAATTTGTGAACCTAAATTAAAAACTTTAAGAATTCTTTTGCAAGTTAAGCGGAGACAAATTCTAAATTATTTTAATAAGAAGTAACTGATATCAATAATCTTAGCACAATCAAACATTCAAGTTGGAATTAAAGCATCTTGTCCCCAACAAAACAACCTGGATTTTATATATCAAATCCCCAACTTTTTTTTTTTTTTTTAATTCTCAGATTCTAACTCATTGACCAAAAAAAAAAAAAAAAAGTATCCAGCCACAAAATGTTAATTAAAAAAATAAACAACCCAACAAAACAGATAAGCAAACGCAACAACCTGGATGATCTTTTTTTATTTTTCCCCCTCCTTCTTTAATCTACTCTCTTCTCTCTATATATATGACCTAAGTTCTTCTTTGATTTTTCAAAATATTTGGTTGGTATAATACCTTTTTTGATACAATTGAGATCGGCACCTATATCAAACAAAACAATTGCATTAAAATAAAATTATTGTTGAACTTTTAATTTTATTTGGACGTACCATTTTTGACAAATGGACTTTGTGATAATATTAAGAAATTCTTCTTCCTTGAATTATTTGAAGACTAATTATACTTTTTATAGTAAAGAAATATTCTTCATCCTGTTTTCTTTTAATATTTTGAATTTCAATTTTAATCTGACTTATCTCAGATTTCAAATCCTGAATTGTTATTTGTTCTTTATTTTTTAGCTCAAAAATTTTTAACATATCTTTAAGATTGTATATTTCCGTTGGTATATATGTTTCGATAATATTTATAAATTTTTGTTTGTTCTCTTAGTACTTCAAGATATTCTTTTTGTATTTCAGGACTTTCATTTTTGTTGATCACTTCAAGAAGTAATTCTTGATTTTAATAAATATACACACACGCACACATAAAAGTAGTAAGCCTAGTAAGCCAAATATGTATTTTCATCATCCCCTCCCCAGGTGTCACGTGATAGCCAGGTCATCACCACGTGACTTTTTTTTTTTTTGACTTTGTAATTTTATTTGTCTATTCCGCACGCGCGTCACACAACTTATATATATATATATATATAATATTGTTAAAACCATCAACAATCAAATTCAGTGGAAAAAAAAATAGAGGAAATTTAATTACCGTGCAGTAAATGATGGAGGCGAAAAAATGGTGTTGAAGCGACCAAGGAGTGAATCAGCAACAAAAGCACCAAGTATGGGAAAGAGAAAAGTAACAGCGACCCAAGTGTAAACGTTCTTAGCTGCCGTGGAACGGGCTCGTGCAGTTCATTTGTTAGGTACATTATCAGGTTACTTGCCAACCCGTAGTACGCAAACCTCTCTGCCATCTCCACAACTTCATCAAGAATACATGATCAACTTAATAGATTACCCCAAAAAAAAAAAAAAAAAGAAACAAAAAATCGACAAGAATATCAATACGTAACACGAAAAATTAAATTGAACTAAATTAAATGAAACTTAGAACACTCACAGATGATGAAAATGGCTGCATTCCAGCCACCCTTTAGCGGTTTATTTCTCTCTTTTTGGTTCTCTTCTTCTTCTTCATTCCTTTCTACTTGAGCTGAAGAGGAATTCATATTTGAGGTATGCCTATGGACGCTTTGTGGGGAGACTCTCTGATCCTCTTCTTTCATCCGACACGTGTCGGTTTTAAATGTTTGTCAAAATGTGCAACAAAAAAAAAGACACTTATTTCACTAATATTACAATGATGTCATTGTTGGAATAAGATTTTGTCCAATACCAAATAAACGTTCATGAACTAGAAGAAAAGATCAAAGGAACAAAATAATCAAGAACATTAAACAAAAATATAAAAAAATACAAAAGAACCTTAAGAATAATATCAAAATAAATAAATAAATTGGACTCCGTATAATTGCCTCAAGGCTTTTGAAAATTGTGTCTATCTTTTTTCTCTTAATCTGAGGAAATTTATATATAATGAGAACGAAGGATTTTAATTATCCCTTTATTACAATATATTGGTTTAAACTTGTAACTGTCAAATAAATTAATTTACATTAACACGGGACGTTAAATATCTTAAAAATAATTATATGCCTCCTGGTCTTTCCTTTTTGAAAAGACTTTTTGCGTATCGACTCTTGGTGTTTTGGATCTTGATATTCTGGATCTTAGTACTCCGGGTCGTGGTGCACTCCAAGTCTTGGTGCTATGGGTCTTGGGGCTTCGAGTCTTAGTGTTTCAGGTTTTGGTGCTCCTAATACATTTAAATGCAAGCCTCCTAATAAAAATATAGGGTGAGTTTGGATGCCAAACTCAAACTCATATATTTAAACTCAATTTTTGTCTTTTTCTGAAATTTTTTTTTATCTTTTATGAAAAAGTCAATAAAAATTATTATTAAAACTTAAAAATCTTAACTCAAACTCATACACCAGGCGAATATATTTCTTTGGAGTCTAAAATAATACCCAACACCATTTCCAAACTCAGAATTGACGTATTTTTTTGCCGTACTTGATTTGCGGCATTTATAAAAGTGACGCAATCAATTGCGACATTGGTAATTGCGGCTTTTAAAAAATGCCGCAAAGATTTGCTATTTTCACCTCTGAAAGCTTGGATCTCCATTGTTATGTTTGAGTGGCACTTTTGTAATAACATACAAAAAATGACTTGATTATAAACCAAAAATTTGACGCTCTCTAGCCACAAAAGTTGGACACGTGTATGTTAGTGAGACGTGAATGCCTAAGCAAGTGTTATAAAGAACAGTGACTAAACCAGAAATTTTTTTAGAGAAGATATTAGTTAAACTAAATTTTATACTAATTATCGTTCAACTCCATATTTTTCTTTTCTTCTTATGTAAACATTGTAATATAAAATAACCAACTTTAAAAAATCTAAAATATAAATTTAAATAATAATGTAATTGACTCTTTGGTTATTTGGGATTTTAAGTGTGAAATAATGTATATTTAAGAATAAAATTTTGGGACATAAGTGAAATTTTTTTGAAAAGTCTAAGTAAATTTTGTAATTTTAAAATTTTAGGATGGCAAATTACGGACTAATTGAAGACATTTAGTGTCAAAGGGATACTAAAATAGAGGAGCCCATTGGGCTGGGAGGCAGTTTCGCCACTGTTAAAGAGTGCATTTAGGGTCCGTTTGGGGTTATATTGGAGATAGTATTTTGAAAGTTAAATTGAAAATGTGTTTTTGAAAAAAAAAAAAAGTTATGTAATATTGAAAATAGTACAAAAATTTAAAATGTGTTTAGAAAAAAATGTAAAATGGGTTTTATCTTATTCATCTCGTCGTTACAAGCATTTTGACATTAAAAAAAAATCTCATTCCGATTTGAAATAAGAAAGTTACGGACTTTTAAAATTTGAATTTTTTAATAATGAAATAGGAAAAAAAATTGATATAGAGTTAGAAATTTGAGATCTAGATTCTTAAACGAGATTTTGTATTGTTGATGTGTTGTCTTATGCATAGGGATCAAGTGGAATGAGAACACACAAAAAAATAAATAATAAAAATTTATTGTTTTGTTCAAACACCCGGCCGAGTTTTTTTTTTTTTTCCTTCATGTTTGTTTGATTGAGATATATATTTGATATTTGCAAATCTGATATTGGTTTCTGGAGGATTCATATTGTAAATGTTGTGTGTTTGTTTTGTTTTTAGTGTTCTTTTTCTTGGTGAGAATTGCGGGGAATCGGACTCTTACCCGGTGTGATGGTTTTTTATTTTATTTTTTAATTTATTTATTTTTCACGTCGGTTGTATCCAACATTACATGCTTTCTATGTCCCTTTATAAAGAATCCGTTATCTCATTTTCTGTCTCAAATGGTGTCCCCTCAATAGGTTTTGACACGTCATAAATTTGTTCAACAATTTTTAATATTAGCATTTTTTATGTAACTAAATTCTTAAATTCAGATGATGTGGCATGACACTATCGGAGAGACAACCAATAACACAGAAAATCTGAAACAACAGATCTTGATTCTTATAAAGAATCCCTAGATTCTAGTACTGTTTTAAACTGTAATTTTTTTTTTTTTTACTACGATTTTACTTTATATGATTCTACTTAATTTAATTATGCACTTTCCTGTACTAATAGTGTACAATATACAGGGGCATCTATAAATCATTTAAGAATAACTGGAAGATAGAGACAGGACCGGAGACAGTTCTTATCAAGCGGGAAATATTAAGCACAGTTATTTCATTTTATGTTACATAAGGCATATAATTTTCAATGTAGGTTAATCTTGTACTTGAATATATAAAAGGACTTTTACCCTTTGGATGATATAAATGAATTAAAAATTGACTTTTTTTTTTTTTTTTGGTAAATAGGTTCATGCAACATTGATAATGAAACTTGCAATTTTTTTACAAGAAAACTTGTAAATTATTGTAATTTTTTTGTAAATGTAAATTGTAGTATGTGTACTATTCTAGTTCTTAACAATTTTTAAAGGAAAAAAAGGAGAGGCCAACCAAAGAAAAACCAAAAGAAAAGGATTGTGAAGTGCAATGTCAACACAAAAAGGCACCACAATATAGATCCTTTAACGACGGACTTTAGCCGTTACTATACAGTATGACATTGAATTCCACGGTGATTTCCAAACCATCATATTATCTTTTCATGAAAGATTTTAATCATTGTGAGTCCTTTTTCTTTTTCTTGTTTTACTAGTGTTACAATTCGATTGGTTAGACTTTGATCAAAATGTACAAGTGTTTCTCTTTCATATACGAGATATTATGACAATTACTTTTCACAATTAACAAGAAAGATTTTACTCATCGTGAATGGTTTTAATCATCATGAAATCTTTTTTTTTTTTTTTTTTTTTAGTTAGTATCACAGTTCAATTGGTTAGACTTCAATCAAAATACATGTATTTCACTTTTATGCACGAGATACTCTGACAATCACTTTACACAATAAACATGAAATACTAGGGTAAATGGACTAACCCTCACTAGGCACTTCCCGAGGGAAAACGCACAGGAAAGGCCCAAGCATCTACATATATATATATATATATATATAATAGGGGGAAAAAAAAAAAAAAAAGCATCTATGTATATGTTTATAAGTCGAATTATGGGCTGCCCGTTGCTAAACCAAAACCAACAGCCCTAAATGATCTACAAATAGCTAGACACACAACAAAGACGAGAAAATAAATACCTCACAACTTTATTCATTCATGTATATTGTTCCCATACATATACCATTAATATTGCGCTCTGGGATATATATATATATATATATATTAATCATGCAGAGAGACTTCGGTGTTCCTGATCAAACGCATCTTCTTCCACCAGCTTGACTCTCTTATACGCAAAACCATCGCCACCCAAACATGGGCACACAAATTCAAAGCACTTAGCCCTACCAAAACCCAATAAAAGTAGTGCAAGTTGGTTCGGTTAATGTTATCCCCAAGCCACTCTCTGCCCCTTGAGCTGATTCCCTGAACAACAGTTATTATAGCATTGCTCAGGAAGTTTCCTACGCCGGTGATACTCAGGTTCGCTGCCGCTCCGACGCTCCGCATTCCGTCCGACATTTGGTCGTAGAACAGCTCTTGCAGTCCGATGAAAGTAAAGGCGTCGGACAAACCGCACAGTATGTACTGCGGAAGCAGCCACCAGATCCGCATGGGCACGGCGGCTGTAGATCTGTCTAAAAGATTGCTCTCTTTCACGACCTCTATCCTCTTGGCCTCCACTAGACCCGCGACGGCCATGTTGACAATAGATATAGAAATATCCCCGCGCCGATGCGCTGCAGCACCGTGATGCCGGAGGAGTGGGCGGTGAAGCGGCGGGCGATGGGGTAAAGAGGCGGTCGTAGATGGGGATGGTGAGGAGGACGGTGAAGGTGACGAAGCTCTGGAAGGAGGCTGGTGGGATTTCGAAGTGTGAATGTCCTCCGAGGGTGCGGATTAATGTGCTGCCTTGCTTGGTGAAGAAGGTGTTGAGGAGGGCTTGGACGACGGGGAACATTAAACAGGTTGGCCATATCGGAATCAGGCGGCCGAGGACCAGCTTCACTTCTTCCACTTGGTTCACTGTGCATAGCCTCCATGGGTTCTTCACTTTTGTTGTCGCTTCCACGTCGTTTACTATCGTTGCCTTGTCCAAAATCTGCCATTTATTTAAATTAGTTGTATCACGCGCGTGTTGAGTAAGCAAGTTAAAAGGAAAAAAAAAAAAAAAAAAAAACAGCCATCGTTATTTACTAAGTGAAAGATAATAGAAAATAGGTATATGCATGCTTAACGTTTGCTTTGGCTTCCACGTCGTTTACTGTATATTGCTTTTGTCCGCTAATCTGTTTTTTTTTTTTTTTTTTTTTATTTGATATTAATTTTTTAATATCATTTTATGTGACATGTAAATTGTTATTATTTTTTTTTTATTGAAGGTGTTTAAATAATTGATATACTTGTTGATTATCTGTCAATAAAAAAAATATGTCAACTCATTGTTACATGATTTGATAATCAAAAATTGATATGAAAGTTAGCTAGTCTCCCTAGAATCACTCTAATACAATTGTCTGTGCTATTTTTCAATTGTTAAGATGAGGAACGAAGGATTGAAATTAACTGAAAAATTACTACACATTTCCAACTAATTTTCTCTTTCAAATCAAAGTTGATCAATTAACTCGGTCACAAACAAAATAAAAGAAATGATTGTTTAAAGCTATTTTAACTAAATAAAATAATTGGTTTCAATTTAATACCTGATAGCCAACTCTTGGGGTCGTTTGGATCATAATTTTTTTAAATGTTTATGAGATACATATTATATGGAACTTTATAAACCATGTCTAAAATAATCTTAAAACAATAATCCAGACGAAATCTTTATTGTTTATGTTTTATTTTTGTAAAAGTACTACGTACATTAATTCTAACCTTAATTTTTAGTACCAATTATATAACATGTTACTTGTTATTTTTTATCAATAAGTTTTTTAAAAAATATCATATTAATTGATTATATCTATCAATAAAATAATGTTATTCCAATGTCGTATGAGTTGACATTTAAAATTATTATTAGGATTAGTATTCTCAAAATTAAACTTTTTGATATGGTTCGAGAATAATAATTATAAGCATAAATTAAGTTTACGTTTAGAATACAGGTTGAGTTTGAACTCATATGTGCTTTATGATTAGTTTTTTGTCTTTTTCCAAAAAGACAAAAAAAATTATAACTAATTTTTAAAAAGTCAACCAACTTTAATATAAAATTTTCATTTAATTTTAAACTCAACCCAGACACCAAACGTGCCCTAAGTTTGAGAGGTTGCATGTTATAGCAACGCCAAGTGGGTAGCAACTAGAATGAAACGTGGCATTTTTGGCGCCTTCAAGCTGCCAAACGTGACAGCTTCGAACTTTGCGTGGCAGTATTGTACTCATACCATGTGGCTTAACGGTAACAGCTTAATTACTATTGATTTTTTTATTATTATTAAATATAGTCTTATAATATTTTCACCTAAATCCGTCATTAAGATATAGAAAAATATTTTAGAGCATCAATGACATTAAACATCATACTAATAAAGAGATGGATCCCATAAATAAACCTATATTATGAGACTTATCTTTTATTAACAAATAATATTTAATATTATTGATATTCTCTAACATTAATCTAAAATATAAAGTTGGAATTAATCCATCGTCTCAAGTTTAAAAAAAATGCATATATGTTTTCTTTACACCACAATAAAAACCGAACAGTGTCTTTTGTAGTTCAAAACAAAATTTCCCTCCATAACTAGTCCCCCACAAGCAATGATAAATTTAAAAAAATAAAAAAAATAAAAAGAGGAAAAAAAAAAAAAAACCAACAAACAAACATCTTTCCGATATCAATATCTTGTTAGCATTATGTTACCTACCGTACACTTTTCATTTAAGGAGAAAAAAAAACTAATAAAAACATCAATTTGGCACACAAACCAATATTGTCTTTTGCCTTCCGACAAATTTGAGTCGGTATATTAATGTTTTCACGGACTTTTTTCTTTTTTAAAACTTTTTTAAGAAAAAAAATATATGATGTCAAAATTCTATCATTTTTAAATTTTTAACCCTATAAATAAGAACATTTTCCTAAACATGATAGAGTCAGATTCTTATATTAGTTTCTCTCAATCGTTCATCCAAGATTTATTATGCCCTCATCATCGAGTATCAATAACTGAAGTTGGAGCAAGGATCTAAACAGAAGACAATGAGACTCAAACCTGAATGAATAAATGAGGGATATCTAATAAAGATATCTTGATCATTTATCGTGTCATCCATTCCTGCGGGTTGATTTTTTTTTTTTTTTTTAAACTAGCAAAAGAATAGTTGCTTCCCAATTATTAAAATTTTTTTTCCAAAAAAATCTCAAAAACTTTATTAAAACCTTTAAAATGAAAAAAAAAAAAAAAAAAAAAAAAAAAAGGGCATGTATTTAAAACCGGCGACTCAAAGTGACTTTAAAATGGAGATGGAATAGGATTGTTTGGAGAAGGATGTACCTGAAGTGGATGAGTACGAGCCAAAGTCCTAACCTTGTTAGGTTGACCTTGATCATCCAAAAGAGTATAACCCGTGTCAGCATTGCCATAATAAAGACCCCAATAACCGTCTCGGGATTCGCTCATTTTCCACTTACGAGCCGCAGCTACAAACACCTGAGCCATCGCAGCTAAAGGGCTGCCGAGGGGGCCTTGAATTTTATACCTTCTGATTCCCAACACAAACACACCTAGCGCCATTGCCCCTGCCAGCATCCCAAACCCTGTCCCCCGCCCTACATTATCCTACCCAAAACAAACCCCCACCAAAAATATATAAATATATGTATATTTATTTATTTATTTATTTATACAAAAGTAACCATAAGAAAAAGTTACTTGACGTGGTGTGAAAAGTTTAAGAGGTCGTTTGGTTGATCCATCTGTGCTTTTGGATTGATCTAAAACCTTAATAAAAAAAGAAAAATAAAAGTTATGACTTTCAAGTAATAAAAGTTGGAATCAATTTTGTTAAATTGAGGTCGTTTGATTGATCTATAACCTTCTTGTAGAGGACATCGAACAGTATCAATCAATGTTTCATAGTTGTATCGCTTTCTTACATCTTCTCCCACCAAAATCTTCCAGTCATTAATTGCCCTAACAATTTAACAAAATTCAAAACAAATCAAACAAGAATAATGTAATGTCAAATCACAATTTGGAATATAAAAATTTACTTACAACTTAATTAGATCTTCAAAATTATCACCTGGTTCGTTTCCTAGAGAATTAAAACACATGACCGAGTCTTCCCACGGATCAATAACTGTCAAGATCCAATGTTTCCCACTGTTATATGGCATGAGAAACAACTTTCATTCCGGTGCGTTTGTTAAGATCCGTTAAATATTGTTGACTCTCTCTCTATGGTAGACTTCGCGATCTACCTTCTGTTGAACTGGTGAGACAAGGATTGGAGAAATAAACCTGAACCATTGATCAACACGTTCTCTTTCATAACATTCCGGTAAATAACTGCAAAATAATTAGTGAAACTTGTTATGAAAAACAACGTAAGATTAACAAGGATATATCTATTACCTGATGTAAACCAATATATTGTTTGCACTAATTCTTGAATTGTTATGAAATGATATACATATTCAAATCCAATATATATAGGCATGTCATTGCCACTGATAGACTGTTGTATTGGGCATGCTATTTGCAACCCATTACGCATGGAACAATGTGTATAGTACGCCAACGGTCTCAAGTCGAAGGGAATTTCACAAAAGTTGAACGGAGGTAGTTGTTGTTGCGTAGTTTGTTGTTGTAACTCCGGTTATGACTGTAGTTTCTTTTTCCCTACTCATTTTTTGATGCGTTTGCTTCCCTCAACTACTCGGTCGGGAACGTGACTAGAACCTCAACTTGTCTGGCTCAGACTCGTTTCAATGATGATTAATCTTTTCGGCCAAGCAACAAACCTACCAACAGCTTCTTCAATAATTGTTGCTTCATTTGTCCAAATAGTAGGAGTGCATGTTTGTTTCGGGTCTGTAATTGTCACTCGCATGTTCTCCTCACCTAAAGGAATCCCATGGACTGTGTCAGTTGGAACACAGTCCTTGTAGGCCCTGCCAATTACAGCAAGTACATCTCCAGCATTAATTGTATCATCAAGAAAAAGCTGACATTTATTACTTGCGTTCGGCGTGGGTTGTGGATCCGACACCCTAGGTTCTTTTTCATTTTGGGTGCAACTAGCCTTGAAGTTGTTGTGTTGATCAACAGTCAGTGTGGTATTCTCCTCGGCCATAGTCTCTCAGTTTATACCATGCTTCACACAAAGTTCCTGTACGGCTCTTTCCAACTCAGCAAGCTGCTATTTCATTGCCGATACTTCAGCATTATCCCTTGAACTTTGCTTAATGTTGAAGTAATGAGACTGCCTGACAAACTTAGATTAACCAGGGGTCCAGCCCGAATGTTCATCATTACCTTATGACTTGGTCAATATGTCATTAATCCCCACATATTTGAAACTTCCTTGTGTCTGCTGTTCACTGAAATCCTCCTGTAAAAATTAGAGAACATGTCATGAACCCGTAAATGATGGATTCTTGTACTCTCCATCAGGTTTGACGTGCATGTGCAGCCACAAATTATGTCGTGCTTGTCATTCTCCTGTCGTCTCAAACTATAGATTATTAATTACCATTAGTAAACATAAAGGTAAAAATATAAAGTACAATATACTGTAAAAACATCAAATCAAGTAATTCACATACGAGTTTTTGATCACGTTTCCTATATCCATCTCAGCCTCCTGTTGATTTGTATTTGTTTCTCTTTCTTAACTCTCATCTTTGTTTTGATAGTTTTTTGAATTCCGACGAACGCTGATATGTAATAAATCTCTCCCAATCATCCTGATTTATAGATGGATAATTTTTCACCACTTTGGGTGGCCATTCCCACACACTTTCTTCGTCAATGTGATCCTTGACAAAAACCTGGTAAATATCATCTCTAAAATTTTTGGTAAACTCTACGCACGACTTTAAAGCTGATTTTTTAAATGAAAGTTCCACAGTGAAAGAAGTTATGACTTCCACCCACACTCTTTCTTTCCTTGGGGCTAAATTGGCACTTTTAAAGTCAACTGTCCACATGGGAATGTGCTCTCGTGCAAGCACTCAAATCCAACTTTGTAGTTCATCCCCCTCCTTCCCTATCGATTGCCTTTTAGAGTCGAACGAAACTTGAATTCTTTCTCCCATTTTCCTAACAAGATAGACTCGTCTTCTAAGAGTCGTTCTTCATTTACCATCTTTGTCGGAATTGAATTTAGATGTATTTGTTTGTCGTTATTTTTCAACTTGAGAAGTCGTTGACACATCCTCCTTATCTTGTGACATTTTAAATTAATTTAAAACAACTCCGCACCTAAACAGGTAAAAAACACAAAATCATACAATAAATCATTTTACAATCATGTCACGCAAACATGTAAAAATTATAGAAAATCATACTTGTGATATTTTAAATCAGTCTAAACAAAATCTTAACATAATTACTTAAAAAACACACAATCTAATCAAACAGGCATTTTATCGAACATGTAATATGCAAAAACATAAATCACAAAATCAACACTTTTTTTCCGGAAAACAATCTAAACCAAATCCTCACCCAAATATTTTAAATCAATCTAAAACTAATCATCACCTAAACAGGCATTTTGTCAAACATGTAATATGCAAAAATATAATGAAGTTATCAAAACTTTTTTTTCCAGAAAACAATCACCTAAAATTACAAACACTTACCAAGTACACGGGCGTGGGTGTGAGCGGCTCGGTAGCAGAGTAGGCGGTGAACGATAGGTTTCAAGGAAGAGATTGGAGGGAGGAGTCACGGTAGCAATTGGAGGCAAAAGAGAGAGGGAGAGGCGGGAGAGAGAATGAATGGTAGAGTCACGACTGGCGGAGATTGAAGGCAAAAGGGAGAGGGAGAGGTGCGCGAGAGAATAGAGAGAGGGCAGCAGAGATTGAAGGCGAGGTAGAAAGGGAGAGGCGCGAGAGAGAATGGAGAGAGGAGTCATGGCAAAGGAGATGGGTTTTGAGAGTGAAAGAGGTGAGAGAGAGAATTGGGGAAGGAATGAGGGTTTATATATATATATATCTAAGCTCTAAAAAACTGAAAATTTTGAAAAAAAAATTAAAATATAATCAACATACCATGACCATTTTTGAAAAAAACGGTAATGGTATGTGTAACATTAGACGATGGTTTTTTGAAAAAAAAAAAACCGTGATCTAATGTTCGTTTACCATGACCGATGTTTTAAAAAACGGTCGTGGTAAATCTTGACGATGATTTTTTAAAAAAAACTATCGACTAAAGATCGAAACCACGACCATTTTCCTAGAAAGACAGTCATGATGTGTTTTTAAAAAACTTCTATCACATTAAAGAATTCAACTAAAATCCCACATGAGGCCAATCCTAAGTGTTATGCATACAATAGCCCATTATGAATTCATGATCTTAGTGTCATTAACACAAAATCATATATAAATGTCCATATATAAGTAATATAATGTGCATAAATTATTATAATTAATATAAATTATAAATTATATACATCGTGAAAAAAAAAATTCACGATCAAGTTTTTTTGTTTGTTTTTGTTTCTCAATACGTGTCCACTCGACATCTAAACGAAGTAAGTGTGAAACATCATCATCGAAATCATCAATCTCCTCCACCGGCGGCAATCCTTTTGTGAAATATGAAATGTCAGTGCAATCTTCAATATCTTCTTGGTCATCACGGATTATTCTTGGCTTCATCAGCACAACTAAGGATAACTCTAAATTATCGGGATCCATTGTATAAAATACTTAGACCGCTAGTGACGCCATAATGAAAGGAACATTTTTGTATCCCGATCGCCTAAAGTTCACCACTGTCATGCCCCTCACTATCAATCTTAACATAATTATTATCGGCCCACTTACATTTAAAGAGTGATATCTGCAAGCCGCAATAATCAAGTTCCCAAATATCTTCAATGAAGTAGTTCATGGAACTGTACACCGCATTCTTGTCCTTTGCGAAGGAAATATGCATAAACTCGGCACGAAGGGTCACACCACTATTTTTGGATGGGATGCTTCCCATATCTTTCGCGAGTGTAGAAGGAGTAGCCATTGACAAAGTACGATGTATATCTTGTGACTATCGATGACGGTCCTCTTACTAGCTTCATTAAGTCTTGCGAAACGTCAACCTTCATATGCACATATATTGTTATTCACTCTCGAAATGTCTGGTTGTGCTCATCTTAAAACAACTTCTCACTTCTTCCTTTTCTTGGATTGGCAACTTTTAATTCCTTCATGTGAATGTTAATTAAAGGCTCCACTTTTTTAACATTGTGCAAAACATAAAGTCAAGCTTTTACCCATTCATCTTGATTTATTGAAGAAGGAACGCCCACGAATAGTCCTTTCGACGTATATAGCCCACTTTTTGGAAACCCTATTGGTTCCGCGTTGGACAAATACTCCGAACAAAATTCAACCGATTCCTCTGTTATGTAGTTTCCACTATACATCCCTCCGGCCTATTTCGGTTCTTCACATGACCCTTCAAAACAGTTATGTACCTTTCGAAAGGATACATCCATCTCAAATGCACCGGTCCACATAATTTAACTTCCTGAACTAAGTGCATTATTAGATGTATCATTATATCAAAAAGGATGGTGGGAAATATTTCTTAAGCATGCACAATGTCATCACCAATTCCGATTGTAGCGAATCTAGCATAAGTGGATCAATTAACCTTGGAGAATATTGAATTGAAAAATGAGCATAACTTGGTAATTGAATATCTTATATCTTTCGTTAAAACTCCCTGCAATGCAAGAAGTAATAATTGTTGCATCAAGATATGACAATCATGTGTTTTCATTCTAACGAGCCTTAAATCCTTCATCGACACCAACCTTTTAAAGTTGGGAAAATAACCACTTGGCACTTTCACGAAAGCAAGCCATTCATAAAGCTTTCTCTTTTTTTGTCTCGATAATGTGTGCTTTGCTGGAGGTAAGTAAGTGTCGTTCGATCTTTTCTCGAGGAGTAAATTAGGTTTAATATTTATCTCTTTACGATCCAACCGTGTCTTTACACCATCTTTAGTTTCATTTTGAATGTCAAGCAATGTGTCCACTATCGATTCACAAACGTTTTTCTCAATATGCATAACATCTAAACAATAACGAAAGTAAAATGACTTCCAATATGGAAGTTCATAGAAAATTGACTTCTTCTTCCAAGGTCCATCGACCACCGGATCTTTCCGTTTTCTCTTTTCCAAAACTACTTTCACATTTTTAACCATCTCAAATACATCTTCGCTAGTCAAAATCCGAGGAGCGGTTATTTCTTCGGTATTACCATCAAAAGCCATTTTTGTTTGCGATATCGATGATTTTTTGACAAGAATCTCCTGTGACCAAGATAAATGATTTTCTTACCGTTTTTCAACCGAATTGAAGATGTTTCCTTCATAAATATGGGACAACCTATAGAACTCTTCACCCGATAACCGGATAGGTTGCCAAATGCGGGAAAGTCATTAATTGACCAAATCAACAATGCGAAAATTGAACTTATTTTGATGGTAAGAATATCTAACTTCTAACCCATTTTCCCACAAGTTTTTTAGGTCATCGATTAATGGTACCAAGTACACGTTAATATCATTCCCTGGTTATTGAGGACCTAAGATCAATCGAGTCAGCATCAAGAACTTCCCGCTTCATGTATAATTCTGGAGGAAGATTGTAGTTGACAAGTATGACTGGCCAGTTAATCTGCCTACTACTCATATTGCTATATGAGTTCATTCCATCTGTCGACAAACCGAGACGTAAATTTCTTGGTTCTGCACTAAAATCTGGATGATTGTCATCAAATGGCTTCCCTTGTCATGCATTGGCTGGATGCCTAAGCTTACCATCGTCAACATTTTTATCATGATACCAAGTCAAATTCTTAGCATGCTCGATATTACGGAATAAACGACGCAAACGTGGAGCCGGTGGAATGTACCATAACACCTTCACCGGCACTCATTTACTACCATTCGAGAGCATCTTGCCTTTCTTCCATCTTGACTCGTTACAAACCGGGCATTCATCTAAATCTTCATATTATTTCCGGTAAAGGACGCAATCATTTGGACAAGGATGTATATTTTCATATTTCATTCCCAAAGTGCTCAATGTCTTCTTTGCTTCGTGTATACTAGGCGGCACTTTGTTATCATCCGGTAAAACATCTTTTAGAAATTCTAAAAGAGTCATGAAACTAGAATTTGTCCACCCTTTCAGACGCTTTCATGTTCCATAATTTAATCAATGCCCTTTATATATTTTGTACACCCAACATACAAGAGCATCTCGGCATCATTAATCATTCCCTCAAATAACTCCAGACGGTGCACAAAATATTTTTCCAAATCATTTATCATATCGAATGTATTATCACTAACGTCTTCCTCAACGGTAGGCTCTTTACCTGTACTCGTCGATGTATATTTAATATTGAAAAAAATTTCACCATGTAAATATCATGTTTGATAAGAACAAACATTCCCATATGCACGCAAATGCCCTCTAACATCATCAATGGAATGAGATCTATGATTTTCACAAATTTCACAACGACACGGAATCTTATCATCTTGTATGTGAGCTTTGACCAAAAAAAAAAAAATTAATACCATCTTCATATGTTTTAGACAATGTATCAAACCACATTTATTTCCTATCTATGATTTGCAACTCCTAAATCAAAATATCAGATTTTTAGAAGTCAAAATAAATTTCAAAATGCAAATCAAATTTAACACCCATTGCACAATTCACTCAAAAATCGTAAAAACAAAACTAAAAATACAAAACATAAAATCATAATTAAGTCTAAATACCAAGGAAAAAAAATTTCATGATCACTTAAATTAACAATCATTGAACAATTAATTTAAAGCGATCCCAAAATATACAAAACATAAAATCTTAAGTCTAAATACAGAGAAAAACAACAAAAGAAGTTAGTGATCACTTACAATATAGATTGATGGATGGTAGATGGTGGTGCCGACGTCCGACTGTGGTGTAGTGACTGTTTTTAAAGCGTTCTGATCTGATTTTGATTACTGCAACTATGATGTTGATGTGAAAAAATGAGGTCATGATTCGGTTTAGTGTGAATTTGTCACGGATTTTCCACAACCGTTTTTTAAAAACGGTCATGGAAGCATCTGGATTCCACGACCATTTTTAGAAACGGTCATGGAATCTTAAGCTTCCACGATAGTTTTCAAAAACAGTCGTGGAAGCTTCTGCTTCCACGATAAATTTTGGAAATCCAGTTCCACTCTGTATTTTTGACATATTTCCACGATCGTTTTTTAAAAATTGATCGTGAAAGCTTCGTTGTGCAATCCACATTTTGTAGGACCATGGTCTGCAGCAAAGGTAAGCACACACGGCTTGTGCCCTCCTTCCCCAACCGAAATCACGTAAAGAGAAATAAAGAAAACTGCTTCTCTGTAATGCCACAGAATCACCGTTACTGATAAAGACAGCATAATCATCCCCTATATAAACGTATAAATATATACACATATATATATTTAGTCCAATTTAAAAAAAAAAAAAAATTAGATTGCTGATCAATTTATAATAGAAAAAGTGCTAATCAGAGTTAGTTAGAAGTTGATCATGACCTTGCAGTAGATGATGGAGGTGAAGAGAATGGTCCTGAAGCGGCCGAGGAAGGAGTCAGCGACGAAGGCGCCGAAGAGCGGGAAGCGCGAAGTGACGCCGACCCATGTGTTGACATTCTTAGTGGCGGTTGGAGTCGGCTCGTGCAATTTGTTTGCGAGGTACATGACCAGATTTCCATTCAGGCCCTAGAAGGCAAACCGCTTGGCCATCTCCACAACTTTATTGGAACAGAAATTTAACCCCAAAAAAAAAAAAAAAAAAAAAAACGACATTAGAAGATTGAAATCGGAAAAGAAGATAAACAGCTTATATATAACCATTAAAAGAATATGAATAATTGGCTGAATTTGAGTGCTTTACAGATGATGAAAATGGCGGCGTTCCATCCACCCTTGGGAGATGTCTTTTGGGGTGGTGTTGGGGTGCTGTTATTGGTTTCTCCAGGGCAGTTAACTTGTGTCGTTTGTTGAGTTTGGCCTTGAGTTTGATGAGAGCGAGCCGTGGGAGAGTTGGAGAGTAGCACAGGGACGTTTTCACGCATCTGGGGTCCGTCCAGTGGAGAACCATTGTTGTTATAGGCGAGGATTAATGGTGTTGGAAACATTTTGGTTTTCTAGTGAGTGGTATTACAAAATTTTAGGGCCCGTTTGGGTGATGAGTTTAAACTCACCACCATCAACTCAATTTTTATCTTTTTCCCCAAAAGTTTTTTGTCTTTTCTGAAAAAGTCAACCAAAATCACTATTTAAACTTATAAATCTTAACTCAAACTCAAACACCAAACACCCCCTTAAGGTGTTTTTTGGGATTGGTGTTTTGAGTTTTTTTAGCAAGTGAAAGGGGGGAGTCGCTTTTGTGCGTGGTGTAAAGGGGGTACAACTCATGTATCCCCTTATATACCCGTTTCCTTATTTTCTTGTCGCATTTATATCCATACAATTACATCATGATAAGTCAATTAAAAATATATATTTAATTACAATATTATATCACATTTATTTAAAAATTATGTTATTTATACATATATCATATTATTATTAGAGGGATAAGAATGAAAACACGTATAAAGAAATATAAAAATAGAGCTGTGACGAAACCCTATAAAAATTTGAGTAGGTTCGTACATAATCTTTTTAATAAATAAATGTTTAATAAAATTAAAAGTAAAGTTTTAGTGGAGATTATATATAGATTTTTATTTTTTTAATAGAGGAAAGTAGAAAACCATAAAATATTTAGGATAAAATTGAAAAAAAAAAAAAATTCAATGGGATTAAAGTCACCACTTGGCCGCACCAAAATGCGCCCCTGCGGCAAAGTGTTAGTTGCACAAAACATAATATAAGCTCTTTTTTTCCCTAGTAATAAAGAAATATTATTCTCAATAATAGACAATATTTTGTCTTTTTCGAGAGCGAGCTCCTGCTCCGTGGGGGATTAAAATAAAATCGCTCATAAATTAATTAAACAATTGAAAATACACACACACACACACACACAAAGTACTTGGAAGTGAGAGAGTTGTACATGTGACAGTGAATTAGACTTTGCATTATTGCTTGGGGACATATTGGGTTTTCGCGTTTAAGATGTCCTCGGTTTTCTATTGTAGTAACTAGTTTATATTAGTTAATTTTTTTTGGACACAGAGAAAAAGAATATTCAAAAGAATGTATTTGAGGAATAAAAAACATTTTGATAGGAATCAGAATGGAAAAATATTTTCATTAAGCATTGGTAAATAATTTAAGATTTAAAGCAAAGATAAAGAAAAAATAAAAGGAAAAAAGTGAAGATATATTAAAAATTTATCTTAATTGGGACAAGTAGAAATGTAGAATGGTAAAATTTTAGAAAAATAATTAAAGAAACCCTCATAAAATGACCAAAATAAATGAATAAATTTAAATAGTAACCAAATGAAATATTATATAGAAAATTAACAAAATTGCATATGAAAAAGAAAACGGTGTTTAAATAAAGGTATATTTATTGGGAAAAAAAATTTCATAGGACAATCAATAAAAAGGTAGTTAACATTCAATAAAGTAATACTTCAAAAGACGAAGGAAAAACATAAAACATCTAAGTGAGGTTATTTATGGAGGAAAAAAAATTATCACGTAATAGACATAAAATAAAAGGAAAAGCAAAGGACAAACAAACACACCAAACCAAACCAACGGCAAAAAAAAAAAAAAAAAAAAAAAAAAAAAAAAAAAAAACGGGAGAGGTTGTTGAAAAAATGGTTTTTAAACCATTTTAAAGAATCATTTTGAGGTCCAAATTTGAATGGGACCCACTTAATAGAATTATTGGGTCTTAGTGGATTTGCGTTCTCCGTCACGAGGAGATCGAAATCATATATTCATACGCTCAAAATGGTATTCAGGTGAATGAGAAATTAATGCTCAAAGTGTGCCAAAATGGAATAGGATTTTGTTGGAAATTTGCTTATATATGTGGAGTCCCACATTACTTAGATATGAAAGCTTAATGGACTTTATAAGGATTTACACTTTTGAACTTGGGTAAGATTGTGAACCCAAGATGCTCTCTCACGTGCGGGGGGTGCAAATCACAACCCCGGTGGGTTAGGGGCCCAATGTGGGCGACGCGAATGTCGGTTCGTCAAGCTTGCCCTCACGCGTGCACTTACTGGAGGGGATGAATCTGTTTTAAGGAAAGCATGCCTCGATGATCTACTTTTTGTTTGTTTTCCTTCGAGTTAAGGTTGAATTTCAGTGTAACAATTGTCATTATATTATATTTGAATTCACTTGTTCGTTGTTTATGCTTTCTCTATATTTTCTAACAGAGGTAGGTGTCAATCATAGGAAAGCAGCACTTTGAGCTTTTTATATATGTTAAATTAGATTCTATAGATTATATTAGATAAATTACAAAAACTAGCTATTTCATGAAAGTTTTGATTTCGCTTATTCTACATACTTTGAGTGTTTTGAGTTTTATTTTTCTTTCAAAGATTGTTCAAGCACAATCAATTTTTCATTTTGGACAGAAACTTTTGCCGAGTAGGAACCTCTTAGAAGTTGTTTATAGAAAGAATTGTGTTTAATTCACAGATTTGCCATGGCAGCACAAACAGTGAGTTCGTCCAAGGAAAAGATACTCATTTAAGTGTGACGCACGAAAAGGCAAGGCCAGAGGGCCGCATCTACGAAGATAACGCTGGCCAAGAGAGTCGTGCAATCAAGAAGACGGAGAGACCCAGTTGTGCTATGATCTTCACAGAGGCCAGAGGGCCACATCAGTGAGATATGGTGCTTTACTCTAATGCTTCATTTAGAACCGGGTTCCAATATAAAAATTCCAACTTACTTTTTATCTCTTTCTGGAAAACCAACAAATTTATTAGCTAGTTTTTGAAAAATCAACTAACCCTAACCTAAAACCTGGAAAGGGACATTGTTGGGACGGAGTGGACTTGGGCCCAAGTAAATGGACACACAAATCAAAAATGAGGAAATTATGGGAATAGATCCTTTAGTTGACATGTTTATGATTTTTCCCTACTTAATTGGTGGTTTGGATTTTTGTCATGTTAATCACTTTTAATTTAACATTATAAGAAGGCAAAAATCTTGAAAACATTTTGAATGACATAATGTTTTAGAGATACGCTCTTTTTAAAGCATTCCTTAAATTAAAAAAATTTAAAAAAAAACCCTAATATTGGATTAGAAGTTAAATGCAGCTACCATATATTGGAACAAAGAAGTAGCGACTAATGAGCATAATATAGCATGGCATAAAAGACCAAAGGTCTCAACATACAATAAAGTCACCACCTAGCTTTTACATGCGGACCTTTTTCCCCCTTTCTTTCATATATATATATATATATATATATATATATTTTCCACAGGTTAGTTAACTATTCATACTTCTCCATTCTTATAATTGGACCCAAAATCCTTCACCTTAGTAGTTGTTTCTCGAGCTTCATTTTCTTTGTAGACAAACCTCTTAGAGACCCAAATATAAACGCAAAAATTAAGAGCACTCAATGCAGCCAACACCCAGTAGAAGTAGTCGAGATGTGAACGGTTGAGATTGTCCCCAAGCCATCTCTGGTGGCCAGAAGTGGAGCTGATCATCTGAACAAGAGAAATTATCCAACTGCTCATGAAGCTCCCAACTCCCAAAATGCTAATATGCGCTGCTGCCCCTACGCTTCTCATCGACTCCGGCATTTCGGCATAGAACAGCTCTTGGAGTCCGACCACGGCGAATGTGTCGGACAATCCGCATATCATGTATTGCGGGAACAACCACCAGATCTTCATCGGAAGTATCGCTTTCGGACTGTCCAAGAGACCATGTTTTGCGGCAACGTCGATCCTTTTGGCCTCGACAATTGCGGAAACAACCATGTTGAGTATGGAGAGGAGTAGGCCGAAGCCGATTCTCTGCAGGGTGGTTATGCCTGAAGGGCGTCCTGTGAGCCTCCGAGCCATGGGCACGAACACTCGGTCGTAGACCATGACGGTGAAGAGGATGGTGACGCCGACGAGGCCTTGGACCGACGCCGGGGGGAGCTTAAAGTGCGGGCCGATGGATCGGACCATTGTGCTGCCTTGCTTGGTGAAGAAAGTGTGGAGTTGAGCTTGGACAACGTTGAACATGAGGCAGGTCAACCATATGGGAATGAGTCGAACGACAAGCTTCACTTCTTCCACTTGCCGTACGGAACACAGCCTCCATGGATTTCTTGTGTCGTTTGTTGCATCATGGTTATCAATGAATGTTGCCTTGTCCAAAACTCTGCAATTTTCTAACTAGGATTAGCACTAGTATATTTATATATATTTATAGGTGCTCATATACGGCACTCTTCCTATACATATAGATGTGTGTATGCAGTATATCACATAAGAATAAGATACATAGGCCTTCTTAATTAGCAAGGATGGAACTACCTTTTAGCCGACCTAATGGCTCCTTACAATTTTAACCCCATTTAATTTGCCCTCTATTGAAATTTTTTAATTACAATATGTATATAGAGATTTTTTTTTTTTTTAAATGAAAATTATTTTATGAGTTTAAATTTCTCCCTTAACTCTCTTCTTTAGTTTTGTGCACCCAATTCTTCTATAAGATTGCGCTCCTATTAATTTTGATTTTAAAGGAAGAAATAAGGGGTATGAATCTCAAAACCTTAAAGAAAAGGTATTAATTCTCCATGATAAATAAATTAAATAAAAAAAAAAAACAATATATATAGGCATACTTTCTAATATGGTATCCTTAGAAATCAACACTTATATTTTTTCTATGTTTTATTGTAATAACCAGTTGATTCTAATATAATATTTTTCACTTATGTTTGTCTTTTGTATTAATAGTTTCAAATAATTTAGACTATAAGATTTTAAATAAAAAATTATATATATATATATCAACTAACAATGTAAAATAAAATGTAACAACTGCTCGACCTTACAAGCAGGGGGTTGAAATACATTTCCGTGGACCTAAGGGAAAACGTAGGATTTAGCATAAATTGAATGTTACTTTTTGGATTTACTCTTTTTTTATTTTTTGTGACAAATAGATTCTTGAATTTAATTAAAAGTTCTCCTTCGGTTACCCGCTTGGCATATTGTCAAACAAATTGATTCTTCTTAAATATCCAAACGACATCACCGTTGACCTTTTTTTTTTCCCCTTTTTCCAAGAGATCATGACGTTAACCATTAATGGTGGTACCAAAAATAAATAATAAATAATAAATAATAAATAATAAAAGGTGGATCTGTAAAGTAAAGTGGCAAGTGAAAAGTAGGGTCCCCATTTATTTTGTAACTCCGACTGAGAAGAAGCTAGTAGACATAAAGAGCAATATATTGTTTTGTTGAGCACTCTATGTATCGTGCATATTAACAGGACAATGTATGTGGCCATGCACCAGCACTACAGAGAAAGAGCTGGACAAAATTTTAATCGATTATCCCCCACACTACCACGTTAGAGAACTAACTAGCTATACGCCCTTTTTAGCATTTTTTTGCATTTACTAAATTCATCTTAATAGAATTGATGGATTCACCCATCTGAATCATAGATTTCATTTTAATGATCATTCAAATTAAATATATGCATTCAAATATAGAATTTGAATTGTGTATTTAAACATAATGTTTGTTTGGATAGTTTTTGTTAAAAGTTTATATTTAAATAGTTTAACTGAAAAACAAAATATAAATTGATATGGATTTCTAACATGAGTTCAGAATTTGATAGTGAAAAGTTTCACTCCAGTAATGACTCAAACTGTATTGTATTAGAGTATAAGAAGAGCTATTCAGATAACTCATCCAAACAAGCCGTTAATCTTTTTTTGTATGTGGAAAGGACTCAGGAAAGTTTTTTAAGGGGATGTTTGGTAAACCATTTCAAACTAAAATCTTTCAACTTATTTTTATCTTTTTCTGAAAATTCAATAGAATTTTTAGGTAAATTTTAAAAATTCAAATAACTCCAATTCAAATATTTCAATTCAAACCTACCAAGCCAAATGCATGCTAAAACTATAATTTTCTCTTGTTTCTTCAGTGGCACTCTCTCTATGTGGAAGTCCACCGTATATGGATGGCTACTTAGTGGTAGCAAAGTGGGAACTGACAAATTGGGCCCCATATCATATGGTCTGTGGAAGTCTTGGGCTTAACTCTTTTAGGCCCACTTTCTGAGTACCACGAGGTCCTTGTCATTCCTCAACACGACACAACACAACACAACACAAGGTCTCCCTTTAGAGCAACTTGTGGATTTATTCCTATATATATATAGTTGTATAACTATATCTACACACTATCCTATACGAAAATTAATGAATTTGTTGACCTTAAGTTACAACTTTTGTACGAATTGACACATACCTGAATTTGTTCAAAAGGGTCAAATTCCGAGCACCTGTAGGTTGACCCTCCACTAGAGAGCCAAGTAGTACCCCATCGTCACCGTGATAAATACCCAAAAAATTGTTTCCCGTGTTCTTCACGCGCCACTTGCGAGCAGCCGCAACCAACACCTGTGCCACCACAGTGAAGGGGCTCCCAACCGGTACCTGCCGCCGATACCACTTGGTTCCGAGCAAGAACAGCACTAGAGCCGCCCCTATCACCCCGGCTAGCATCCCGAAACCGACCGTCCAACTAACATTGTCCTAAGAAAAGAAACTTTGTCAATGTAATGTAAATGTTGCGTGTAAATTATGTTCATAGACAATAATTGTTATAATTATTACTTTCTATAATAATAAACAATGATCTAACCTTAACTTTTTTATAATATAGTCACGAATTTGAAAGTACGCAAGGAACATAGTGATCAAGCAATATTTTACTTCCACTTTTAAATTAATTAATCGGATTTTATTTTTATTCTTATTCAAACAAATATATATATATATATATATATATTAAGAAATAAGACTCCATTTATTGCAAGATTAAAAAAACCTTCCAATCTGAAACATACTCTATAGCCAGATAGAAAAGGAGTGAAAAATGTTATGTAAGCAATTTGTTTTCTTTATGGAAAACAAGAGAAAATCGTTGATGAAAACACAAAAAATAAGGGAAAAACGGACAGTACCTGGATGTAAATAACCACTAAAATGGCAGCCACAGCTCCAGCAACTATACCTAAATACCACCAGTTGAAGAAGGAGCTCTTCGCCTCTTTCTCCTCCGGCGTGTCCTCGTCGAACTGGTCGGCGGCGAAGGTCTGGACACACGGCTTGTGCCCACCTTCGCCGGCCGACAACAAGTAAAGCGACACGAAGAAAACCGCTTTCCGATATTCCATAGGAATCGCGGACACCGAAAAGCACAGCAGCACCATTCCCTGCCCCGCATAATTTCAGTTCTTATGAGTTGTGAGAGAAATTAAAAAGTTTTAAGTACTGTGACACAAAATCTTTTCTGTTTTGTACGTACCATGAAATAAATAACGGATGACAAGAGAATGGTCTTGAACCGGCCGAGGAACGAGTCAGCGACGAGGGCACCGAGCAACGGAAAAAGCGAGGAGACGCCGACCCACATGTTGACGTTCTTCGCGGCGGCGACGGTCGGCTGTTGAAGGACGTTGGTGAGGTACATGATGAGGTTACCGGTTAGGCCATAGAAGGCGAACCGGTCGGCTACTTCGACGACTAATCTCGGACATTTGTAGAACCGAAAAATTCGTTAGGAACAAGAAGTAAAGAGTATAAAATCATTCAAGAATTTGGAAATGATTGTGAAAAGAACTTACAGATAATGAAAAGAGCAGCGTTCCAGCCACCCTTGGAGGGTTTGATTCGGCCGCCGCGACGGGGGGTCGAGTTAGTCGAGTTCTGACTCGCTGCCGTGTGATCTTGATCATGGCCGTTGTCGATCGTCATTGGGGCTACGGATGAGCTATCCATTGAAGTTGAAGATAATGACTCTGAATTGGTATGGACAGCGGAGCCTGAGGGTAAGGAATGGAATTACTAGTGGGTTTTAGCCAAATGGGTCTCTGGGCAATGTTGGGGCACAAAGGTGTCCCTTTTTATACATGCCGAGAAGTGCACTATGCAACACATCCGACTCATCTATCTCTTTATTTATATTCCGTATATATCTCCATGGTAATTTTAACGTGGCCGATTTTCTTTATTTTATATTCAATTTCGCTATAACACCTACTACTCTGACTAAGAGACTGTTTGGGGTATCATCTTGATATGATATTTTGTCATTTTGATTTTAAAATTTCAGCTCTATATCAACCTTTTTTTTTCTTTCATTTTCAAAAAATTCAAATTTTATAAGTCTCATAACTTTCTCATTTAAAATCAAAATGAGATGATTTTTATGTCAAAATACTTGTAACAACAAAACGAACAAGACAATATTTATTTTGCATTTTTTTTCCGAACACATTTTAAATTTTTATACTATTTTCTATATCACATAATTTTTTCAATAATTTTCCCTTCAAACACACATTTCTAACTCAACTTCTAAAACACTATTTCCAGATGTTACTCCAAACGAGCCCTAATTATCCTTCCAATAATATCAGGACACATTAATTAAAACTAAATATTTATTTACAATGTCATATCATATTAAATAAAAAATCATATTTATAAAATATATTTGAGCAAAATCCGTCTGGAACCACGATGAATAATACCACATGTGTGATGTGACACATAAAGAGATTTAGGGGGTGTTTGGCATTACAATCTAAACCCTAAAATTACAATTTAATTTTTGTCTTTTTCCCTCAGATTTACTATTCACATAATTTTGTAACTCAAACTTTAAAAATCCATAACTTTGCATAGACAAGTCCAACTGAGATTTTTTTTTTTTTAATTGCATAGAATTTTGAGACGAACAAAACAAGCTCTATATTGATTTTTTTTCTGAACACATTTCAAGTTTTTACACTTTTTAACTCCAACAATTCAAACACCTAGATAAACGCACAATCAATTCAAACTCAAATTTTACAATCCAAACCTTAGCACCAAATGCATGCTTAGAGAGTGATTGGAAAATTAGGCATCTAGAAAGGAAAGAAAGAAAGGTTTGACCTGGTTTTTCAATTTACTAAAATAAAGTGAAGAATTCACTAAAAAAGATTTTTATAAATGAGTGAATGTGCTCACATATAAATACAAAGTATAATTATATAAATGGGTAAGCTACTCAAAGCTACTAATTTTTCTAAACTAAAAAAAATTCCTCATATGAAAATTAACACAAATCAATAAAAATTTTCTAATAGGCCGGATACCTAAATCTAATATTAACATGTCCCTGCACGATGAATATCTGCAAGATTCCAATTATGAACTATAAATAAAGGAACATTTATGGATAAATTTTTTCTTTTTCGTTTTTCGTTTTTCATTTTTCGTTTTGATTTTCTATAAAAATAAAGGCAAAGGAATATGTACGAAAATTATCGAGGGTACTGGGATTAAGAGAAGGAAAATTCGTAGGGGAGTGAAGAAGGGACAACAATCATCAAGAAAGGGTTTTTAACAAAAATAAAAATAAATAAAATAAATAATTAAAATCATCAAGAGAGGGAGCAAAGATAACAATATCAAAAGAGAGCATAGGGAAGGCAATCATCAAGAGAAGACGCAATGGTCCAAGAACGGCGATCATCCAAAGATGACCTAAGGGCGCAAGGACAACAATTGACAAGAGAGGATACGGCAGCACAAGGGCAAAAGGACAACAATCGTCAAAAGAGGACAAAAGTGCTTGCGTAGGGAAGATCAAGGACTCGTTTGAGTATAATAACTTTGATACAATATTGATACGTAAGGGGAAAAGTACATGAGCGGGTTATGGAGGATCATGGACTTGTTTGTGTATAAACGCTATGATACTATATGGAGATTTAAAGAGTGATTGGAAAACTATGAAATATAGAAAGGAGATATAAGAAAATTTCAACCTGCATGGCTTGTCCACGAACTATAAATAAATAAAAGAATTTAATAATAAGAAATATTATGACTGGTCTACTATATAAATACAAATTACAGTTTTATAAACGAGTAAGTTACTTAAAACTATCGCTTCTTCTAAAATAAAAAGATTTACTAATATGAAAATCAATATAAATAAATTCAAAATTCTTAGTGAAATGATAACTTTTCATAATTATGTAGTGTTATTGTCTGAAAGTTGTGTCCAAACCAAAAATAAATAAAGATTGAAGTTCTTCTAATAAATTATCAAAAACACTAATTTTTTTTTTTTAAGATTACTAAAGCCCTTGAGAAAAATTAACCAAATGTTGACATAAATAATTTGTGAACTCATGAAAATGTTAAAAGCAAACTTTAGAAAGGATGCCAACCTGCAGATTCGTTCAAATTTTAATATGTGGATTTTCATCCGTTGAGGTGTGCATATGTACTTCGTAAATTTTATTACTAATTAATAAAAGAAAGCGTTATATACAGACGTATACATATAAACATTAATATTTATATCTTTTACAATAAATGTCAATATGAGTTTAGGGTATATTAAGGATATTCTTTCATATGTATGCAATGCTGGTTTAATTAATTTACGGCAGAAAAACACAATTCGACAAACCTATAATTGGGAAGGGAGAAAGTCAAGAAAAATATGTGGATTGTATGTTTTAATACTATACTATGTAGTGGTCATAGATTTTAAAAACACAAAAAGTAGTTACTCATGAAATGTCATCTCCGAGTTGAGACAATAATAATAAGAATAAGAATAAGAATAATAATATTGGGCTAGAAAGGAATTTATTTATTGACTATAAAAAGATTGAATATGTATCTATATATGTATGTATGTATGTATATATATATATATCATGCATGTATATATATTGAAAAATGAAAATAATTATACCAAGACATGAATAATAATAATAATAATAATAATAATAAAATCTTTTGTTATTATGGAGTGGATTTGTCGCTGAAGATAATAATTAGTAGGGGACACTGCTAGTATTGGCCACATTAATTTGGCCTCGTTGATATTCAGCTCTCCACTATCAATGTCGGTGTACCCCAAATTGTTTGCGGGTGCACGTATCTAACTATTTGTGTTTGACATGAAAAATCTATCTCAATGTGTTTGCTGACCAACATTTTTTTTTTTTTATAATTCTTTATTATGAAATGTTTTCTGACCAACATTACAAACAAATAAATTATATTTTAAAAAAAAGAACATTACAAACAAATTAAATAACGGCAAAATGTTCAATTTTATAAGTAATTTAAAAAAAATAGTGCTAATCGTGTCAATTTAGTTGGAATATGACAATGATCTCTATTGATTTTGTTCTCATGGATTTAAATTTTTTAGTAGTATTAAGACGAACCTCATCAGTTCAAACGTCTTTGGAGCAAAATTCTATCCAACACCGTTTCTGAACTAAAAAATAAGATAAAACCAGTAAAATAATCATGGTAAATTGCTCATTTAGTTCATAAACTTTTAACAATGTACAACTTTAGTTTCTATTAACTTTTTTTTGTTGTTGGAATGCCACTAAATTTTTAAAATATTGTTACAATAGTCATTTATGTTACTTTTTGAACGAAATCTATTAGTAATTTGGTCAAAAAGTAACGCTAAATTCGGATTCCGTCAAAAAATTAACGAAAAAAACTACTGTAGCAATGTTTTTAATAGTTTCTGATCATTCTAGCTACGAAAGGGAATACCCCTAAATTATTAAAATGTTACTATAATAGTCATTTTTGTTAATTTTTAAACGGAATATATTGATAATTTGGTCAAAAAGTAATGTTAAGTAACGGATTATATTCCAAAATTAACGTAAAGGATTATTGCAGCAATATTTTAAAAGTTTATGAGCATTCCAGCTACAAAAAAAAAAATTCAGGGACCAAAGTTACACAAAGTTAAAAATTCAGGGACTAACCTAACAATTTACCCAAATAATCAATAGTGTTAAGCAAAAACACAATAAAACCATAAGAACAACATTGTAAAAATCAGAGTATGTTTGACTGAAGGCTTCGTATTAAAAATTATGTGTCATTTCCCTTTCAATTCGAGAGAATTTGTAGTACTATGAATGAAAGAGTTTAATTCTATTTTAATTCAAGAGTTAAATCTCTCTTTAATTACAGTGAACTCCTTTACCTTCCAGTAATTTACTACACAATAACTTCAAACGTTTAAAGTATTGAATGTTAAACGTCTCCAATTATCGACCACTACTCCCTTATAAAAGCTTAAGCTTCATTTTCTGACCTTGGGTATGATATAAGATAGACTTCTACTTAAGTTGATTTCTACTCTATAATTAAGTAGACTTCTACTTTATAATTATGTAGATTTGTATCTAAGCACGAAATTGAGGAGACCTCTACCCAATAACTAGATAGAGTGATACCTAAGCACGTACGATTCAATAAACTTTTACTTAGGTTCCGATTTAAATTTAACTCATTATTAATAACTGCTATATTATGGAGAAAATATCACAAAGTTTATGTATGCAAACATCACGATCGTCAAGACTTTCCTAAAAAATGTTTTCAAGAAAAAGCCTCAAAGGTCAAATATTTGAAACTTGTGGTGTGATTTATTTTCAGTCAAATAATTATTTGAAAGATGCTATCTCTGTTTTTCTTTTTTTTTTCTTTTTTTTTTGGGGGGGGGGGGGGGGGGGGGGGGGGGGGAGGGGGGAGAGCTTTTTAAAAAAAAAAAATAAGATTAATAAACCTACACCAATAAATGGTACCGCATCGCTGTCGCTTGATGTGTTTGTTTAAAGGATCAGGGATACAATATTGTTTCTCCAATTTCTATTATCTCAGCTACATATCTATACTTTTATCTCTTGAACACGCTTTGCCCCGATATAACTCTTTGCCTTTTTATGTACTTTGCTTGCCCATAATTTAAAAACAAAGTGTTATATATTTAAATATATGATGTTTCTGATCATTATCCCGTGATCCATTCGCTAAAAATGCGCAACATATATAAAGAGGTATAAATATTTTTATTTTTTCTAGGAGTTGTAATTAAGCTTTTTTTTTTTTTTTAGGACCATGTCATTAGATTAATTAATATAATAAACAACGAAGTATTGGTTTTTATGGCTCGATTTTAGGGTTCCAATCCCAACAGATTAGGCTTTCCAATATGGTTAAAGTTTATCAACCAGATGGATAATGTTAATACAAAAATTCGAATTATTTAATTGTTCAGAAAGAGATGGTGAATACAATTTTGACTTCTTGGGATAAATGGATGGAATTGGACGAATTGAGGAAAAAAATTAGATTAATACAACTTAGCGAAGACTCAGTCATCGAAAAAGCAGTTTATAAGCTCGCGGCGTGATGAGTTTATCAAACTGTAAACAAAAGTTATAAAATTAGAAAATAAAATAAAGGAAATATGAGGATCTTTTTACAATATTTACTTATCTATTAGATGATGTGATGGGAAACAATCCAATTCTCTTTATAGTGTTTATCAATCTTAGAAATGTTAATCTAATCAATATTTAGACTTATTTGTATAGACACCCCTGAACTTTTTGAATTTGTCATTTTAGTTCCTAAACTTTTTTCCTTGGCAATCAGTCCCCTGTATTTATAATTTTTGACAATTCAATCCTTTTTGCTCAAATTCATAAAAAATTTGATCGGTTTTTTACATATAACTTGCATATTATAGTCCAAGAAGAGCATTATTGATCATTCTTGCTTAATTTCAATACAATTACCTATGAAAATTTGAACATTATTTCAATTATAGTCAAACTTAAACCTAAACTTTAAAAAAAATTTGTTTTGAAATTAAGTAAAAATGATCAACATCGTCCCTTTTGAGCAATAATGTGTAAGTATTGTGCAAAAAAAAATTATCTTAATTTTAATGAATTTGCGTAAAAAGGACTTAATTGTCAAAAATTAGAAGTTCAAGGGGTTGATTGCCAAGAAAAAAAATTTAGGGAGTAAATTGTCAAATTTGAAAAGTTTATGGGACATTCATGTAAATAAGTCTTATTGAAATATCCTTCTAGACAATTAAGCAATCATTGACACATGAGAACTTATTAAAAGTATGTAAGTAAATTGAATATTCGGTTACTTTGACAAGGAATCAATATCAAGATAATGAAAGGATTAAAATTCTTTTTCTTCATTCCCTCTATTGTTTGAGGCCTATAAAAATTATAATTATTCATTTTGTAAGTAAACACATGTTTACATGAAAAATAAATTAGTACTAATGTTTATTTTATATTTATGTTAATTGAACGTGCCCTTAGAGTCCCGGGTAAAAAGTAATTACAACCGAGGAAGCTATGATAATATTCCTTCATATTTCTATTTATATTCTTTACTTAACTTTGTTAGGTTGTTTTTCATTTTCTCTTCCTTTTTTTTTTTTTTTTTTTTTTTTTCTTTCTCTGTTACAGACTGTAAAGATTTTTTTTTTCTTGATCTTTTTGATAAATTTGCTTATTAACAAAAGATAAAATTGGTTTTAAAACATGATTTTTTTTTTCTTTTTTACATGAAAACGTGAAAACTTTTACTCTTTTTTTTTTTTTTTTCCCTCCCTTATCCTATGTGTTTGAAAGGGATTAGTAACCTCGTGGAGATTGGGCTATTTTATCTTCTCTAGATTACTTATTCCATACTAAACTTAGTTTCCCTTTTTTTTTTTTTTTTTTAACATAAGATTGGGATTCAAATTCTTCACATTTTCGTGAAATAAAATGTGAAATTACCGTTAAACTATGACATCAAAGATAAGGATAAATTTAAATAAAAGCTCTCATGTCTAGCAATCAGATATGTCTAGTAGTTGTAACATTTAATTTTACATTCTGTAACTACTAGTTAATTTTCATGTAACTTTTTGTTTAAAATCTTATACTATGAATTAATTCAAACTATTAACATAAAAGATAATGAAAAATATTATGTAAGAATATACCTAAATATAAATTGGTTGAATTCCCTTCTTTTTTTTTTTTTTAAATGGTTGACTTTCATGCTTAATCCATGTGCCAAACAAGAGCAGCAAGTGTTGATACTAGTGCTATCTAAGGACAGCAGAAAACAACGGCCAAAATTGATTAATGCCAAGTAATAACAGCATTAATAAACTAGAATTAGTATATCAATCATGCTTTAATGAAAAATAATACACTAAAGAAGCCAGTGTCTTAATCATAAACAATCATAAAGAAATTTACTTTGTATAAAATATTTATATATATTAATCGTGCCTCTAATTATTAACCATGAGAATTATGTCCCAATAAAATGTAACGGCAAAACCTATAGCCAATTACTCTCCCCATTCGTGCTGTCACCTTGTTGTATTAACTAGTTGATAGCATATGTTTTGTGCGTACATAATAGACAAATAAAGTAAAATTAAAATTAAAATTAAAATTAAAACTAAAATAAAATAATTATTTTTTAAAAGTGTCACATGGTGACTCGTCACATAACAAGCATGGAAACTATGACGAAAATAGATAATACCATCACGTGATAAATATGGAAGCTAGAACAAAAAGAGCAATCTATTTATATATATTATATATATATATATATGGGAATGATAAAGATACTATATACTTTGTGGACTTTCCTTGATTCAATTTCTCCACCTTTTTTTTTTTTTTTTTTTTTTTTTTTTTTTTTTTTTTTGAAGTTAGAGGGATTTGGTCTGTCACCTCATTACCAATTACCACAGGGAAAAAGCTAGTAATTGGTTTTTATTCCACATGGATATGAAATGAGACTGGATAGCTAACTACTACCAAAGCGTACCGACACACGAAAAAGAGGAATTGAATTTGGGGGGCAATTTTTTTTTTTTTTTTCCTTTGCATGCCATGTTGAAAATATCGGTAATTTTATCGAGATTTCTCGGATAATCTCCGTAACGAGGACTTTCATAATATTCATAATAAAATGTAGACAAAAATATATATTTTTTGAGTATTTATGAAATATTGATACTTTCACAATAATTTATACAAAATATCAAGGTCAATTTGGGAAGACGTCTTCAAAACATATTTCTAAATTTTTTTAGTTTTTTTTTTAACTCAAAATTACTTTATAGTAATCACATATTAAAATCCCTTTTAAAAGTTAAAATTTTAAAAGTTCGTGACTTTGTAATTTCAAGTCGAAAAAAGATGAATTTTTTTTTATAAAAAAATTTATATAAAATTTCAAGATGATTTTTTTTCCCGAACATATTTCAAGATTTCACGCTTTTTCACTCCAAATATTTTTTTTTCAACCAAATGCAAATGACCAAAATTCAACTCAATTGCAACCAAAATAATTCAAAAACTATATCCAATTGTCCTCCCCCCCTCTCAATTTTCTCCCTTCACAATTTTATGCAAGTGTCTGGAGATATGTCTATATGTCCGTGGATATATCAGCTAAATATCACCTAATGTCAAGAAAAAAGAAAAAAAATACTTTTAATTAAATCATTCAAAGTTCACTTGCTTATGGTGATGATGCAATTTTAGCATCGAGATGAGATATGAATTTATGTCTACAACCTCATCAGAGTTCATTTTGACATTCAACTTAGATGGTTAAAAAATATTTGGAATTAATTTTTACTTTGTATGTTGGTATTATTATTTAAAATTTGTGAGATCACAAAAATAATAATAATAATAACAATAATTGGCAAAAATGGTCCCTAAATTATTTCAAAGGTGACGATTTGGTACTTATTTTTTTAATTTCGGCCAAGATGACCCTAAACTCTCTAAATGTTGGCAATTTTAGTCATTCCCATCCAAGTCCGTAAATTTCTAACATGATGAGTCATGTGTGATGTGTGTAATTTGATTTACGGGGTATTTTAGAAATTTAACAATAATTAGTTTAACAAAAAATTTAAATAAATAAATAAAAACTACAATTCATCTCTCTCTCCCTCTCTCTCTCTCTCTCTCAAAGCAAAAGCCTAGATCTGTTGGTGGGGGGCCTACAACTTGCCAATGACGAAGTCAGCGGGAGGGGGGCAACCCAGATCTGAGGGGCGTTGAGCTTGGCGACGAAGAAGACGACCGGGGGAAGGGGGGAGCCCGGGGGTGGGGGGGGGGGGAAGGGATTTGAGTTTGGTGGGTGGGGGCCTGAGCTCAGCGAGGACGGGCTGAGGGGATTGGGAGTTTTGAGTTCGGTAGGTTGGGGGGGCTTGGGCTCGACGACGACGAAGACTAGGGTGGGGGGGGGGGGGGGGCACTCGGGCTGGGTTTTCAGTTTGGGGTAGGGTTGAGCTCGTGACGGAAGAGACGCTGGGGGGGTCGTTTGAGCTCAGCGACGGAGAAGCTGACACAGGGGGGTTTGGCATGGGCAGATCTCTCTGCCTCTTATTTTCTTCTCTTTTTTTATTTTAAATGTATATTGGGTAGTGTTTAGAAAAAGAAAAAAAAAAGTATTTTCGTTTTTTAATAGTTAATCATATAATGAGTCCTATGACCCTTTCCGTTCAAAACTTAACGGCATTGGACGGAAAAGACAAATATTGTCAACATTTAGAAAGTTTAGGATTATTTTGGCTAAAATTAAAAAAATATAGACCAAATCGACACCTTTGAAAGAATTTAGGAACCAATTTAGTCAATTACTAAAAAAAAAAAAAACTTTAATGATTTGACCTTTTATTTATTTATTTTAATAGGAACTAATGAATTAACTTGTTACTCCACCTTTTCACGTTATACATCAATCTTTTTTTATTCATTCTGTTGTATATAATAATTAGGCTACGTTGCACTAGTGCTCCTAAATTTATTATACAGTTGAAATTTGCATTCTAAATTTTTAATTTTTTGTAATTTGTATCTTTAACTTACAAATTTATAAGAATTACAGTTGAAATTTACTTTTGTATAAGATATTTATATATATTAATTGTGCATCTAATTATTAACCATGAGAATTGTGTCCCAATAAAATGTAACGGCAAAACCTATAGCCAATTACCCTCCCCATTCGTGCTTTAACCTTTTTCTATTAACTAGTTGATGGCATACGTTTTGTATGTACAGGATAGACAAAAAATAAAAATTAAAAAAAAAATAAAATAAAACTAAAATAAAATAATTATTTTTTAAAAGTGTTATGTGTGACTCGTCACATAATGAGCATAGAAATTAGGACGAAAATAGAGAATACAATCACGTGACAAATATAGAAGCTAAGACAGAAGGAGCGATTTATTAATGCTAATGATAAATATACTACATACTTTGTGAACTTTCCTTGATTCAATTTATTCACTTTTTTTTTTTTTTTTTTTTTTTTTTTTCGAGTTAGAGGTATTTGGTCTGTCACATCATTACCATTTACCACAGGGAATTATCTAGTAATTGGTTTTATTCCACATGGATATGAAATGAGACTAGATAGCTAACAACTACTACAGCGTACCGACACACGAAAAAGAGGTATAGACTTTGTTTGGGGGGGGGGGGGGGGGTGTGCAATTTTTTTTTTTTTTTTTTTTTTTTTTTTTGTTTTTTTTTTTGTTTTTTTGCATGCCATGTTGAAAATATGGGTAATTTTATCGAGATTTCTCGGATAGTCACTGCAACGAGGACCCTCCAATATTCATAATAAAATATAGACAAAAACATATCTTTTTTGAGTATTTATGAGTATTTATGAAATATTAATACTTTCCCAATAATTTATGTAAAATATCGGAAAGACGTCTTCAAAACACATTTCTAATTTTTTTTTTTTTTGGTCTTTTTTTAAACTCAAAATTACTTTTTAGTATTCACATATTAAAATCTCTTTTAAAAGCTAAAATTTTAAAAATTCATGACTTTGTAATTTCAAGTAGAAAGAAGATGAATTTTTTTTAATAAAAAAAAAATTACATAAAATTTCGAGATGATTTTTTTTCTGAACATATTTCAAGATTCACACTTTTTTTCACTCCAAATAATTTTTTTTTTTTCAACCAAATGCAAATGACCAAAATTCAACTCAATTGCAATCAAAATAATTCAAAAACTATATCCAATTATCCTCCCAAACGGCCTCTCAATTTTCTCCGTTCACAATTTTATGCAAGTATCCGGAGATATGTCTATATGTCCGTGGGTATATCAGCTAAATATCACCTAATGTCAAGAAAAAGAAAAAAAAGAAAAGAAAAAAAATACTTTTAATTAAATAATTCAGAGTTCACTTGCTTATGGTGATGATGCAATTTTAGCATCGAGATGAGATATGAATTTATGTCTTAAACCTCATTAGAGTTCATTTTGACATTCGAATTAATTTTTACTTTGTATGTTGGTATTATTATTTAAAATATTGTGAAATGACCAAAAAAAAAAAAAAAAGTAATTGGCAAAAATGGTCTCTGAATTCTTTCAAATGTGATGATTTGGTCCCTGTTTTTTAAATTTTGGCCGAGAATACCCTAAACTCTCTAAATGTTGGCAATCTTAGTCCTTTCCATCCAAGTCCATTAAATTTCTAACAGGATGAGTCATGTGTGATGCATGTTATCTAATTTGATGGGTATTTTAATAATTTAATAATAATTAATTTAACCTAAAAAAAAAAAAACTACAATTCATTTTTCTCCCTCTCTCTCTCTCAAAGCAAAAGCCCAAATCCGTTGGTGGGGGGCCTTCAACTTGGTGACAACGAAGTCAGGGGATAGGGGCAACCCAGATCCGGGGGGGCGTTGAGCTTGGCAACAAGAAGATGGTTGGGGGAGGAAGGAGAGCCCAGATTCAGGGGGCCAAGGGGAGGGGGGGGTAGTGGTTTGAGTTCAGTGGGCCCCACCTAAGCTTGGCGAGGACAGGCTAGGAGGCTAGGAGTTTTGAGTTCGGTAGGTTGGGGGGGCTCGGGCTGTGTTTTTAGGGGGAGCATGGGCTCGATGATGGTGAAGACAGGGGTGGGGGGGGGGGGGCGCTCGGCCTGGGTTTTCAATTTGGAGTGGGGTTGAGCTCGGCGATGGAAAAGACCATTGGTAGGGGGGTTTCGTTTGAGCTCAATGACAGAGAAGCTGACACTGGGGGGGGGGGGGGGGCATTTGGCCTGGGCAGATCTCTCTTCCTCTTCTTTTCTTCACTTCTTTTTTTAATTTAAATGTTTATTGAGTAGTGTTTAGAAAAAAAGGGTATTTTCATCTTTTAATAGTTAATATAACTCATATGATGAGTCACATGACCTTTTATATTAGAAACTTAACGGAATTGAACGGAAAGAACTAAGATTGCCAACATTTAGAGAGTTTAAGGTTATCTCAGCTAAAATTAAAAAAACATAAATCAAATCGTCACATTATCAAAATTCAGAGATCAATTTGACCAATTACT
This sequence comes from Ficus carica, assembly GCA_009761775.1. NCBI lineage: Eukaryota > Viridiplantae > Streptophyta > Magnoliopsida > Rosales > Moraceae > Ficus > Ficus carica. The sequence continues at coordinate 14,199,919 of CM019742.1, read as the reverse complement.
CAAAAAAAAAAAAAAAAAACTCTAATGAATTGACCTTTTATTTATTTATTTTAATAGGAACTAATGAATTAACGTGTAACTCCACCTTTTCACGTTATACATCAATTTTTTTATTCATTATGTTGTATATAATAATTAGGCTACATAGCACCAGTACTCCTAAATTTATTATACAGTTAAAATTTACACTCTAAATTTTTTAAATTTTTGTAATTTGTATCTTTAACTTACAAATTTGTAACAATTTACTGTAGAAGATTTGAATTTTATATTTAAATAAGTTATGAATAATTGAGCGGAAATTGTTGCAACTTGATTTGGAATGTGAAATTCAAACGGCACTTAATTGTTGAGACTAGGATATCTATATTTCTAAAAAGTAATCATGTTCACCGTGGTTCTTAAAGATTTTGAGTTTTTGATTGATTTAAATAATGGAGAAGACTACCAATACCAATCCATGCGTACACGAGCATAAAACAGTCTTTTCTTTTGTCTTATTATTTTATTCTTATTCTTCCTCTCTTCTCCCTCCACAGCCACCGCACCATCCTCTCTCCTCCAGCACCCCCCGCTGCGTTAACAACCCCCACTCTCTTTCCACCACAAAAGAAGCTGGTCGAAGAATCCCATATATCCCAAGTCTCCAATCTACGAAGAGACGACACGGTACGTGGTTTCCATTAATGTCGTTGAACTCGAGAGTGTTGAGCTGGACCGCCAAGAATCCCATGGCTTCAGATTTGATCTACCAGTTCCAATTTCGTGGCCCATCCATAATTGTGTCCCATGACAGTCTTGTCCTTAAATAATCCCTCCGTATATGACATTATGAGCAATTAAAAAGTCCAATTTGAATTTTTATACTGACTTTTTGAATTTGTGATTGAATCTAGCTTTTGTGATTTTTATCCGTTTGGGAAATCAAGTTTCCGTACTTCTTATAATTTCAGTTTGAATTGATCGACATCAATTGTTTAACGAGAGCCAAAACTTACAGCTTTATATAGCTCTTTAGAGTAACCTGATAGTTTTCTGATGCGGTTTCTAGCTTGATTGGGGCTATTTGGTATCTCTAGGCCTATTTAAAAGCTTATTTTGGCTTGTTGGACTTTTCTGAGATACAGTAATCAAGTGATTTACTCTCTTTTTGTATCTGGGAAAGCACTTGAATGACACAAATTTAGAGATCATTGCATTAACATGACAAAAACTAGACTAATATGACACAAAATTAAACTAAAGTTAACTAAAATTTATGTCATGTTGGTTAAGGGCCCGTTTGGAGGGGATGTCTCGAGACGATGTTTTGGGGTTGGGTTGGAAATATGTATTTGGAGAAAAGACTTTTGAAAATATTTTTTGATATAGAAAATAGTATAAAATTTAAAATGTTTAAAAAATATATATATATAATAGATATTGTCTTATTCATTCATCGTTGTGAGCATTTTGACACAAAAATCATTTTATTTCGATTTGAAATGAAAAAGTTATGTGTTTTTTAAATTTGAGTTTTTTAAAAATGGAAGAGAGAAAAAATTTGATGTAGCATGAGTTTGGAACACAAGTTTAACTTTTGTTGACTTTTTAGGTTGAAGTTTGTTAACATTTCAAAAATTAGTTATAACTTTTGTTGACTTTTTAGAAGAAAAAAAAAAACAAAAATTGATATGAAAAACCTTAGATTCACACATGAGAACCAAACAAATCAGTAGTGTTGGGAGCTTTGGATCTAGATGACATTTTACCGTCTAGAAACGTTGCCCCAAACAGGCCCTAAGAGTGAGGAATTTGTATTATATTAGTCAACAGATAAATTTTTATTTTTATTTTTTTATTATTTAGCTTATTTTCTCTTGTCTTTTTGTTGTACTTTGGTAGCCATCTGTTCTGTTTTGGATGTTGGTGGGCCTATTGAAAGTTTTATGGCCCGGCGAGTTGTTGGAGTCTTCGTAAGCATTGACAGCCATGCATGGTATCCTTACTGTTGATCAATCCATAGAAAGTGACCTGATGGCTTACTAAATCTGTTTGGTCATTGGTTGGGCCACATCTTTGTTTTTGGGCCTATTTTAATGTACGGATTCCGTCTTTTTCTTCAGAACAAATAAGTAAATAGCTGTTTTAAAATAATTAAAGTAAATAATAAAATTTTTAAATATTTATGGTTCGTTTGGTGTTGAGTTGAGTTTGAGATTAGATGAAATTTTTAAGTTTAAGTTGGTTGACTTTTTAAAAATTAGTTATAAATTTTGTTGACTTTTCAGAAAAAACACAAAAATTAAGATGAAAAGTACAATTTAATTAGAATTAAATATGGATGTCAAACGTAGGCTTATAGTAATAGTAGATTTACCAAATAAATAATAAATTTACGTTAAATTTATCAAATAAAATATTTAGAATAAAGATTCTTAAAAACATACCCAAATATAAAATTAAAGTTTTTAATACTCAAATTAATTTTTTTAAAACATAATCAAATATTATTTCAAAAAGTATTTTAATACCTTGCCAAAAACATTATCATTTCTATTTCATACTAAACAATAAAACTATTTCAAAAAAAAAAAAAAAAAAAAAAGAGAGAGAGAGAAAATTACTTAAATAATCACTTTTTTTTTCATCTATTAACTAATATGGCACAAATTCCTCATTCTTAACCAATATGACACAAATTTTAAATAACTTAGTTTAATTTTGTGTCATATTGGTGTAGTGTTAAATTTTTTTGTATCATGTTTGTGCAATTACCTATAAATTTGTGTCATTCAGGTGCTCTCATTTCTAAAATGCTTCCATACGGGCTCCTAGGTTTTTTGGAGATGAGTATTAAGGGCATTTCTGACAATATTACCTCATCTCAAAAGCTGAATATGATGTGACAATGTTATAGATGAAAGTTTTGAAAAGTGATACTATGTTTGACATATATGTACTCAAAGTGTTATTATTAAAAGAATATTTGATCAAAATGATCCATAAACTATTTAAAAGGTGATAATTTGGTTTATTTGTTAAAACCAAAATGGTCACAAAACCCTTAAACTTTTAAAGTGCCACAGTTAAAATCCTTCCGACAAGAGCCTGTTTGGTTCACCAGTTTGAACTCAAATTTTTGAGTTCAAACTCAACTAAAGTTGTTTGGAAATGGAGTTTAACTCTAACTCACCTTTGAACCATTGCACTTGGTTTACTATGCAACAAATCCAAGGCAAACTGTCATTGGTGTTATCTGTCACTGTTCCCCACCACCAGACTTCTCCTTCCCTCCTCGCCCATCTGCTGCTTCCCTGTTGCTCCGTTGACTGTCTTTCCTCTTTCCCATGTGCTGTTTCTGTCTTTGATCCTCTGTCGCTGTGGAGCCTATGTGTTGTGGGTATTGGAATCGAATATATTTGATTCCCTGTGACTTGCAGTTTGCAGTGGCAATTTCCCGATAATAGTATACATATGTAAGACATATTCTTCAACCCTAAGTACGCTCCATCTCTTCCCTTGGGTGGATTCCGGACTCTTGGCTGTTGTCGAGGTCGAGAATCTGTAACATTTTCTAAATCCCAAACTCCCTAATTTTGTTTCTAGGGTTTCTCTGCTTTGGGCTTCTATTCGAATCCAGCCGGGGAACTTACGACCCCGTCGGGTCTGTTCAACGGACTCTTGGCTTAGGTACCGCCGGTGGCAAATGCGGCGCCGACTAGGGTCCGCGAAGCAAGCTCGAACAAAAGGTCTTGTTACTGACTATTTTCGAGTTTGGAAATCATCTCACCGAGGCATTGCTTCATGCCTTGATCCGCCGTCATCCACTGTGTACTCTTCCTTCGGCTCGAACTCAGTAACCCTAGTATGCTTTTTTAAACCTTTTAGAAAAATAATTCATTTTCAAATGTTTTGAGTGTATGGAAGGCCAGGTTTTTGTGGGTTTTGTGCTATATATGTTTTGATGCTTAAACTCGAAATCCACTTGATTTTGTGTTAATGTTGTATGATGAATCTGGATTTGTTATGCGTTTAATTTGAGTGTGGTGGTTGATACCGGATTTCTCTGTTGATTTAGTAAGCTTGAAACCTGATCTTTTGGTCTATTCCAGCCTAAATCAGTTATTTGACATTTTTTTGGGTTATTTTATCATTACTCAAGCATTTTCTATGTTAGTTGCAACGTAATTCACCTGGTGGATTATTTTTTGTTCGTTTCTGAGATTGTTACTGCAAGTTTGGGTAAATTTTCTAAATCCTAAGACCTAAAACAAGTCTTGGGTGCTTTTTTGTGCAGTTTTTTGATTGTTAATTCATGTTTGGGTTAAGTATTAGTTGTTTAAGACCTAAAACAGGTCTTGGGTGCTTTTTTTTTTTTTCTAGTTTTTAGATTGCAAATTCATGTTTGGGTCAAGTTTTTGTTGTTCCTTACCTAAAACAGGCATTGGGTGCTTTTTTGTGCAGTTTTTAGATTGTTGATGCATTTTTGGGTCAAGTAATCAGTTTTATGACCTAAAACAGGCCTTCGGTGCTTTTTTGTGTAGTTTTTAGATTGTTGATGCATTTTTGGGTCAAGTAATGTGTTTTATGACCTAAAATAGGCCTTGGGTGCTTTTTTGTCCAGTTTTTAGATTGTTTATGCATTTTTGGGTCAAGTAATGTGTTTTATGACCTAAAACAGGCCTTGGGTGCTTTTTTGTGCAGTTTTTAGATTGTTTATGTATTTTTGGGTCAAGTAATGTGTTTTATGACCTAAAACAGGCCTTAGGTGCTTTTTTGTGCAGTTTTTAGATTGTTTATGCATTTTGGGTCAAGTAATCAGTTTTATGACCAAAAACAGGCCTTGGGTGCTTTTTTGTGCAGTTTTTAGATTGTTTATGCATTTTTGGGTCAAGTAATAACACATTTTTGGGTCAAGTAATGTGTTTTATGACCTAAAACAGGCCTTGGGTGCTTTTTTGTGCAGTTTTTAGATTGTTGATGCATTTTTTGGTCAAGTAATGTGTTTTATGACCTAAAATAGGCCTTGGATGCTTTTTTGTGCAGTTTTTAGTTTGTAAATGCAGGTTTGGGTAAACTTGGGCTATTGTAATACCTGTTTCAAGTGTTAGGTGTTTTTTTGTGGCATTTGGACATTGTTAAGGCATGTTTGGGTCAATTAGGGATGTTTCATGACCTTGTTCATATATTGCCTGTTTTTTTTGGCTTTTGTACATTGTGAAACCGTTTTTGGGTAATTCTGGGGTGACTTGCAGCCTTATTCCGTCATTGGATTTTGGTTTTAGGTTTCGGACCATTTTTTTATGACTTTGTTGGTGTTTGTTTGCACTTTCCCCATCTGTTTGACTATGATGTAAAATGCCCATTATCATGGATTGTAATTTTATTTGACTGGTGTGTCAGTATTCCGATATATATTGTCAGGTACCGGTTTTTATGCCATGGTAGCTGACATTGTATCGGGTCATTGACATGCTTCAGATGAAATATGTCAATCAATTTAAACTGAGCCAACTTGACCTCCTTATCGTACACGTTTAAAGTATCTTTTCATATTTTGGTTTTCGCTGTAATAAGGAAATGCCTTGCAAAGCATCGGGTGAGACGTACGTGTGGGATAATACGAAGGAAAAAAGATTCCTTGAAAAACTGGATGATTTTTTGGCTTATAGTGGCGGTAAGCGGCCAACAAGCCAAATTCTTGATCTATGGGCCACTCAGTTTAACTCAGAATTTGGCGGAGTACCTGCTTACGGAGTCACTTTATATCAAAAAAAAAAAGAGGATGAAAAAAATTTATAGGGGTTAGAAGGCGTTGCAAGTACACACCGGCCTAGGATATGATCTGGCTACCGATAGAGTTGTTTGCTTGGATGATGCGTGGCAGAGCTTTATCAAAGTAATTGCATTATCTAATATAAGCCATGCTTATTCTATTGCTTAATAATGCGACTAGTACACGAAGATGTTCATCATCTTTTATTTGCAGGTTTTCAAGGAGTGGAACCATCTCCACCACGAGGGGATTCGCAACAAGGAATTGTATTACAACGTTTTCAAAAAAAATTATGTTGCAGGTGCCTCGGGGTTTGGGTCAGTTACGATGGGAGGTGGCAGTACTCCATCTATCGACTTTGATTTCTCTATTGACAACTCTGGAACACATCCGGTTTTAGATGAGGAAATAACTCCGACCAACGGTGGGAGGCAGGGCAACACGAGACGGGGGCCCGACGATGCAGTTCCGTCTCGGTTTAGGGGACGTGCTGGTAAGAGGAAATAAAAAGACACAACGGACAAGATGACTTTCTCGGCAATGCAGGAAATCATCAATCATTTCCGAAGTCGATCGCAATCGAGCACAAACAGTGACAAATCAAGCCTGCAGGATCACATGCTGGAGTGCATGAATATTATGAATGAGATGGGTATTCCACAAAATCAGCGGACGATTATGTGGCACTACTTCGATGCTCATCCACGGCTACAACGTATCTTCTACTAGCTTTCCGATGACGATCGGAGAGGCATTATTGACTCCGTTGTCAACTCCCAGTTTCCATCGGCTAATTGAGTTTCATGTTGTTGGTTTTTTTTTTTTTTTTTAGCCATAACATTGACACTATTTTTTTATATTATTTTTTATATTGGATTCTGGGTGCGTTATTTAGTAATTTTATGTTTAAACATTTGGCTAAATTGTTGGTTACGCGATTTTACTTTACATTATATCAGTCATTTCGTTGTTAATTTACGTTATGTATTGTACCATTTGTGGATAATTAAATAAATATATACCGAATTCGAAACGATAGGGGATCAATATTAATTATAATGGTATTAGGACTAATTCAACTTGTTTTGGGGAAAATTGATTAATATTAGGTAAACAACTCAATTTAGCTCCGATCACGTCATTCTCAATATGAACGAGTCTGGTTCCGCATCCGAACATGAAGAGGACGACCAAGCCTCAGAAAACGACCAATGCAACGATGACGTTATGCTTGCGATGGCAGTAGTTGCCGTGACTGCTAGTAGGCGTAAAAGACGAAGAGCTCCACAACCAATGCATAATTCAAGCTTAACTGGTAGTCAGCGGGTGGAAGAGATATTAAATGGACATGAAGAAATCATTCAAGATTTGATAAGAATGAAATTAGATACATTCAGAGCACTAAGTAACCTATTAGGTAGTCGGGAATTATTGAGGCCAACTAAAAACATGAATGTGAACGAGCAGTTGTCATTTTTTTTATCCATTTGTGCACAAGGCGCAACGAACCGGCACATTTCATATTTGTTCTAGCATTCTAGATAGACAACTTCACGTTGGTTCTTTAAAGTGTTGAAGGTTATTTGTGCTCTAAAGAACGAATTCATCATACCGCCTGACTACACAAAGGTTCAAGCTTTGATTATGGAGCATTCCTACAAATATCGGTCATGGTTTGATGTACGTTATCGATGTCATCGCATAATATGATGGTATTAACGAATTATTAAAAAATGGAAATTCCACGCTTTTTGGTTCATAACTTGTTATTAATGATGGTAGCCATATTTAAAATTTTAATTTTTCATGCAGGGTTGTATTGGCGCAATAGATGGCACACACGTCTCATGTGTGCCACGGCGGGAAAATTCTGATACTTGGATTAATCGAAAATGGCATCACTCGCATAATATATTAACGGCATGTTCGTTTGATATGAAATTCACATATATGTTGGCCAGCTACGACGGATCTTACCATGATGCTAGAATGTTGGAAGAGGCAATAACATTCAATGGTTTCCCAATACCTCCACCAGGTAAGCTGATCTGTCACATGATATCAGTATTTATAAAAAATAAAGTAATTCAAAAATATTGGATTTGTGTTGATAATAAGATGTTTATTTTGTAGGAAAATTTTACGTTGCCGATTCGGGCTATGCCAATAAAGATTGTTTCTTAAGTCCATTTCGACGCGAGACGTATCATTTACCCGAATATCAAAGACGTCGCGGCGGACTAGGCAACCGCAGGGAAGTTTTTAACTACACGCACTCATCGCTGTGGAATTGTATTGAGCGAGCTTTTGGTGTCTGGAAGGCCAGATTTAAAATACTAAAAGGCATCAACAGTTATCCCATGGACAAACAAGTCATGATCCCAGTGGCGTGTGTGATTCTTCATAATTTCATAAGGATGATACATGTTGGGGATCCTTTTCTTGAAGAGTATGCGGCAGATTGTGTGCTTGTAGGTGGACATGTCGATGTTAACGCGGATTACGTGTTGGCCGACGGGGTAGATGGCACAGGCCCAAGTTCAGGAACACAACAAGATCTGTCGACGAGGGGTGCAATGAATCAGATGAGAGATATGATGGCCGATGATATGTGGGACAGATATCAAGCATCTCCATGGTATAAATCTACTTGAAATCAAGCTCAGTTTTATCTAGTTAAAACAGATTACGATTGTAATTATAATGTTTTTTTATTAACTTTTAGTGACCAACTATGTATTTTTTGTTGTTATATTTTATGGTTATGTAAGAAATTTTGTAAAAGGTTTTGATGTATGTTATTGATGTGTATTTTTAATTTAGTTTATTTTAATTTTTTCCAATTTTCTGATTAGAAACCTACAATGGAATGTTAAATTTGATTTAAAAATTTTAACTTAAATTTTTTACATCCAAACAGGGCCCTAACTCAACCTAAACTTTTCAACTCAAACTTTTTTACTAAACACTCAACTCAAGTTAAACTTTTCAACTCAAACTTTTTTACCAAACACTCAACTCAAGTTAAACTTTTTATCTCAAACTTTTTACCAAACACTCAACTCTCAAACTCAACTTAACTTATCTTCAACTCAACTTCAAAATCTTAACTCAAATTCATATACCAAACACCCTTTAAATCTTTTATGGAAAATCGCATGTGATCACATGATGTCATTTTTGCATTAAAAAGACTTGGTTTGTTTAGTAAAACCATTCAACTTAAACTAAACTGTACTTTTTCATATAAGTTTTTGTCTTTTTCTGAAAAGTCAACAAAAATTATAACTAATTTTTAAAAAGTCAACCAACTCAAACTTAAAAATTTCAACTCAAACCGTTTCACCAAACGGACTATTAAATGCCCCCAAGCCTCTTATATGACCAAGACCTATGTCATAAAAAATAAAATCCATGGCCACTGTAACTTGAGAGAGGAGAGGGAGAGTAGCCACCCCTCCGTTGTCAGCCCCATGATGTTCACCAACCTAGCCCTGTGGATTTTTTAATTTTAATATAATGTGTATATATATAAATTAATCTTGTTCTGCCTTTTAATTAATAGTTTTTTATATTTTATTAGACAAATAATTTGGTTTTTAATAAATAAAAACTATTGCATATATATATTAGTATAAATGTTGATTAAAAATTTTTTTTTTTGACCTCCCTTACTGAAAAATCTTGGCTCTGTTACCGGAGCCACCTACAAGCCCCTCACACCATTGCAAGCCTCGATTTGCCATCAAGCCTCCCACAACAAGTAGCTCCTCCAATCACCAAACCTCTCATCTCAAAACACTGAATGTCGTCATGCCTCCCATCATTGCCAAAACCCTCCACGAGCAACCCATCACAATCTAGCTCTCTCTACAAGCTTCTCCCTTCAACTGGTCTATGTTTGATATTGAAAGGATTATGATCACGGTTCATAATTTTGAAATCTACAACTTAGGTCTTTGACGATTATTATTCGTGATGATTTTTGCATACATGTATCTGATTTGGTGGGTATTTTTTTTCCAGATTTGTTTAACGATTGAGGATTTTTTCATTGTTGTGACAACCATCAAATGCTTGTTCCTCTCTCTATTCGATTCTAAGATTTTTATTTTTATTTATTTTTTTGTGAGGAGTTTTTTTTTTTGTTAAAAAAATTATTTTTAGATTAGTAAAATACTCTTTCATATTAGATTACATGACTTGACATGATTTATTCTTTTAAAAACTCAACAAAAATTAATATAAAGGACCATGATTGTCAAGAGTTTAGGAGGTGGACCAAAATTAAAAAAATGAGACTAAATCATGATCTTTCAACGAGTAGGAGCATTTTGGTCAATTACTTTTATCTATAATCTATCTATATCTATAACTATATTAAAAGAGTGAGTTGCTTAAAAATACTATTAAAAAGCTTGGTAAAGTTATTTTTGTTTTTTTGTGATGTTTTTTTTTTTTTTTTTTACTTTTTCTTGATTTCTCTTTTTTTTTTTTTTTTGACTTTTTCTAAATTTGTCTTTTTTATTCTCTTATTTTTTATATAAATATTTTTTATTGATTTACTTTGTTAATCAAATTTGTTCCTATAAAAATATATTTCTAAATATGTATTAACTTTCAAATTTTTTTTTTATGATAGCCTAATATAAGTGTAAAAAAATATTTTTTTGACCAATGTCAATAAATATTATATCATTAAAAATTTTGACATTTATGTTTATAAAATTATTCAATAATTTTAGTATGTGTACGCTTCACACGTGTGAAGCACATAATTTCAACTAGTCAAAAATTAATCCTAAGGTGCTTTTACTAATTAGTAATTCAATTTAGAAAAAGAGAATTAAGTTCCCAATTTTAAAATTTGATGTTTATTATTATATTTAAAAATTAAATAACACGAATCTCATCTAAAATAAGCAATTAAATTTATTTTCTTAAAAAATAAAAAGAACTCACCATCTTGTTTATCAAATATACTCTTATTTTATTATCTAAATACTCTGTTCTTATTTTAATTTAATTATCTTTTTCACATAAGTGTATTTTTGTAGCTATAGTAATTCTCTTTCTAGTCATTCTAATTTCTTAACCAAGTAACTAGTTTAAAAGGAATTTAATTCATTATGCATAAGCTAGTAAACACAATAATAAAATTACGAAATTTAATTCAATATAATTTAATTCTTTTTTCTGAAAAAAAAGTCATCCACTTTAAATTCCTGATTAATAAATATACCTTAAAGTAAGAGAGTCTTTGGTGTGTAAGTTTGAGTTGAAATATTTTAGTTTTAATAGTAAATTTTTTTGAATTTTCAGAAAAGATAAAAAACTTTTTGAGAAAAGATAAAAACTTTTTGAGAAAAAGATAAATCCGGAGTTGAAATATTTTAGTTTGAGTGATATCACCGAACAAGCCTTAAGGATTGTAACAGTATATTTGTAATAAATGATAATTTTGGGTTTGTTTGGTGGAGTAGTTTAAGTTGAGATTTTTAAGGGGGTGTTTGGTGAATGAGTTGAGTTTGAGTTGAATTGAAATTTTTAAGTTTGAATAGTAATTTTTGTTGACTTTTTCAGAAAAGATAAAAAACTTTTTTAGAAAAAGATAAAAAACATGATGAAAAAAGTACAGTTTAGTTTAAAATGAGTCTAAATGCCAAACAAGCCCTAAGTTTTAATAGTAAATTTTTTTGAATTTTTAGAAAAGATAAAAAAATTTTTGGTAAAAAGATAAAAACTTTTTGAGAAAAAGATAAAAAAAATTTAAGTTGAATGATTTGAGTTGGTAAAACAAACAGACCATTTGTTTCTTTATTGAAAATTGAAAAGACAAGTGTCAAAAGAAAAGTACATGGAAAGTGTTCTGAAAGCGCGTTGAGTGAACCTAGCATTTCTCAAAAAAAAAAAATGAAAAAAAAAAAAAGAAACTAATCATGGTTAATTTGTTAACCATGGTGGTAAAGACTGAGGACTAGGTTGGTAAATAGACTATTTCAGTACAATTTCGGACAGTGAAAATTTCTCAAAAAAAAAAAAAGAAAAAGAAAAAAGAAAAAAAAGAATAGGGGTTAACTTCGTATTATATCCCCATTATACCCTCAGTCTGCTGACCAACAAAAGAGAATATCTGTGAGGAATTCCGGTCAATGATGACAATCTAGTAATTTTGACCCCAAGGAAGCTCACTCGCCCAGTGAGCAGTGCGATTCCAAATTGCTTCTCTAAAAATTCTCTTCTTTCTCTTCCTTTCTGTAGCTCACAACTTGAGTCATGCAAAAAACCATTTTCCCTCTCTAAAACCCCTCTCTTTCTCTCTCCTCTTTCTCTCTCCTAACGGAAAGTTACAGAGAAAGAAGGGAAAATCCAAGGGTACTGCCTCAATCTCTTCTCGAAAGGATAATAAAAAAAAAAAAAAGGTTTTTGAGAATCAAAATTTCTTCTCTTCTCGAAGGTTTTTTTTTTTATTATTTATTATTTATTATTTATTTTTTTTTGGGAGCGTGATTTTGGGTTTTTAGGGTTTAACTCCGTGCAGCTGAAAATTTTCATTTTTAAGTTCTTACATTTTTCTTTTTAAGTGCGTTTGGTTGTTGAGAGTGTGAGAAATGAGAGTTCTGGTAAAATGGGTTTTCTTTTGTTCATTTTCTTTTTGAAATCTTTTTTTTTTTTGAATTTTTTTTTGAAGAAAATGGTCTGCATTTGGGTTTCTTTAGCTTTAACTCGTTTTTTCTTCCGTTTTCTCTGTGTCCAAACAGAGACGCTAGCTTATTTGTTTCTCTAACGCTGCGATTCTGACTACGCTTGCTGTGTTTTTGTGTTTGCAAGGACTCTGAGTGGGGACATTTTCTGGTAAATTCAATTTGAGGTCAGAAAGCGAACGAAAACTCAGGTGATTTTGCTTTTTCCTTTTCCTTTTTTTTTTTTTTTTTTTTTGCATGTTTCTTTTAAGCGTTTGGTAGCCGAGAAAAAGCGAAGGAAAATGTAGCACTTCTTTCCCCTGAAAAAAATAATTTTTTACTAAAGGAAAAGTTTAATTAAAAAAAAAAGAAAAAAAAAGGTAAGAGATTTCTTACGAACCCAAGTCGTAAAACATCATAAAAGAAACAGAAAACGACCTAAAAAAATAAAGCAAAATAAAAAGGAATAATGTATACGAGCAACATTTGAGAATACATAATTTTTTTGGTCAATTTTAATCTCTTTCCACTCCGAGAACTATGTTCATGAGTCATTTTCTTAGTTGAATCTTGTCGAATTTATTTCTCAATTTATTAAGTTCCACCAGTTTTTCCGCGGAGAATATTTTTACTATGAAGACAAAAAGCAATATTCTATTTTCAACAGTCTAGGATACACTTTGGTTCATGCAAACAAGAGGTATGTAAACATAGCTGAGGAAGAAGGTGTATTTGAAAGAGGATCTGAAGACAACAAGTAACCGAAACATTTTAGTTTTTACCAAGTTTTCTATAGGAAAAATGTACATTTGTTTTTAAAGGAAGCAGACTATGAAACCTAATTGCTCGAAAAATACTGATGACAAACTGAGTGATTACCATTTGCCATAACAAAAGAGGTCAAGTTTAATTCGTTAATACACGTACCTGTCATTGAACAATGTTTAATCTTTACCCCGTTGCTTTTTAGGTGAGTATTAGTTTTAATAGTTTGAGTAATATGAAAATTGCAAATTGCAAAATGGAAAATAGCTATATGACGATTTTAAAAAAGTTGAGTTTATGCTAGTACGGATTAAGCTTTCCCCTAATATACATTCATACATACAGTTCCGTTGGTTAGAATGCATTATACCTTTTTGTTTTGGGTCAAAGTTTTACCATGTGAAATCAGTCCTCTCTTTTGCTAATGCCATTCATGAGTTTGGGTTACTTTAGATTATCCTGTGTGGCTTTATTCATACTTAAAATGTGTTTTACTTTGCATTACAGATGGAGGAAACCGAATTCTCAGATATTTCTGAGGGGGAGATTGTAGGAATCAGATTTGGTTTAGCAAGTCATCGGGAAATTGTAAGTGGAAGCAAAACTTCATCTATTTTTTTTTTCTTCTAATCTCTGCCTCACTGTGGAATATGTAGAAATAAGCTTGAAAATAGTCCTTTGAAAATAATATTTCTCTGCTAAACTTCAAAAATTTGTTTTTGGTGCAGTGTACGGCATCTGTCAGTGGATCATCTATAAGCCATGCCACACAACTTTCAAACCCGTACCTTGGCCTGCCCCTAGAATTCGGAAAATGTGAATCTTGTGGTACCTCCGATGCTGGAAACTGTGAAGGTATGTAGCGTCCTTGTGTTTCCTATCTTGTGTAAAAAAAGTCGAACTTTAAAAGACCTAAATATGGGAATTAAACGTTTTCATTTCAATGATCTGATGTCAGGTCATTTTGGTTATATTGAGTTACCAATACCGATATATCATCCCAGCCACGTTAGTGAGTTGAAGAGAATGTTAAGCTTATTGTGCTTGAAGTGCTTAAAAATGAAAAAGAACAAGGTAATACCTGAGTTTTTCTCCAACTTTGTGAAGGTTGTTGTTGTAGCTGGTTATTATTTTTACTTTCTTTTGGATACTGGAAAAGGAGAGTATAATCTCCTTTACTCGTTTGTTATCTGGGCCTTTCTTGTTTTAATTTAAGAACCGGAGGGTACTTTTTACAGCTTTGTAAAGAACTGCTTTTAGTTTTATTTCTTTATTTGATTCCATTTACATATCCATTCAATGGACCTCGTGTTGTTATAGCATCGTACTGTAAAAGAAAGTTTACAGGTTGTGTTTGAAAATTTATAGTCACTGCTTGGTGATCCAGGTTTTTGTTATAGGGAATGTATTACTAGCTTGCGACAATTAGTTTGTCACTCAAGTCTTTTTATCATACATGTACATTTAGATTTTTTTGAAGACTACTTGTGGAAGATTTTGTGGTTTTAAAATTTTACACACTCACACACACACACACACACACACACACAGAGAGACTTGCCTGAACTAACTTGGTGTATTATGCCTCAGTTTCCAGTCAAGAGTGCGGGTATCGCTGAACAGTTGTTAGCTTCATGCTGCGAGGTGTGTATAGTGGTTAAACTATTTTCTCCTTGTTTGGACTTTGGAGTTGGAACTGTGCTGTGATGTCTCATTGTTTGAAACTGTGTCAGTCAATTTTTTTCATTGCACTCATATTACTCTCTCTCTTTCTCAGGAACAATGGCTGAGAAGACTAATTAAATGTATAAAGAACTGTAGTGATATATCCATGGGATGTTTAATAGCTTTGTGTTGTTATTTCTTTGCCACCAAATCATTAAAGATTTTAATTGTGTAGATAGATGACTTGCAATATTTAAATTTTTATAGATAGTAGGCTGAGTTACGTATCATAAAAATTGCAATATCTATTTTAACTTTTCATACTTCCGAATATTTCGGTTTATGTCAGGATGCTTTTTAACTGCATTTCCATCTTGTGCAGGATGCCTCACAAGTTTCAATTGGAGAGGTTAAGAAAGATACATATACTTTCTTGCAATTGAAGGTGCCATCTAACAAGAGATTACGTGAGGGATTTTGGAACTTCCTGGAAAGATACGGTTTTCGCTATGGTGGTTCTTCTAACGGAGAGGAGCTATTAAGACGTACTCTTCTTCCATGCGAGGTTTGTAATGCCCATGTTTATATTTAATCTATGCCAATCCTTTCAAAGGGCGTAATTGTTATTGCTTGTTTGTGTTGAATTTTAAATCTTTGGGAACTCCTTGTCTTCTATCACAATTCTTTTCACATTTTTCACATATCTTTGAAATTGCAAACAAAGGGACACGGGGATCCCTTGTCACAGTAGTGTTGTGAAGTAAACATCCTAATATCTTTGAATGTTCTAATTTTCTTAATATTTTTTTTTATCGTCTGGCTAGTTATGCTGCGGCCAATGGGTATGATTATAATAGACTAAAACCATATTTAATTTGAAAAACCTTTTGATGACAAGAAAATGCATTTGTAAAAGATTCGCTGTTTTAAATGTTTCGTTGTAAACTAGTGCTGCAAATAACGCAATAATGGTACTCCTAACACTGTGGAATCTAAGGAACACTGAGAAAGAAGACTGGAAACTGAAAAGTGTAGAGGTTCTTTTAATTGATATGATTATAACCTGAAATGTGTCTACATCGAAAAAAGAAATAATCTGAAATGTGTCAAGGTTCTCTTTTTTGGTATATATATTTATATTTGTATATCCCTTGTCATGTTTTTCATTATACCACTTTTGTTTCCTACAACACCCCCACCCTGTTTGTGTGTGTGTGTGTGTTACCTTCTCTAGAGGAGGGGTTGTTCCTATTATTAATATTTTTATTTTCTATTCTATTTGCTTAATGACATAGTATGACGGTTGTTTTTTGTTTCTCTAACAATTTGGGATTATGCTTGTGCCGGAAAAAAAAAAAAAAAGTAGTCTCTGATACATGTTTAATATTGAAATTATTAACAGGTCATGGAAATGCTCAAGAAAATGCCAGAAGACACTAGAAAGAAGCTTGTTGGTAAAGGGTATTTTCCTCAAGACGGATATATCCTTCAATATTTACCTGTTCCTCCCAACTGTTTGTCTGTACCAGAAATTTCTGATGGTATCACCATCATGTCAACGGTAAGAGAACTATTAAAACAATTAGATTAGCTAACTTGATTGTAATTTCTTGGTTGTTTGTTAATCAATCTTGTTTTGTATTTTCTGTTTTCCCTTTAATTGTTTGTCTCTAGGATCCATCTACAACCATGCTGAAAAAGGTTCTAAAGCAAGGAGAAATAATTAAATGTTCAAGGAGTGTACCTAATTTTGAATCCCTTGAAGATGAAGCTAATGTGTTGCAATCTATAGTCAATCAATATCTTCAAGTCCGTGGTTGTGTGAAGGCATCTCGTGATATTGATGCACGATTCGGGGTTAACAAGGAAGAGAGGAATTCTTCCAGAAAAGTATGGCTGGAGAAAATGAGGACATTGTTTATCAGAAAGGGGTCTGGCTTCTCTTCCCGCTCTGTAATTACTGGTGATGCGTATAAAGCAGTCAATGAAGTTGGGATTCCGTATGAAATTGCTCAACGGATTACTTTTGAGGAGAAGGTTAGTTCGCACAATATGAGGTATCTACAAGAGCTTGTAGACAACAAATTGTGCCTAACCTACAAGGATGGCTCGTCAACATATTCCTTAAGGGAGGGATCGAAAGGGCATACGTTCTTAAGACTTGGTCAGGTGGTTCACAGAAGGATCATGGATGGGGATATTGTTTTCATAAACCGGCCCCCAACTACTCATAAGCACTCACTGCAAGCACTTAAAGTATATGTACATGACGATCATACTGTGAAAATAAACCCTCTTATTTGTGGACCCTTAAGTGCAGATTTTGATGGGGATTGTGTTCACTTGTTTTACCCTCAGTCTCCTGCCGCAAAAGCGGAGGTTTTGGAGCTTTTTGCGTTGGAGAAGCAGATCCTTAGCTCCCATAGTGGCAGTATGATATTGCAGTTGGCCTGTGACTCATTGTTGTCACTGAAGATTCTGTTCAAGACATTTTTAATGGACAAAGTAGCTGCGCAACAATTGGCGATGTTTACGTCATATTCTGTACCACAACCTGCTCTTTGGCTGACTCATTCCGGTGACCTTTGTTGGACTGCCTTGCAAGTGTTGCAGACAGCTCTACCTGCATCCTTGAACTGTTTCGGGGAGAGATTCTTAATAAGAGGGAGTGAGATCTTGGTCCTTGATTTTAGTAGAGATGTTATTTCTTCCGTAATTAATGAAATAGGCACCTGTATTTGTTCTGAGAAAGGTTCTGGAGAGGTTCTGAAGTTCTTCAATACTCTACAGCCTCTGCTGATGGAAAATATTTTTGCACAAGGTTTTAGTGTGGGATTGGAAGATTTTTCCATATCGCAGGAGGTGATAAAAAATATTAAGAATGACATTCAGGTCATTTCTCCTCTGCTGTATCACTTGAGGTCCACATACAATGAGCTGGTGGAGTTGCAATTGGAGAATCATATTCGATTTACGAAAGCTCCGGTCACAAATTTCATTCTGAAGTCATCAAGTTTGGGCAATGTAATTGACTCTAGGAGTGATTCTGCAATTAACAAGGTAGTTCAGCAAATTGGGTTCCTGGGCATACAAATATCCGACAGGGGAAAATTCTATACCAAGACATTGGTTGAGGATGTTTCCTCTCTTTTCGCAAAAAAATATCCTGAAAACATAGACTATCCTTCTGCAGAATACGGATTAATCAGGAGCTGCTTTTTTCATGGTTTGGATCCATATGAAGAGATTGTTCATTCTATCTCTACGAGAGAAGTAATTGTCCGGTCATCAAGAGGATTATCTGAACCTGGAACTTTGTTCAAGAACTTAATGGCTATTCTTCGAGATGTTGTCATTTGTTATGATGGAACTGTCAGAAACGTATGCAGCAATTCTATCATTCAATTCGACTATGGCAGAAAGAAAACTCAGAATTTGTACCCTGCCGGTGAACCTGTTGGTGTGTTAGCTGCAACTGCAATGTCAAATCCTGCATATAAAGCAGTTCTTGATTCCACGCCAAGCAGCAATTCCTCATGGGAGTTGATGAAGGTAATTTAAAATTTTGGCTAGTATATTCTGGCTATATTCTTGCTTTGTTTGGATTTTATCTGGTTTTGAGAACGTGCAGTTTGGATATCCTTGATAAGGTTGATTTGTATTTTGTTCACTTCAGGAAATACTGCTTTGCAAGGCTACTTTCAAAAACGAGCTTATTGATCGCCGTGTGATTCTATATCTGAGCGACTGTGACTGCGGAAGAAAGTATTGCCGAGAGCGAGCTGCATATTTGGTGAAGAATCAACTGAAAAGAGTCAGCCTTAAAGATGCCGCAACGGAGTTCATGATTGAGTATGTCGACATTTCCCAACCTTAGTTATTTTTGTTTCATACTTTGTATTTGTATTTCTACATTTTTATGTTCCGATGGTTTTTCTTGACTTTTGATCAAGTTTCAGTTCTTAATGTCGATGTGAATATCACATGCAGATATAAAAACCAGGGTTCTCTGTCTGGTGGGTTTGAAATTAATGCAGGCCTCATAGGTCATGTTCATCTTAATGAGGTTGGCACATCTTTTTTTCTCCCAAATATTGTTACTTTTTGTATTTTCGATGGTGAAGTCGCTATTACATTTTTTAATTATGCATATAAATTTTGGCTGACTTGTGATGTATTGAATAGATGCTGTTGAAAGAGATGAATATTGGTATGAATGAGATTCTTCAAAAATGTGAGGATGCTATTAATTCGTTTCGGAAGAAGAAATTAGGTAAACATTTAAAGAAAGCAGTTCTATCTGTCAGGTTAGTGTTCTCTATTTGACATGCATGACCTTGGCCTTTATCTTTTATTTTTTTTTTCCTTCTTTTAAATGGAAGTTTCTGTTTCTTATAAAAAATAAATAAATGAAAAAAAAGTCTCCACATTTTCACTTCAGAAGTCAGGTCTAATATGTTAAAGCAGATGCCTTTTATTAAAGTCAAGTGTCTGTCGGCTTAGATTTTAATAGTACTATGAAATTGATAAATTCCTTGTTCTTGTTGTTGTTTGAGTCTTCTAGTACTATTACTTCATAGATATGTGATACAATTGGTAGTGCCAACTCATATGATCTGTGCTTTCTCCCTTGCAGTGAATGTTGCTCCTTTAATAAATCTGGCTTTGATGACGGGACGTCTCAAGTCCCATGCTTGTTAATTTCTATGCGTGATAATATGAATGATACACTTGAGGAATCTTCAAAGAATCTTGCAGACTCAATTTGCCCATTTCTTTTGGAAACGACAATCAAAGGTGAGTTAGGAAGTAGTTCTGTTTCGGAGTTTGCATATTCACTTCCCCTTCTCACTGGTTGATGTCCCCTTAGTTTTGTCAACATACTACAAAGTTCCTATAGACTAAAGTTAATCAAACCCTCACTCCTTGAGAGGTTGATACATCTATACTTAAAAAACGTGAAGGAAGAAAATAAATGAAACCACTACCTGAAGGAAGGGGGGGATAACAGTGTGCAACTTTTTTCCGTAGTTGGAATGCCCCTAAACTTTTAAAATGTTGCTACAATGGTCTTTTCCGTTAATTTTTTAACGGAATCTGTTAATAATTTGGTCAAAAAGCGGTGCTAACTACGGATTCCGTTCAAAAATTAACGGAAAGAACCACTGTAGCAATGTTTTTTAAAAAATTAACGGAAAGAACTACGGATTCCGTTCAAAAATCTTTTCCGTTAATTTCTCTACTTGGTTCTTGCTCTTCGATCTTTGTTAAATCCTGCCTAAGTTCTCTCAGTTTCTGGAAATTCATAGAGCAGTGATATTTACTTAATCTTTTTTGGTGTATTGTATAATGTTAAATGGTCAAGCTATTGACAACTTAATAATTACTGTTGGTAATATGGTCCACTAATTGTTCAGGTGACCCCCGTATTTGCTCTGCAAACATTACCTGGATTAGTCCGGATGCAACAACTTGGATATGGAACCCACGCAATTCTAACGTGGGTGAACTGGCCCTGGATATTCTTCTAGAGAAATCAGCTGTGAAGCAGAGCGGTGACGCATGGAGGATAGTCATCGACTCTTGTCTTCCAGTTCTACATTTAATTGATACCAGGCGATCAATACCGTATGGCATTAAACAAATCCAAGAGTTGCTTGGGATTTCTTCTGTTTTTGATCTAGCTGTTCAGGTAAGATTGTGGAGGTTACTAATTTTTTCTTCATTATCCGAATTTCCTCTTTCTTAACTTCTATATTTTTATAAATATATATTACCGAATATTTTTTTTTTCTTAAAAAAAAAAATTGCTATCTTAATACTGACTCTAAGGTCGTCTCCTCACCTTTGATAAAGCATAGGCCTAATTTTGGACTTTTTACTTAATTTTTGCTGGAGTTTTGGCTTTTCATGTATATCTTATGAAGTTAATCTATTCACCGAGGAAATTGGAATATGTTGACCCAATTATATACGAGGTATTCTATCCGAGACTCCGAGTAACAATTTTGTTGTCAAATTTGCAGCGCGTCTCAAATTCGGTATCAATGGTGAGCAAAGGTGTGCTCAAAGAGCATCTCCTCCTTCTGGCAAACAGTATGACATATTGTGGAAATATGATTGGCTTTAATTCTGGCGGTTATAAGGCACTATCTCGGTCATTGAATGTTCAAGTTCCATTTACTGAAGCTACATTAATTGTAAGAAATTGGAATTTCTTGTCTAGTTTATTAAAGGAAATGTATTAGTTGTGCTCTGTTAGATGAATACCATTTTTTTATCCCTTATTTTGCCTTTTTTTCTTTGTTGTAGACACCTAAAAGATGTTTTGAGAAAGCAGCTGAAAAGTGTCACGTGGATTCTTTGACAAGCATAGTTGCATCGTGTTCTTGGGGTAAGCATGTTGCAGTTGGCACTGGCTCGAGATTCGATATCCTCTGGGACACGAGAGAGGTATTTTGTGAATTTAGTGTTCTTATGTTTTAGTTATTCTAAGCTTTTTATTCAACTCTTTTATCTGCCGCTTGAATCCTTTGACTTATCATTTTGTTTCTCTACTTTTCCAGGTGGAATTTAATCCTGAGGGTGGAGTTGATGTCCACAATTTTCTACATATGGTGAACACTGCATGTGGAGATGAGTTAACTACCTCGTGTCTAGGTGAAGAAATCGATGATATGATGCCAGGAGACGACATTGAAGGGTTGTGTTCATCACCAGAGAACTTAAATTCTGACAAGCCAACCTTTGAAGACATTGATGAATTTCAGAATATTTCGGAAAAAGATTTACCAGGGAAATCAGGTTGGGAATCTTTGCAAACTGGGTCTAGCAGTGGTAAAGACTGGGGTTCTGATAAAAACGTTGGAGCTAAGTCTGATGCTTGGTCTAGTTGGGGAACATCAAATAAAGAAATACAAGAGGTCTTCCCATCTACAGGCCAGCCAGATACTTCGAGGTCAAATGGTTGGGGAAATGAAACTCAAGATAATGCGGGGACAGGTTGGGAAAGAGGCAAAGATGAAGGACATAATCTCTTCTCTTCAAAATCCGAAGAGTCTTCTAAGAGATCTGATGTTTGGGACGGTACTCCTGGGTGGGGAACAAATAGAGCATCAGAAAAGGTTTCATTGTGGAATAATGCGAATTCAGAAGATGGAAACCCCAGATCTAATGATTGGAACACAAGGCCAGACGGAACGACGGGGAGAGAAAATACTTTGTCTGGGTGGCATGGAGAAAAATCCGAAAATGTTTCATCTGGTGTGGGCTGGAATAAATCATCCGAAAATGTTTCATCTGGTTCAGGCTGGAATAAATCATTGGAAAAGGTTTCATCTGGTGCGGGGTGGAATAAATCATCAGAAAATGTTTCATCTGGTATGGGGTGGAATAATGTGAATTCAGAAGATGGCCACTCCAGATCTAATGATTGGAATACGAAGCCTGACGGAACAACGGCGGGGACAGAAAATACTTGGTCTGGGTGGCATGGAGAAAAATCAGAAAATGTTTCATCTGGTGGGGGGTGGAATAAATCATCGGAAAAGGTCTCATCTGGTGCGGGGTGGAATAAAGCGGATGCAGACAATGGCCACTCCAGATCTGATGATTGGAACACCGCATCTGAAAGAACAAAGACGACTACAGAAAATACTTGGTCTGGATGGCATGGAGGAAAATCTGAAAAGGAAGACATCGTCTCCACAAAATCCCAACAGGATTTATCAAGAAACAGTGGTTGGGGCTCTGTGTCTAATCGGGAAAACAGCACTGAACGAGCTTTTGAGTCTGTTTCTAGAGACCAGCCCCTGCCAGATGAAGCAAAAGAGTCTTGTGACTGGGATAACAAGCTAACTCCTCAAAAAGCTGCATCTGGTTGGCTTTCTTCAAATGTTGATGGGTGGACCAAAGATGCAGATTCATTGCACGGAAAGGAACCAGCTGACTCTCCTGCTGTTAAAATTTCATGGGAGAAGAGAACGTCTCCAGATATTTCTCAAAGTTCGGAGTTAAATCAATCAGGTTTCAAAAATTGGGTACCAAATGGTGAAGTCGGCAGTGAAGTTGAAAAACCAAATGAGTGGGCAAAGAGGAGTGGATCATTCAAGAAAAGAAATGTTGAGACCTCAGGGGGTTGGGGTTCCGATTCTGGTGATTGGAAGATAAAGAAGAACCGTCCTGGTAAATTTCCTGGGACGAACAATGAAACTACCTCGACCAGACTATTCACGGAAACAAGACAAAGATTGGATATATTCACATCTGAGGAACAAGATGTCCTCTCTCATATAGAACCAATCATGAAGTCCATCAGAAGAATTATGCACAAGTCTGGGTACGTTTCTTATAATCTTAAATTGAGTCACCTATAACTAGCAAATAAAAAAGGAAAAAAAAAAAAAAAAAAAGATAGTTTCTAGCGCTATGAATGGAAAATGTCCGTTATATACTACATAGTAAGATACTTTAGTGGTCTTTTTCTATGTCTCACTGTAAATTAATATTATAGCTCCCCGCTTTTAGGACTCGGAACAGAGAGAGAGAGATGTTGTCGTTTTTAATGATTTAGATTCTTAATGCAGTTCATGATCTTTACGTTATTTCAGAAAGCTCCAGTTCAACCAGTATTGTACTAGAATTTGTTTATTTTTCATTGTTATATAGAAGTTGATCTAGGTGGCCGATTATCTTGGTAGAGTGGCCGATTATCTTGCTTCTACCTGTACTTTCTTAAGTGGGATCAAGGTGTTCTGTTTGCTGTGTGATGTCTTATGAAAATTTTCCCTTATGGTCTGCAGTTTTATTTCTGTGTATTGTCGTCACACTGCATCATCACACTGTGCCTCAATTGCTTTATCCGTACATCTTTTATTACCTATATATTTATTTGCTCGCAAGCCAATATCTGTACCTATATTTATTGATCGTTGTGCCTTATGGAAAATATTGCTAAAGGAAGCGGGATTCTTGTGGGTCTTTCCAGTGCATTGTCAATCGTTGATGGTGAAAGATATGGTGGGGTTGGGGTCCAATAAAAAAGTAAAAGTTCTGTGGAGATGTATGGTGCTATCTTTATTATGGACCATTTGGATGGAGAGAGATTCTAGGATTTTTGGGGAGAGGAGTATGGAATTGATTGACATTTTTGAAAAGGCTAAATACCTAGCTTCCTTGTGGTCTTCAACAAACAAAGAGTTGAAGGGTTTTCCATTCTCCTTTGTCATTTTAACTGGATGGATGTAATTGGTAGATAGTGGGTTGATGAGGATTAGAATTGTTTAGAGTTTGTATGGTTTACTTTTTATTTTCTGATGTCTCTCTTGTGTTGAGGATTCCTCTTCCTCTTTCCTTGTAATTGATTTATAATCAATGAAAAGGCTTTTTCTTATAAAAAAAAATATTTATTGATCGTTGTCTTTGCATAGGTATAACGATGGCGACCCAATTCAAGCTGAAGATCAATCATATATAATTGACAATGTGTTCAATTACCATCCTGATAAAGCTGCTAAAATGGGTTCCGGAATTGATCATCTCATGGTATGTTTGATAATTAGATCTCATTTACCGAAAATGTACAAATATATATTCGTTTGGAACAGGCAAACTCTGTTTACATGTTCTTCTCTACATACTTGCATTCTACTTTATCGGTACATTAACATTTGCATATGTTCTGTGTATGTACGTATGGATATTTAATATTTATTTCTTACATCTTGTGTTTATTTTACTTTCTATTGAAACAGAAGTTAACTAGAAAAGTTCCTTGATTATTTTCGGCACAACTTCTTGTGTACTATAACCATTCGAACTTATGGTAATCGGTGAAAGTATGTAATGCAACATAAGTTTTCCATTCAGGATTTTGGTGGGAAAACGTTTGTGCTTTATAGCGAGTTAGATCTTGTTTAGTTTTGGAACCACCCTCGAACCTTTCAGGAATGCTATATGCATTTTAGCATAAATTCGGCTTTGTTAACTTATGAGAATTTGTTGTTGGCTGGACTTTTATGTGGGTACACGTGAAAAGCATTCCCCAAAGTGGAATTGTTCTTTATTATTCTTTAGGATCAGGAAAAATCCTTCATTTGTGTGTTAATTTACTAGTTTCATTTTTTGTTAGTTTATTTAATATCATATTCGATTACCTTGTTACAGGTAAGTAAGCACAGCACTTTCCAGGAAAGCAGATGCTTTTTTGTGGTTTCAACCGATGGTCGTAAAGAAGATTTTTCGTACCGAAAATGCCTTGACAACTTAGTCAGGAGCAAGTTCTCAGATGTGGCTGATGAGTTCCTTGGCAAGTATTTTAGAAAGCCTAGATCCGGAGGGAATCAAGAGCAGATCTCAACCCCAGAGCCAAACCAAGAGCGGATCTCTACCCCGGAGCCATCGTGGAACAACACCACCCCAGCTCCCACCCCGGAGCCATTGTTGAACTCTACCCCGGCTGCGACCCCGGAGCCATCAGAGATTGAGAAGGCGTAGCAGGCTTAGGCATTTTTATTCCTTCTATCGATTCGGATATTTTTCTTTAGGACGTTTATTTTGTTTAAAAATCAGGGTTGTAAATACATGCGGGTCTTCCCCCATCTGCTGATTTTACATGTACATACTAGCAGATGGTCGTGTAATTATCAGCTCCTCCAATTAACCCGTCTTTTTTTCTTCTTTTTTTTTTTTTTTTTGGTGGTTTTTTGTTGTGTGTTGAGGGGAGTTGTTCATTGCTACTACTTTTGATGTCATCTTGTGATCATTGATCAGAGATATAATTTAGGTTAAAAAAAAAAAAAAAATCACTTGAAAGTCGAGGAAATCGGTGTGAAAATCATCGTGTGTTTGGCTATGTAGCTTGCGGTTCGTCGGTTGGAAATGAAAGTTTTAAGTTGGAGTTGGTTGACTTTTCAAAAACTAGTTATAAATTTTGTTGATTTTTCAGAAAAAGATAGGATGAAAACGTACAGACTAGTTGAAGTTGTACTTAAATGCCAAACGAAGTTATAAACTGTCATTAATGGCATGTTTACTTATCAGGAGTAGAGAATGAGAGTGGAGAATGAGAGTCAATTCCTTATTTATTTGTTTATTTTTATTTTCTGGAATGAGAGTGAGAATTGTGGGTTCTACACCAATTTGAGATTGATGAATAAGATTGACAATCTCATGCCTCTTCTGGATTGTGACTCTTATTCCGATTATTAAAATTAAATTACTATTTTATCCTTAGTTCATTTGTAAAAAATTATATTAAAAAATAATAACAACCTATATTAATTATTTTTAGTAATTAAATATAATATATTTTTATTAACTTAATATTATATTACTTTCATAATTACTATTAACGTTATTAGAGTAAATAAAGAACTTTTTTTATCATAATATATTATTATGTTTCTATTTTTATATTTTTTATACTTTACTTATTTTAATTCATGTTTTTTACTCTTTTTAATTTTTTCAAACAAAAAATTACACGATTTAATTTTATTACCTTAATATTATAATAATTATTTTACTTTTGATTAATAGTGTGATAATAAATATAAAAAATTAATCATTTTTTAATTTTTGAAAACACAATAAATAAAGGGGTATACGAGTAAATTTACAGCAACCAACTCCGATTCCTGTTCTAAGTAAACACATGAATGTGATTGACAGTGATTCCGACTCTGATTTCTAGAACCTAAGTAAACAACATATTCTGACTCCGAATCCAGCCCACTCCGAATTCTATCCACTCCGATTCATGCTCACTCCGATTACACGTAAGTAAACATGCCATAAGAGTCAACATTTACAGCGGTTTTAGAGAGCTTGAAACCTACTAATTAGGTCACGAACAAGATAATGAAATCTCTGTTCTTGTTTAGCAAGATCTGAGACCAAAGCGATTTTTGCATCTTTTGTCAGGTTTTTTTATGGTTTGAATTGTTCAAGATGGTCAAGTCAAAGGGTAATTTGTAGGATTGTCCCTTAAGCCTCTGGTTTATTGTCCCAATTATGGTAGTATTAGTTTTTTGGCCTCCAATCAAACAAGTATAAAGGGTTAAAAATCCAATTTCAAGGGTGGATAAAAAATATGAGCGTGTCTATTTTTGAAGGGTTGTTTTTCACAATTTTCTCCACACACACACACACACACACACGCACATATATGTTCAGACCCACTTTTACTAAACTAGTTTGGCTACATTGCAACTTAGCTCGTTTAGGAGGATATCTAGAGACAGTGTTTTGAAAGTTGGGTTGGAAATGTGTGTTTGGAAAAAAACTTTTGAAAAAGTTATGTGATAAAAAAAAAGTGTAAAATTTTGAAATGTGTTAGGAAAAAAAAAATGAAAAATGAATTTTATCTTGTTCGTCTTATCATTGTGAGTATTTTGACACAAGAATCATCTTAATTCTACTTAAATGAGAGTTATGTACTTTTCAAGTTTTGAGTTTTTTAAAAATGGAAGATAAAAAAAATTTGATGTAGAGTTGTTTTAGATCCAGATGACATTTTGCCGTCTGGAAATGTTACTCAAAACGGGTTCTAAAGGGTCCGTTTGAAACAATAGTTGGAATTGAAGTTTTGTAGACTGGAATTGAAGTGTCTGTGGTTGAAGTGTGAATTGGAGATAAATGGTGATATAGAATATTATGTAAAAATTTAAAATATGTTTGGAAAAAAGTATGTAATATGAAACTTGTTTCGTTCCTTTCATCATTTTGTATGTTTTTTTAATTTAAAAAATTATCTTATTTCGACTTGAAAAAAAATGGAATGACTTTTGAAATTTGAGTATTTTGAAAATGAAAGAGAGAGAAAGTTGATGTAGATTTGAAAATTTTGAAAGTGAGTTACAAAATTCCATAAAATGTGGAGGTTGTCTTTGAGATTTTCATAAACTGGTACAAGTTTTGTTAGATTGACTCCTTTCCTTTTGGATGCCAAAAAGGTTCAGAATCTATCTTAGATGGAACCCAAGACTAACATTTAACTTTTAAAAGTTGAATTTTATGGGTTCCAAATCATACTAACAATAGTGAAACGTAGAAATAGTATTAAAATAACAATACATCTTGTAAAAAAAAAATTGCAATCGACAAAAACAAATTCATCTCCAATGGTCATATAAAATGGATTGAATGATTTTAGGAATTCCATAAACATGTTAACCAATAAAAATATGCTAAGTATTTGTTTTTAAAGGTAAATTATTATAACATTCCCTGAATTAGTTTAGTCCCATTGGAGAAAAGGATCAACTCACACCCTTTCAACTAGTAGTTTAGGAACTGTTTGATAAAAAAAAAAAAATTAAGGATCAAACGACATATTTATTAAAGTTCAAGGACTATTATAATAATTTACTCTCGTTTTTAAGCTTCAGCTTTTTTTTTTTTTTTTTTTTTTGAGTAGGAGAACAGGCACGTGCCACCTTGACGAATCAAGTTACTCAAGACTGACATGATGTAGTGGTGATCCACAAGATCAGTTGGATATACATTCCTCAGTTCCTTTACCAACTCCACTCTCTCCTTAGTCTCTCTTATATCATTTGTCACTGAAAATTACCCAAATTAAAGCTTTTACTTCCTTCTCATGTCTGAGTGACTGATTTTGTTTCATTTGGGTACCCAAAAAAAAAAAAAAAGTTTATTTATCGACAGACAGAAGATGAGTTGTTCTGTGATGGGTCAGCTAGTTTTTCCATCAGAAAATGGCCACAAAGTGTGGGAAGACCAGACCTTCATCAAGTGGCGGAAAAGAGACCCTCATGTCACTTTACGTTGCCATGAATCTCTCGAAGGTATTAATTTTGTTCGGCCAAAAAAAAAAAACCCCCATTTTTAACATCTTCTTTTTGCATCAATTTCTCAACTTATCTTGTTATTTTTGACCTGGGTGTTGATTTGTTTATGGGTTGAGTTTGATAATTGTTTTGGTTTTCTGTTTGTTATTCCGTTTTATTCGTGTTACTTATTCTGGAGATTAGTTTGTCATGCAACTATTTCAGTGTTCTCTCTAGTTGTATTATTGCGTTTTTTTTTTCTTTTTTTGATAAATTACTAGGATGGTCCTAGATTTTTAAGTTGTCATAGCTAGAGTGATCCTAAATTTTTAAAAGTGTTGCTATAGTAGTCATTTGTGTTAATTTTTGGACGAAATACCTTAGTGAGCATTACTTTTTGATCAAATTATTGATGCATTTTCTCAAAAAATTAACGGAAAGGATCACTGTAGAAAATTTTTAATAGTTTAGGATCATTTAAGCTAAAAAAAAAAAAAAAAAAAAGAACAGGGATTGAAGTTGTATAAACTTAAAAGTTTAGGGACTAAACGAGCAATTTACCCCTTTTTTTTTTAGCATTTTTTTTTCTCTGGGATTTAAACCAGTAAATCATGGATAGTCTAAGACTTTTAAGGGAGTGTTATGTGTGTAAAAGTTTGATATCTTATAGGTGGACTTGGGACAAGTTAGGATAGACTTGATACAATTATAGAAATGTTTTGAAAGAATCCTGTAAAATCATGGCAAGTACGTTTGTGGATCGAGGTCTGGGCTTTCTGCGTCGAGCAAGTTCAAGAGTGTAAAGTAACAAATAGTTGTAATGTGAAATGACAGTGTAAAATTATTGAAGAGTAAAAGGTTTTGCTTAAATTTTCTGAACCATATATAGGCATTCGTAATAAATAGCGTTGACATCCATTGTAGAGAAAATCGTTGATACTGAAATGTAGCATAGCATCTGAAGAGTTTGCTTGGTGCAGGAAGACATGATGTGATTGTTGTCTTGATCCACCACTCGCCTTTTTTCATAAATGACTAAATTTCACTAATCATCTTTAAACAACTTTTAACCATGAATTCTTCATAGCAATGCCTTCTCTCTTACTTATACAGTCTTGGTTTTGTCCGTTAGGATCTCTTAAATACTGGTATGAACGGAATAAAGTTAATTTTTTGGCGGCCAACTCTGCTGTTTGGAACGATGATGCTGTGCACGGAGCTCTCGATAGCGCTGCTTTTTGGGTCAAGAATTTGCCTTTTGTTAAATCTCTCTCTGGCTGTTGGAAATTTTTCTTGGCTTCCAGTCCTAAAATGGTTCCTGAGAATTTTTTTGACAATTCATTTCAAGATTTTGATTGGGCAACTTTGCCAGGTAAGCATATAAATATATATTTGTCAGTTTTGACATAAAAACTTGCAACTTTTCTGACTCATTTCTCTCTGATGTAACAGTTCCTTCAAATTGGCAGATGCATGGGTTTGATAGGCCAATCTATACAAATATCGTGTATCCGTTTCCTCTTGATCCACCATTTGTCCCCGAGGAGAACCCTACTGGGTGCTACAGAAAAGTCTTCAAGATTCCCAAAGAATGGAAGGGTATGACCTACTTTATAAAGCGTATCAATAATATTTGGTGAATTCTATTCTCGTTGGTGCTTTGTGATTTTTTTTTTCCCCATCTTTTCTGTGAATTTTTTTCCCCATTCTTTCTGTAAAGTATTTCAACATACAACATTTAAATAGTTATTGTATTGTTAAACTATATAAAAATGAAGTAGAAAGATTTTTCTATGTGCATCTCTTCACTTGATATTTTGTACCCCTACCAATCGTATCCCCACGGCATTAACAGGTCGTAGGATTTTCATGCACTTTGAAGCTGTTGATTCCGCCTTCTTCACGTGGGTGAATGGAATCCTTGTAGGATACAGGTAATTAAATACTTCCGAAGTATACAGTAATCGTAATATGCTCGGGTGCAGTATGTTTCGCTTTAGTTTATGAAGTGCTCTATAACGTGATTCACCTATTCAAAGCATTAACTAACAAACTCTCCAATTTTGTGCGAGGTCAGTCAGGATAGCAGACTACCTGCCGAATTTGAAATCACTGACTATTGTCGTCCATTTGGTCCGGACAGTGAGAATGTTCTAGCTGTTCAAGTATTTAGATGGAGTGATGGATCTTACCTTGAAGACCAAGACCATTGGTGGTTATCTGGTATTCATCGAGATGTGCTTCTTCTAGCCAAGCCACCGGTTTGTAGTTTATTTACATTCTGCAACATAGTATAGCTCACTAAATATAAAGAAATGGTTGAATATGATGACGATGCTGTCAGTGTTTGAAATACTACTATTTTGATCCCCATCTATTTTTTGTTATAACTGAAATGAGCAGACTTTTTGAACTGCTCTTCATTGTTTTATTGTTTCCGTAAATATACTCTTTTATTTGATATATCCTGGTTTGAAATACTGGGAATTTGATACCTGTTTGCTCATCATTGGTGATCACTTCTTAACAATCATAACCAAACTAACCGACGTGCAGGTCTTCATCTCAGACTATTTCTTCAAATCAGACCTCGCAAAAGACTTCTCTTATGCGGACATAGAGGTAAGTGTTTACTATTTGTTTTATTATTTGTTAGAGCGTGCATTAATCTATGAAAGAGTTTCCTCTGCTTCTAATGAGTGTTGCAACCGCAAAGTATGAATATTTTTTAGCCTGCCGAAGTTGTTTCATGTTATGGTGGTAGTCTGATAGCCTGCCGAAGTTGCATATATAGATGTTTATATATCTGAGTAAACTTTTACCAGATTTATCTTCGTTTGACATTGTGGGTTAAATAACAACATGATTAAAAGCCATAAAAGAACCATCCTGAAAATGTTTTCCCGTCTTTGAACAATAATTCAATCCCAACTTTGTTTGATAGTGGCGGTTCGGATATATGATGCCAAACTATCAATCCTCATCTACACGTTGGAAATACAACTCACATCTTCATATTCATTTCAAAATCTGATTGTATATCTTTTACAAGTATCCAACTAGTACTTTTCATTACCTTTCTTTAGTATCTCGTAATTTCATATCATCATTTGCTTTCTTTTTGGATGACATCTTGTCCTCTTTCCTTTGTAATAAAAAGTAAGTTTCTTATAGAAAACAAAAAGTCTTCGGTATGTTGCTAGTGATCGTGCTTTTGGTACGCTTGAACTTCAGATTGATAAACGGAAAAAATGATCGAATTCTTGTTCTATCTTGCTTTGGAATAATTGGAATGTGTTGAGTGTTTGTTAGTAATGTTATTTCACTATGTGGCAGACAACTTATGTCCTTTTATTAAAATTATTTCCCAGGTTGAAGTGATAATAGACAACTCCCAAGAAACACCAAAAGACAATGTTCTTTCCAGATTTACAATAGAAGCCTTACTATTTGATACTAAAGGCTGGTACGAGAGTGATTCATGTGCTGATCTAATCTCATCTAAAGTTGCTAATCTGAAGCTCAATATCAAATCTACCCCGCTCCGAGGATTTCACGGTTATTTGCTCAGTGGAAAACTAGAAGCGCCCAAGCTTTGGTCTGCAGAGCAAGTAAGGAAGCTTGGATTTTAGAAATTTTAAACTTTAAATTCTTACAAACCCCTCGCAAGCTGTAGTTTGTAATGATGCTTTGGTCCAAATCACTCAGTCCACATTATGGACACGAACCAATGGAATCGTTGCTTTGCTGGCTTCAGCAATGCATCTTAATCCAGCCTACAATGCAACTGTTTGATGATTGGCTCTGATACCAATTGTAAGGAATCTATTAGGTACAAGTAGAACTCACCCTTGCAAAACCGGCTTTCAGAGGGAGGGGACCCAATGCCTTATAAACCCACTAATTATCTTTGGTATCCAACGGAAGGCTGTTGTCTGGATTTTTTTTTTTTTGGCTATTCTTCTAGATTTTCTTTTTCTTTTCTGTTCTGTACTAGTTTTTCCCTTTTCTGTTCTGTTTTGTTTTGAGGATTCCTCATCTTCTTTCCTTTGTAGTTGATATTTTGTCGAAGAAGGAAGTTTTTCTTGTTAAATAACATAATACGTTGCATTCCCATGTCTCATCTTTTGTGTGTACTCATCCACAGCCAAATTTGTACACGCTTGTCGTCATCCTCAAAGATGCATCTGGCAATGTAATTGACTGCGAATCATGCCTCGTAGGCATCCGGCAAGTATCGAAGGCACCTAAACAGCTGCTCGTGAATGGTCGTCCAATTATAATAAGAGGTGTCAACAGGCACGAACACCATCCTCGTTTGGGGAAGACAAACATAGAGTCCTGCATGATTAAGGTGACCCTGAATTTGTTTTTCATTGCTGATTATATTGCCAAATACATATTAGAGCCAAAGGTCATACTTCACTTTTACAAACTCTTACATTTGTAGTCACTATAATGCATTCAGGACTTGATTCTCATGAAGCAAAACAATCTCAATGCTGTAAGAAACAGCCATTATCCGCAACATCCCCGTTGGTACGAGCTATGTGATCTATTTGGCATGTATATGATAGATGAAGCCAATATCGAGACACATGGTTTTGATGATTCTGGACATGTGAAGCATCCTACTCTAGAACCTAGTTGGGCTAATGCAATGATGGACCGAGTCATCGGTATGGTGGAGAGAGACAAGAATCACACTTGTATCATCTCCTGGTCCTTGGGAAATGAATCTGGATATGGACCTAATCATTCAGCTTTAGCCGGTATCAGTTGCCACTTTATAGACGTGTGTGTGTTGTTATTACTATAGCGTGCTAAATGAATCTAAGATTTATTTGCAGATGCAAGATATTATTCGATTTAGTAGTTCAGGGCTATTGCTCTCTCTCTCTCTCTCTCTTAATTTTAATTTTAATTTTTTTATAAATAATTTTTTTGATGTATTCCATTTATTTTTTAAATTGTTTTCATTGTCTTTATATTGTCTGTCATTTATGTGTTTGTAAACTTTAGGTTGGGTTCGAGGAAAGGATCCCTCTCGGGTGTTACACTATGAAGGAGGTGGATCCAGAACATCATCTACAGATATTGTATGTCCCATGTACATGCGAGTTTGGGACATTGTAAAAATCGCAAATGATCCGGAGGAAATGCGTCCACTGATATTATGCGAGTATGAAATTTGCGGTTTGAGTTTCATTATTTTCCTCGCGTCTTCTTAAATTGATTAAGAGACCCTTGTCTATGCTCCTCGTGACCATTGAGGATTCTTATAGATGAAAGATTGCAGATATTCTCATGCAATGGGAAACAGCAACGGCAATATACATGAATATTGGGAAGCAATCGACAACACATTTGGTCTTCAAGGTGGATTTATCTGGGATTGGGTCGATCAGGTCAAGAATCCTCTTTCCTTTCTAAATGTAGAAGATTTATCAGCATCATGTCAAACATTTTAACATTTTAGCATCTTGCACAATCTATAAGATATTATTGTACGCTTGTTTGTTTGTTTGAGATAAATCAAAAAGTCATAAACAAAACTCATACCAGGTTGGTATATGATGGTTTTTGTCTTTCCTTGTTTCAAATTGTCCATGTTTTGTTGAGGAAATATAATGGTATAAAATCTTTCATTCAATATAGGCACTACTGAAGGATACTGAAAAAGGGAAGCATTGGGCATATGGCGGTGATTTCGGAGATATTCCTAATGATTTGAACTTCTGTCTGAATGGCCTTATTTGGCCGGACCGAACTCCTCATCCTGCACTGCATGGTAGTTTTTTTAAGCTGTTATGCAGATTGAGCACTACATAATTGATGAGCTGTCTTATAATTCGTCTCTTTATTGTTTTCAGAAGTCAAGTATCTGTATCAACCGATCAAGATTTCATTCCTGGAAGACGCCCTGAAGGTACTTCTAACATGTGTTTTCAGTTTTTGTGCGTTGTTTGTGAATAACTGTTTCCTTAATTTGACTTTGCAGATAACAAACACTCAGTTTTATGAAACAACAAACGAACTGGAGTTCAGTTGGGCTGCTCATGGGGATGGAGTTAAACTTGGATCTGGAATTTTATCTGTTCCTGTGATTGAACCCCAGAATAGTTACGGTATCGAATGGAAGTCATGTCCATGGTATACTCTATTGTCCTCATCATCAGCAGAGGAGATTTTCATAACAATAACTGCTAAGCTTTTGCATTCCACACTCTGGGTTGAAGCTGGTCATGTCGTCTCATCTACACAAGTCCAGTTACCTATTAAAGGAAAGCTTGCTCCTCATGTAGCTACCTGTTCCCAATTACCAACACCGATGTTTACGTTAACCATAAATTTTACAGATGTTTTTATATCAATAACTGTTTTTAATCAGCTTTGCGTTTCAGGAGATCAAGACCAAAGATGGAACCCTTGCTACTGAAACTCTTGGGGATGTGATCAAAATAAGCAAGGAGAATGCGTGGGAGCTAATACTTAATTCTCGAAGCGGAATAATTGAAAGCTGGGAGGTACTGTGTTTTTCCTTTTCTAGATGTAGGTCTTCATATGTTTTCATGTATATCAAATTTAAGGCAGTACTGTGTTTTTCCTTTTCTAGATGGAGGTCTTCATATGTTTTCATGTATATCAAATTTAAGGCAGTTATTACATACTGTGACAGGTAGTCTCACATATATTAACTTTGATTAAAAAATTAAAAATCTCCGAAAAGTCATTTCTCCTCTTTTTGCAGAATCATTGAGTTGTGGGGCAAATCTTTCATTGTATTTGTCACACCCAAATAACTGGCATGCATCAATGCATTCATGCTTGTTGCTTTCTTTTAACGGTTTCAGCTTCTATGTTCCCTTATTATGTCCCGTTGATGTCCTCCAATTGTATCATGACACGTCAATGAAAAATCTCTTTTAACCTACACTGTCATACCACGTTAATTAAAAGATCTTATTACTTAGATACGTGTCATAATATTAGAGGGACATTGAAGGGGACATATGAGGTGAATCCTCTTTTAACATGGAATATGCTTGGAGTCGCACATCAAGATATTTAATATTAGCTAGAATTTTATTTTTATTATTTATTTATTTATTTATAAATTTATATTTCTTGTTCCAGTAATGGCTTACTGTTTATGGGCTTTCCTAGAGTTGAGCCATACTTTGAAAGTAATTTCCTCTTCACTGGTCTATAGTAGAATCTTGCCCTTTTTTTATTTATTTATTTATTTTATTTTTAAAAGAAAATTTCCTTTCATTGCTAGATTACTCAGTTACAAAGGAACGGAGAAAACAACAAAAGACAAAGAACATGGAAATATTCTATTATTAAAATCAACCAGTAAAAATAAAGAACTTTGTAAGGATGATTTATTATGTAAATTGAGAGTACTTAATTGCTCATTATAGTTATTGATATCCTCTCTGTTCAGTCTGTTTTTCTAGTGTACTTATCGAGTATATTTGTTGAACTCGAGACTCTGTAGAATATAACAAAAACGGCGATTCTTAAGACATGTTAAAAAATGATTAGGTTGAAGGAGTTCTTGTGATGAACAAAGGTATATTTCCATGCTTTTGGCGAGCACCGACGGATAACGACAAAGGAGGCTCAAACAGTTACCTCTCATTGTGGAAGGCTTCTAAACTCGATAGCCTTCATTACATCACCGAAAGCTGTTCTGTTCAAAACGTGACTGACCATCTTGTGCAGATAGTCATTGTTTTCCTTGGTGTTTCAAAGGGTGGGGAGGCCGAAAAAGTTTTAGTCAAAGTGGAGGTGGTTCACACAATAAACAGCTCCGGGGATGTCATTGTGAGTTGCAATGTAACACCACAACCGGATCTTCCACCTTTGCCTCGAGTGGGCGTTGTGTTCCATTTGGAAAAATCAGTTGACCAGGTAAAATGGTATGGAAGAGGGCCATTTGAATGCTATCCAGACAGAAAAGCTGCCGCCCATGTCGACATCTATGAGAAGAACATCGATGAGATGCACGTTCCCTATATTGTTCCCAGCGAATGTTCTGGGAGAGCCGATGTTAGATGGGTGACCTTTCAAAACAAAAATGGTTTTGGAATCTATGCTTCAATCTATGGCGGCTCTCCGCCTATGCAAATGAGTGCAAGTTACTACCACACAGCAGAACTTGACCAGGCAACACACAACGAAGATCTCGTCAAAGGGGACAACATTGAGGTAATTTATTCTCTTTCTTTCAAAATTTAAATTCCATGATTGTTTTCACTGTTGCCTCTGAACTTCCTGGTCATTGCAATGTGCCCATTGCAAAATATATATTTGGCAACTAGCCTCTTGAATTTTATAATCTGTTGCAAAGACTGCAATCGATAACAGGGCTAATTTTTTTTTTTTTTTTTTATAATTTTTTTTAACAGAAATTGACATCTTGCACATGGGTCGTTAATCATGTCATAGTCATTTATATCTACTCTTTCCCCCCCCCCCCCCCCCTCCCCGCACATTCTTTAACTCGGGTTTAATTATTAGAAAAAAAGTGGCACGTTGCCAATAAAGTAGAATTTCAGGGGGCAATGGGGTGAAAAAGTAAAAATTTTATTCATTACCTATCTTGAAAATATATGTTGTTGTTACAGGTTCATCTTGACCACAAGCACATGGGGTTGGGTGGAGATGATAGCTGGTCCCCTTGTGTTCACAACAAGTATCTGATTCCCACCGTTCCATATTCGTTCTCCATGAGGTTCCGTCCTATAACTCCGGCCACCTCTGGCCAGGAAATTTACAAAACCCAGCTTCAGAATTAGCATGCTCATGGATTTGATAATTGGCGCTGTTGAAATGTAGAATGGTGATGTCTTTGGACTTTGTGATCATTCACCATACTAACAGAGATTGACTCCGGTTGATGCTTCCTTTTTATTCCAATAAATTGTGTTTGAGAAAAAGTGTTTCTTGTTCCTTGCACATCCATGCTTTGTTCATGTCATATTCATGCCAAAAGTACGACTAGTGACTTTAATATAAACGGCACGAACACGCCACATAATATCCAACGCCTGCGACATAAGCACGACATGACATGATATTGGCACAACACTTGAAGAAAAAGGAGCTTTTCTGTTAGGGAGCATGACGTCCAAAGTCGAGATAACCTTGCCCTACTTTTAACCGGAGGAACCATACATACATACATACATACATACATACATACATGTGTGTGTGTGTATATATATATATTTTATTTCTTTTACAAAACATAATAGGAGTTTTTCACTGTAG
This sequence comes from Ficus carica, assembly GCA_009761775.1. Classification (NCBI taxonomy): domain Eukaryota; kingdom Viridiplantae; phylum Streptophyta; class Magnoliopsida; order Rosales; family Moraceae; genus Ficus; species Ficus carica. Next base: position 14,161,976 of record CM019742.1, on the reverse strand, counting down.
TGTATCTCTATTTTTTTTTTTTGGGGGGGATAGTGTATCTCTATTGATTATGCCTTAAAAAAATATATATATTAAAAATGATGATTCAAATTAAAGTTTATCAATAGGGTATTTATTACATTTCTTGTTGTAGAATACTCGTGTTATTACGAAGTAGGAAAATACTCTTTGAAGGGAATACTACTAAATGGTTGGGTTTTTGGGCTAGAAAATGGCTTAGATTTTAATTGAAATTCCCAAAATAACCCCACCTTATTCTCATCTCAGCGGATCTTTGTTGTCATTACACCAGAAGTATACTCTTTGTTCGGCACATGGTTTTGAATCTAAATAAAATTCTAATTCAACTTAAATTTTTTACTTTTTCAGAATCCAAACCATTCAATTTTTTTTTTCATTTTTCCTATCTTCCAAACACCAATCCAAAGAGAATAACATTTTAAAATCAAATGTTTTTGAAAATGAGCATTTCAAAACTAATTGAGGAGTGCTAGCTGCACTCACTTATGCAACTCTTTTAGACACCCTCTACTTCCAAGAGTGCCATGTCTCATACTTTTTTTGTCTTTGAAAAAAGTAAGGAGAAGAAGTTAAAAAACACACTCTTTTACATGCTTATTACAAATCTGCCATTCCTTTTTTTTTTTAGTTTTTTTTTTAACTAGCTAAAAAAAATACTATGGTTTCTTCTCCAATTTCACAAAGCAAACCAAAAAATAATAATTACAAAAACCTGCAATAATAAAAGATCCGAAGCTATTCCTTAAAAGAAAAAAAAACAGATACGAAAAATTTCCTAATCAGACTATATCACTTTTCCATCTTGATAATTAACCGAGCATATTAATTTAAAAAGTACTATTCTTTTATTACATTTTTATATTTAAATGTATAAAATCCTAAATTTGTGGGAGATTTAGCAAGAAAAAAAAAGTTGTAAAGTGGAATATAAAATTATGTTAAGAGTTGGTTGTTTCTAAGTGGTACTTTCATAATAAAAAGTTTAAACAATAACCTTTTCAATAAAAGTTGTACATGGCTTTTTTCCGAGAAAAATAAGTGGGACACTAGTCATTTTTTAAAGGTTAAGAGTGTCCAAGAGAGTGCATAAGCAAGTGTATCTAGTATTTCTCAAACTATATACCAAACAATGACTTAAAATGTGGATCAAACTCTATGAGATACAACTTTCAAACATAACATAACATACAAATCAAACATAACAGACCACAAACCCACATCATTACACGATACAAAGAAAAAGTGCATCAAATCATAGACAGACATTGGTTCTTTTCCTTTTTCATTTCACTTTTTTATTGTCTTTTGATGCCTCGTACAATCTTTCTACATACCAATAACTTTATTTAGCATAACCACTAATGTACTGATGATTAAAAGAGAAGCAACTGCTAAACCCATGTGGGATGACAAGCCTTGTTTGGTATTGATTTAAACGTGTTTTGAAAAAGAATCTCAGTCCTCAACAAAAATGTTTTTGAAATAGTTCTCCAATATCATTTGTTTTGCACAAAGTAGTTTAAAAAAAAAAAATGAAAAGAAAAAATCGTTTTCATATTTTATCATGAAACAAGTAAATGAAATAAAATAATTTTCTTATTTCCGTTTTCATTTTCTAAGGTTTATACACCCAAAAAATATTTTTCTGAAACATATCTAACCACAGCTTTACTTTTTTATTTTTTAAATTTTATAATTATTACTCAAAACACAATCTCAAAAAAATATCGCAATCCCATTATCATTCTTATTTTTATTCATACTCAAAGCAAAACCATTTTCAAAAGGCTTCCAAACAGAAGTGTTTTTCTCTCCGACTTTTCATCCCTGCAGCCATTCAAGGTAGCTGGAACTAAAGGTAGCTAGACATTTTGAAGGTTAAACCAGAACCCTTTAATTTCTCCTCACTTACCTTGCTTACACGTTCCGCCATGGAAAGGCTAAGAAGATTAACCCAATCGCCGACTTCTCCTTTCCGAAAATAACTTTTGTTCTCAAAGTTTGGCATGAACTTACCATTTTTGTTTACTTCTAAATCCTTCAAACTGCTCAAACTACAAAGATCAGATATTTCCTTGACAACTCCTCGGATTTCTTCGTCCTCAGAAAAAGGAAACCCTATGAACTCAGCAATCCGTTTCACTTGAAAAATAGTTTCCTCCTTCATGTCTTCATATTTCAAAAACAACACCTTTTCCGGCTTCTCCAAGCTCACCTTCAAATAAGCCAACACATGGTCCCAAAAGGGCCCGAACCCCTCCTCTCCGTTGCAAAACTTGTCGACATATTCCTCCATGTTTGTCCACACTGAGCGAGCACGGTCGGGATGATCCTGAGTCCCAAAATGCCACGAGGAGACGATAACGTCAAGAGGGTTTCGACAAATGTACATGATTCGACATTTTGAGTCCTTCACCGACTCGGGCAAGGATGAGTAGGGAATGTGGGTGGAAAATAGCCGCGGAGATGGAATGCCGCTTAGATCAGGAACCTTGACAGCACTGCAAGAAACCCAAAGAAAAAGACAAAAAAAAAAAAAAAAAAAAAAAGAAAAAGAAAAAAGACGTCGTCAATGCATTTGTGTAATGAAAATCTACATAACTCCATGACTAGCTGAAAGTATTTACTCAGAAAATTCTTCGTAACTATGACCTATTTTTCTGTAGTACATCGGCAAAGAGTGTGAACTCGATGAAGGGTACGAGCTGATGCGGATTGGAAGCGAGCAAAGGAGTGTTGGAGGGTGTGTAACGGGTGCGGTTGACGATGGAAAACACAAGAGCTTTGAGCCAAGTGGTGCCGGATTTAGGCTTGGAGGCTAGAATGATGTCGTCGTCGCGAGCTTGGAAGTGCGTTTGGAAGGAGATCACGTTGGGAACAATTCTTGAAGGATACCAAAAACCTTGGTATAAAGAAAGGGCTGAAGAACCTAAAAATCCTTTGGTTTTGGGTAGTTGGGAAAGATTAATTACTTGTTGCTGATCAGACTCAGTGTCCTTGCTCGTTGCTGCTACTGAGGACTGAATGGGATTCATCATGATCATGTTTCAGGGCATTGCTTCTATATACATACATGCATATATATACACACACACACACAAAGATGTGTCACAAATAATATATAACGTTACAAATATATTATATATGTAAGGTGCCGGATAACAGTCGCTCCTTATATGATGCTTGTAACTTTTTTGTAGTACGTTATACTAATTAAGTAATTCTAATGTAATATTTTTCAACTTAAACTATGTGACAAGGTTCTAAATAGGAAGTTACATATAAATCAACTAGTTATAAAAGTTTCGAAACAGAAAATTATAAGTGTCGGATGGTATCCGGTATCAAATACATGATCTTTTCATATATATATATATATATATATATATTATATAGTGAAGAATGTGATATCCGCTAGTTGAAGTTATGCACTGGCATTGTAGCTTTTGTATGGTGTGAGCTTGAGTAGTTTTCATGCATTGGGGCCATTGGCGAATTTCAATAAAGATGCCGAACAAGAGGATATAATAATGCTGTTGTGATGCTCTCTTGTGATATGTGATGATGCCTACAAATATATATACATATATATATTTATAGCTATAAACCAGCTTCCTGTTACAAGAATTTTGAAAACAATACATTATATCTTTAAGATTAATTGTCAGATTTTATTGATATTAGTTTTCCTCTCTTTATTTAATAAAGAAATATAATAACCAAGCAGGATGGTAAGACACTTATTCTCTTGACTATAGGTCTTGGGTTCAAGTCGTCCTTATAGGATGGGGGACTTTCTTTCCCTTAAGCTTATTTAGGTATGCCATCCTCTATCCCTAAAAAAAAAATAAAAAAAAGAAAAAAAAGAAAAAAAAAATCTCAAAGAATAGAAAAACTTATAACAAAAGTAACATTTATACCTATAACAGCCTAGCAGGATGTTATCATTATGTCAACTAAGGATGTTCATAATAACCGAGAACTGATTATAACCGAGCGGCACTGATTGAAACGGTAGGAGGGCAGCGGCCAGTGCCATCTGTCGGTGAACCGAATCGTCCAACACCGCTTGGTTGGCCGACGGTTCTCATATTTTTCCTTTCGGCCTTCCCTACTATCGTGGACGTTCACAGTATGAACTCATTGCCTTTGATGTTCCAAGAGCCAGGAGAAGGAGATGAAGTCATAAAACGCTAAAGGCCCATAAGCCCAACCCTTCAAAAGCCCCATAGGCTTTTATATATACACTAGTTTACAACATGTGGGATCACACCTGATTGGACATATATAAAAAAAAAAAAAAAAAATTATTTGAATAAGAAAAAAATATATAAGTAAAATTTGACAAAAAAATCAACAAAGTACATGAAAATTAAAATAAAAAAAAAAAAAAAAAAAACATGAAAAAAAAAGACCAAAAAGAAAAAAGACTAAAATGTTAAAAAAAATATCAATACAAAAAAAAGACTAAAATAAAAAAATAAAAAAATTTGGGACAAAAGAAAAGCAAAAAGAAAACTGAAGGACCAAAAAAATAAAAAAGTTTTTCATCAGAAAAAAAATCAACAAAGTACCTAAAAATTAAAAAAAATGAGACAAAAAAAAAAAAGATCAAAAAGATAAAATCACTAAAATGTAAAAAGTATATCGATACAAAAAACAAATGAATAAAATGAAAAAATAAAAAAATAAAAAAAATTTGGGCCGAAAGAAAGAAAAAAGAAAACAGAAGGACCAAAAAATTTTTTTTAAAAAATTCATCCAAAACGAAATGTTTTGAACCAAATATAAATGCACAGTAGTGAGAATTCAAACTTCTTATATATGTATAGATATTTATATTTATATAATCATTTTGTTTTTGAGAGAGAGAAGTAAATAATAGTTTTTGTAAATAACTGAAATAAATAACAAGTTATTTTTGAAATATTTAATATGAATAGTAGAAAATAACAATTTTACCAATAAATGATTTATTTAGATATTGTAAATATGATCAATTAAATTTGTTATTTACCTAATAAATTTACTATTTACTTTAAATATTTTAAAATGTTACTATATACTTTAATTATTTCTTAAAAATACTATTCACTATGACCTCTCCTTTTTACTTTAATTATTTTCTTAAAAATACTATTTACTCCTTTTTAATTCTCTCTTTTCGGTTGTCCCGGGGGCCATGGCTCGGTGGTCTCAAGCGTCTGATTTAGGTTTTCTACTTTTCTATTTATGCATAAATTCATCAGTTTTTTTCCTAATACGTTCTTTATAACTGTATTTCCCATTTTCTTTAAAAAAAAAAAAGTGTTTTCCTTAAATTCATATATGAAATTTGTATTTGAAAAACTTTCTTTTATGCAACCTTCAATAATTAAAAATAATAATTATAATGAAATTTAAAATAATTTCCATTGATTTTTGTAAGATTGTTCCTATATATTCAACTTTTTTCTTCTTGCACAAAAATATTTTTCATAAATGTTGAAATCAAATTAGCATCGTCAATTATAAAATTACAATATCTCGTTATTTTAGTAAAAATTATCATATTATATAAGCATACATGCAAAGCACGTATATCTCTATCAATCAATATATCGTAACAATACTAAAAGAGTGAGTTGTGAGATGTCCTACTCATTCTAGGTCGTCAAAAAAGTGCCCATAAGTTTAATTAAACGCTTTATTATATGTATTGTATTATGTTTTATTATTGTAACTTCTCATTAAAATGAGTCTATTTAATGAAAGGTCACAATCTATCCATCTTTTGGTTACAACAGTTCAAGACAACTCTATTTTATGATAGGTTTTAATCACTTACAATCTATTTATTTTTCGGTTGTAACTGTTTAAGGTAAATTAAATGCTCTGACCTAAGTATCGTATCATATTTTATTATTGTAACTTCTCACTAAAAGGTGTTTATTTTATGAAAGGTTTTAATCATTTATAATATATTCATCTTTCGATTGCAACTATCTAAGATTAGTTTAATTTATGAACGGTTTTAATCATTCACAATTTATTTATCTTTCGGTTGTAACTGTTCAGGACAATTCTAATTTATGAAAGGTTTTAATCATTCAAAATCTAATAATACTAAAGGAGTGAGTTTGGGTTGTAGTGTTAATCTTTTGGGTCGTCCAAAACGTTATCAGAAAGTGGTCGTTTTTGACTCATTTGCATGTGCTGTTTGAAAATTTTGTTGGTCACCTCTTCGTGCTCTTTTAAATAAAAGTAGTCGTTTTTCACTCTTGCAAGTGCCGTTTGACAACTTTCAAATAGATGTTGTTGTTTTTTACTCTTGCAACTATCGTTTGACAAATTTGTTGGTCAAAACCTCTTCATGCTCTTTCAAAAAGTATGTTTGCAAACACGCATCAATTACATTTTTTTTTTTACTCTTGCAACTATCGTTTGACAAATTTGTTGGTCAAAACCTCATCATACTCTTGCAACTATCGTTTGACAAATTTGTTGGTCAAAACCTCATCATTCTCTTTCAAAAAGTATGTTTGCAAACACGCACCAGTTTCTTCTTCTTCTAAAATTTCTTTATCTAATCTCTTCTTTTTTCTTCCTTTTTTTTCATCTCAAAATCTGTCTTCTTCTAAAATTTCTTTATCTAATCTCAAAATCTAGGTCTTTAGATTGGAAGTTAATCTCTTCCCCAAATTTCTTTCCTATGTTTTTTTTTTTTTTTTATTTTTTTTTAGTTTTTTTTAAGTTGCTTGTTTTCGTTTATTATTCACTGATTTCTTCATTTCATCAGGTTGTCCCACCCTCCCATTGCAGTCGCACGGTCTACGTAGTCTCTCATAGATGTCTACAACTGAGGTGCTTGATGGGACGGCCGGACTTGGTATATTTCTTTTGTTTGTTTTTCTTTTTTCACCTGTTTATTTTTAATTTTTTTTTACTCCTCTTTTCCTTTTTTTTTTTTTATATTTTTTTTATCCCTCCTTTCAAACATTGTATTGAACCAAGTTCTCTCATCTTTTAATTTTTTTTTCTCTCCCTATATTGCAATCCTTTAAACGACATAATAACTAAAAATACATCAAAATTAATTATATATTAAAAAAAACACCAAACAACATGAACTAACGAAGAAAACATTTCAAATAGTTTCAAAATTAACATAAGAAAAAAAGTTGAAACAGGTAAAAATTAATTCAGTACGTACTATCTACTTTTTTTTTAAGGAAAAATAGTTTAAATGACAACAACTATTTAATTAAAAGCTCTATTGTATTGTATCATGTATTATTATTACAACTTCTCATTAAAAATGATATCTATTTTATAAAAGGTTTTAATCATTAACAATCTATTCATCTTTCAATTGTAACTGTTCAAGGTAACTCTTGATATTTAAACAATATTTATAAATGTGTTCGTGAGTTGTTCAGCTTTTAATTCAAAATAATTGCGGGAAAATCCTATTTTTTCTTCATGAAATTATTACGTTTGTAACCAATTAGATTTCACCGGACAATCTCTCTCTTAAATAATTGGTACGCATTGATTTCTTACTATATTCTAACAATACTAAAAGAGCAAGTTCACCTTATATTGTTAATTTCTAGGTCGTCCAAAATGGTTTTATATTGTTATCGTATTTAAACTTTCTATTCTCTATGTTGTCGTTTTCTAATCTAAATTCCCTTTGCCATTTGTGTATATTATTTTTCATTCTGAGGTTTGTTACAAAAAAAAAAAAAAAAAAAAAAAAAAGGAAAAAAAACTCCTTTTTGAGACTTTCGAGAGTGTAAGTGACCATGATGCAAATTTATTTCTAAAGCCCCCCCCCCCCCCCTCTTTTTTTTTAAATAAGGATTTCTCCTTTTTCTCTCTTCCAACATCCTGTTTTTTTTTCTCTCTCTTTTTCATTTTTTTCCACCCAGCACATATCAGCAAATTATAATTATATATTCCTAAAGGGGCTTATATAAGCCTCTTGCAAACACCGCTTGTGTAATTTTCCTCTTTTTAGTTTTTTTTTTTTTTTTTTTTCAATAATGGTTTCTCTTTTTTCTATTTTCCAATATCATGTTTTTTCCCCTCTCTCTCTCTCTCTCTCTTTTATTTTTTTCCTTCCCAACCACGTATCTGCATATCCTAACAATACCAAAAAAAACGGATTATGAGATGTATTACTCATCCTAGATCGTCCAAAATGACTTTTTTTCACGGTCTAATTCTTTCTAAAAGTCCCCTTCTAGATAATCATTTGCAAGTTCTAGACCGTCAGACAAAGTGGTTGACTGGTGTAAGGTACAATGTCAAATTATCTTCTTATGAGCAGGTGTGTGTTCAAGATTTTTCCTTTTTTTTTTTTTTTTCCTTTTCTTTAAAACAACATATTGCAAACACCACAATGTTTTTTATTTTTTATTTTTAGAAAAACAGTTTAAATGGTTGCAAGTATTCAATTAAATGCTCCATTATATGTACCGTATTATTTTTTATTATTGCAACTTCTCACTAAAATGAGTGTATTTTATAAAAGGTTTTAATTATTCATAATCTATTCATCTTTTTGTTATAACTGTTTAAGGCAACTATATTTTATGAAAGGTTTTAATCTAATACAATCTATTCATTTTTCGGTTGCAACTGTTTAAGGTAACTATTTAATATTTAAACAACACGTATAAGTGTGTTCATGTTTGTTTAGTTTTCAATCATTTAGAACAACTGTGGGGAATCATATTTTTACTTGTGAAATTCATATGATTATAAGTAATTAGACTTATCCGTGCAATCCCTTAATCAAGTAATCAGTACGCATTAATCTCTCACTCTCTCTATATATATAAACACTTGTTTCTCTCTCTAAGATAAAAATACACCGAGACAAACATTTTTGTTTGATATAATTCTCTCATGCACACAAGCATGAACAATACCTTAAAACATGTATGTGTGTCAAGAATCGGAGGAAATTGATATTTTCATATTAAAAATGTGGTAGCTATTGTTTTGCTCTTCCACACCATTTTTTTTTTTTTTTGGGTGAATCCAGCGGCAAAATTATGATATGTATAGAACTGCAATTTTTCAAAAAACTCGCTACAAAAAATATTAGATATGAATTTTTTTTTAAAACTTTAGATTCGTACATATATACTAAACTAAAGACATTTGATAGTTTTTATTAATCTATATTAATTATCAAATCTACAATATTAATTAGTTTAATATGTATATAACACTGTGTATTGCACGGATACAAACTAGTAATTACAAAAGGGAGCCCACAAATAAAGTTCGATTTCCCTTTGGAGTTTTTACGTTAGTTTCTGAATTTAGAAGCATAAAGCTTTCTCAGTAACTCTCTATGAAAATAGTGAAACGTCCAACACCAAAAAAAGACGTAGTCATTGAACCAATTGCGAACGTCTATAAACTTTTAATAATATTCTCTACTTTTCTGCAATTTATTCTATTGTTTATCGTGAGAGATTCATATATCCGTAATGATATTCAATCCAACTTGACGAATTTTCACTGTGAACAAGTTTGTTGCCGAGCTATACATGTCGACAACATAATTTCTTTGAGGTCCACAAAATAGGGAGAAGTCCATAATTGGCCTTTGGATATATTTGGGGGAATATTGGACAAAAAGATAACCGGTGAGAAGTTCGGATCACTTGGGAATGCAAGAGTAACTGTTCTCATTGTGGAAAGTGAAATAAAGGATTTATATGTGTGAATATGTATATAAAAAGTGTGGCTGTTATTTGATATCCTCCGTATTACCGCATTTGTAATTTTATATTTTGTGGTACGTCAAACCAATCAAGTAATTTTGATATAATATTTTTCAACTTATAATATTATATTATGTGATAAGATTTTAATTATGATGTTATTATATTATAATATTTTAACTAAAAAATTACATGTAAATTAATCGGTTATTATAAGTTTTTAAACGGAAAGTTATAAGTGTCGGATGATTTCCGATACTGAATATAAAATCTTTCATATATATATATATATGTGTGTGTGTGACAATATGTTGTAATTGTCGGCACAAAAAGGACAATGCAGCAATATTGGCACATGCATAATACATAAGTTGAAGTATATGGCTCTTTGTGTGTTTCACGGCATATGTCGACGCTAAATGCCAGCTACATTTTTTCTATTCCATGACATTGACTCTATTTGACTACCATTTCTGAACGCAAGCTTTGTTCACATCCAACAAGACATTCCACTTCCACTATCCATTTTCCACATTTTTTTTTTTACTTTGAACGTTTTTCATATTTTGATAGAAATTTTATACCCCCTTTAATTAGGAAACTAATATGTGGATGTCTAAATTAGGAAACCTTATTTTTAAAAATATTCATAATTTTATTTTATTACAAACATGTTATTATATCTTCATATCGATGGAAAACAAAATTACTATTCATAAAGATAAGGTATAAAAAAAAAAAAAATCGCTATAAATCTCATAAAGATTTGGAAATCATATCACACCCAAAGTCAGAAACAATACATCACCCACAATGATTTCATGTTTCATGAATGAATTAAAAAAAAAAAAAAAACAACAACAACAACTCAAAAAGACTGCAAAGATATGATTATACCAAACCGAATAATCATAGTCATTTTAATCAATAGAATGTAATTGTAATAAAATTAGGATCATTATAAAATTAATAAAAAAGGTGAACATGTTAAACAATAAACTCAAAAACTAAAATGAATACATAAGGGGACAAATAAATAGGATAAGTGTATTTTATTCGCTTAGTCCCTGAATGTAATTGTTGTCACTTTGGGTTTTTAACTTTTAACTTGAAAAAATGTCCTTGAACTTTTAAATTATGACAGTTTTAGTCCCAGATAGTAAGGAGAGATTTTTTGAAATTTAATATATATAATCATGTGTCAAGAATAATTATACTAAATGTAAAATATCCTCCTTATTCCTATTAAAAACCCTTAAAAAGTTAAAAACTTTTCCAAAAAAAAAAAAAATTTACACTTAAAGCAATAACTTTTTAAAAATTTTTAGTTAGGGAAAATTACTAGGTTGGTCCCTAAACTTTTAAGTTTGTACAACTTTGGTCCCTTTTTTTTTTTTTTTTTTTTTTTTCATAACTAGAGTGACCTTAACCTCTTAACAATGTTACTACAATAGTCCTTTCTCCCTTTTTTTTTTTTTATTTATACGGAATTTATTAGTTAGCATCAATTTTTAATCAAATTATTGATATTTTCCATCCAAAAATTAATGGAAAAAACTATTATAGCAAGATTTTAATAGTTTAGGGTCATTCAAGCTACAAAAAAAAGAAGGGTTAATTTCATTAATAGCACCTGTAGAAATTTTGTTATTAAAAATAATATAACTTTTTTTTCCCTTCATTACTAGCACTTAATGTGGGACCCAGTAGCATTTAATGTATATCAAATTACAGGTTTATCCTCATCTCCTACCAGCTCAAATATCCCTCTCCCTCGCATGGCCCAAAAATTTTTTTCAAACCAACATCTACAGAGTTTTAGAGAGAGAAAACTGAAATCTAGAGAGAGAAAGAGTTACCACCCACCGGAATCTTATTTTTTTTTCACTTTTTCGCCTAGCCCCCCACCCATTTTGAAACCCAAATCTTCATATAATAGAGAGAAACTTCCATTTAGAGAGAGAAACTTCCATTGAAAGTTTTTTTTTTTTTTTAATCTAACATTTTTGGTCATTTTTGAGTAAAAGTCATTCATGTTATGACCATCCGATCATAATAGTTATGACCTATGTTAAATTTTTTTTAAAAAAAATCTAACATTTTGACCATTTTTTAGTACATGTCATAACTGTTATGACCGGGTAGTGTGGTCATAACGGTTATGATCGGGTAGTCATAACAGTGTGGTCATAACGGTTATAACTAGGTGGTCATAACTGTTATGACCGGATAGTCATAATAACAGTGGGTCATAACGGTTATGACCGGGTGGTCATAACAGTGTGGTCATAATGGTTATGACTAGGTGGTCATAACTGTTATGACCGGATAGTCATAATAACAGTGGGTCATAACGGTTATGACCGGGTGGTCATAACAGTGTGGTCATAATGGTTATGACTAGGTGGTCATAACTGTTATGACCGGGTAGTCATAACAGTGGGTCATAACGGTTATGACCACCCGGTCATAATAGTGTGGTCATAATGGTTATGACTAGGTGGTCATAACTGTTATGACCGGGTAGTCATAATAGTGTGGTCATAATGGTTATGACTAGGTGGTCATAACTGTTATGACCACCTAGTCATAACAGTGGGTCATAACGGTTATGACCGGGTGGTCATAACAGTGTGGTCATAATGGTTATGACTAGGTGGTCATAACTGTTATCATAGGGTAGTCATAACAGTGGGTCATAACTGTTATGACCGCTGGTCTAAGACAGAGGTCATAACGGTTATGACCGCCTGGTCAATATCGTTGTGATCAAAATTATATGTGAAAATTTAACAGTTACAGGGTCACAACGAAAATTACCAGGCGGTCATTATGAAAATGACTGATCCTGTAAGAAGATCAACTGTTAAACAAATTTATTTTCATACTGAAATTTTTTCCCCTTTGCAAACAAAGCATTAAACGAAAACTTTTTAAACATTGAAATGAAAAAGTAAATTTTTTAACTTTGGATTTCTTTGATTCCTTAACTTCGATTTCCCCTCAACCCTTCATCGGCCACCATTCTCTCGATCTCTGGCGCCGGTTTTTTAAACTATTCTAAGCTGTTTATAGATGCCTTTCGTGGTGGTTTCGGACGGTTTCCGAGCGGTTCCGGCCGATTACAACTATTTCTCTCTCTAGATTTCATTTTCTCTCTCTAAAATACTGTAGATGCTGGTTTTCTGGGGCATGCGAGGGAGATGAGGATAAACCTGTAATTTGACATACATTTAATGCAACTGGGCCCCACATATCATGGGTTTTAATGATGTGGCGGTGCCAAAAGTGAATGGATGAAAAAGTGGTGATGATTTAAATATTATTTTCCCCACAGGTGCTAAAAGTGAAATTAACCCAAAAAAGAATATAGACTAAAATTGCACAAACTTAAAAATTTAGTGACTAAACAAGTAATTTACCTTTTAGTTATTATGTGATAGAGATGCAATAATCTCTTTTAAATTTTATAAATCTTTCGACAATTTTAACTTTGCAATGCTCTTGATATTTTTATTCAAATTTCCTCGTAAATAATTATTTTTCCTAAATTTTGTAGGTAAAATTAGGTGAAAATGATAAAAATGACAATTTGGAGTTCTAATGGGGGTTAAAAAGGTTAAAACAATTCAAGAAAAATTCGACCAGAAGCCCCACCATGTGCACAAATAGACACACATTCCCACGTGTACATCTGAGCATTCGGATAATCCCTAAATTTGCTCGAGGCATGAGTTCGTTCCACGCTTGCCTCAGAGGACGTCTTTGACCACATCCTTGCCAATGATCAGACCTGTGATGGATTGTATGCGTCGTGTCCCACAGATTGTTTGTGCACCAGCGTGCCTTACCCAGCCACTGCACAACACGCATCCTTTAATCCTCACCTTTGCCCAAAGTCGTCCAAAACGACACTCTTAAAATTCTCATAGTACAAGAGACATGTTCTTGGCCAAAACGAACATAACAATACGAACTAAATTGTGTCACGAAATATTCATGTGTTAGGCATGTCATCGATTATATAAATAACAGAACAATTGAAGGACATTATATCTACCAATCAACTAGCTAGTAATGTAAATGTACTCTCATAAGGAATGTTGATGCCGTGATTTGCTCCGACCACAAAGTACCACTTCCGACTACCCCGGTAAGATGAAAGCAAGTGTCCGACCACCCGGATTGGATGTTAGTGACCCGAATACGACTGACCAGATGCGGTTCTCGGAGAACACGACCAGATGTCGTTCTCGGAGAACACGGGCACCCGACCAAATCTTACCGTCTCACCAGGGCGGCCCCGAGTACTCGGACCAGATTGTGCTCCAAGCACCCTATCTCGGGGAGTGTACCCAGGACTAGTAGGAGTCCCCTGGGCCCACACTCCACCTACTACCTAACATCTGACACAAGTCTTGTCACTGTACCCGTCAGCTGCAGATACCGCCCACCTACTGCTACAACACGTCACATCGCTACCCGCCGCCACCTACTCTGACAGGGGCTGCCCATGCAGGCACCTGCAGCGGCCACCCTGCTGTCCCCTCTACCGGGTTAGAGACGCGTGACACCAATTCATTGGGCCGATAGACCCTGCAAGCCTAAGGCCTAATCCCCTAGGTAGCCGAGCCAACCGGGTTGCCTTGAGCACCCGGACCCGAGGGAGGCGCCTATAAATAGGGAATGAATCCACAAACTCAGGTATGGTCATTTTTTCCTTGCCAAGACTCTGCCTCTCCCTTCGCTCATCAGTTCCCCGACTAACTTAAGCATCGGAGTGCCCACGACAGACATCATACCGGTGTCCCAATCACCCTGAGGTGCTTCCCTTTTGCAGGTGATCGACGGCGGAGTGACTGGCCGGTCCCGACCGGACTACCCAACCACACTGGGAGTTGGTGCCGGAGGCATTTTCAGCATCAACATTTTGGCTCTAGAAGGAGGGCCCCGCGCCTTTACAGCAACCACAACATCACCACCCGCGCTCCCAGAGCACCCGACTACTCTAGCCATGGACGAGCGAGACAACCAGGATATCCAGGACCTCGAAACCCCAACTCCAACCGGATCATAGAGCACCCGGTGACCTCAGTATCGGTGGACATGCTTGACCCGGGTAGAACTTCCCTAAGAACCATGCTTGACCCGGGTAGAACTTCCCCGAGAACCATGCTTGACCCGGGTAGAACTTCCCCGGGAACAATGCTTGTTGACCCGGGTAGAACTTCCCCAGGAACTATGCTGAACGACCACCACCTCCGGTGTACTGTTCCTCCCCTTCGCGGACCACGGAGTCAGGTCCCATGACCGGGTACTGACCGAAAGGAGGTGCCCGAGCATGACCCAATATCTGCTCTTGCAGGCAACTCCTGTGGTTCCCGGACCACAGAGTCAGGTCCCATGACCGGGTACTGACCGAAAGGAGGTGCCCGAGCAGGACCCAACATCTGCCCTTGTAGGCAACTCCTGTGGTTCTCGGACCACAAAGTCAGGTCCCATGACCGGGTACTGACCGAAAGGAGGTGCCGAGCAGGACCCAACATCTGCCCTTGCAGACAACTCCTATGGTTCCTGGACCACGGAGTCAGATCCCATGTCCGGGTACTGACCGAAAGGAGGTGCCCGAGCAGGACCCAACATCTGCCCTTGCAGACAACTCCTGTGGTTCTCGGACCACGGAGTCAGGTCACATGACCGGGTACTGACCGAAAGGAGGTGCCCGGGCAGGACCCAACATCTGTCCTTGCAGACACCTAACTCCTGTGGTTCCCGGACCACGGAGTTAGGTTCCATGACCGGGCACTGACCGAAAGGAGTTGCCCGAGCAGGACCCAACATCTGTGCTTGCAGACACCCAACTCCTCTAGTTCTTGGACCTCGGAGTTAGGTCCCATGACCGAGCGCCGACCAAGAGAGGTACCCGAGCAGGACCCACAATCTGCCTTAGTAGACCCAACACTCCAGAGATTCCCGGAGCGCAGAGTAAGGTCTCATGACTGAGCACCAACCAGAAGAGGTGCCCGAGCAGGACTCACAACAATATTTCCCTTAGCAGACTCCTAACTCCATTTGTCCCCGGAAAACAAAGTAAGGTCCCATGACCAAGCACAGACTTCTCCGAGAACCCGGCCATATCCGATCAACTGACTACACCTCGAGGGCGAGAACAAATGCCGAGCATCGAACGACTAGACAAGGAGCCCGATCACTTGCATCCCGAGTACACGGAGCATCCCTGGCCAGGTCAGCCCAGAGATGCTGGGGGGCTTATGTTGATGCCGTGATCTGCTCCGACCACAAAGTACCACTTCCGACTACCCCGGTAAGATGAAAGCAAGTGTCTGACCACCCGGATTGGATATTAGTGACCCGACTACGACTGACCAGATGCGGTTCTCGGAGAACACGACCAGATGTCGTTCTTGGAGAACACGGGCACCCGACCAAATCTTGTTGTCTCACCAGGGCGACCTCAAGTACTCGGACCAGATTGTGCTCCGAGCACCCTATCTCGGGGAGTGTACCCAGGACTAATAGGAGTCCCCCGGGCCCACACTCCACCTACTACCTAACATCTGACACAAGTCCTGTCATTGTACCCGTCAGCTGTAGATGCCGCCCACCTACTGCTGCAACACGTCACATCGCCACCCGCCGCCACCTACTCTGACAAGGGCTGCCCATGCAGGCGCCTGCAGCGGCCACCCTGCTGTCCCCTCTACCGGGTCAGAGACGCGTGGCACCAATTCATTGAGCCGATAGCCCCATGCAAGCCTAAGGCCTAATCAGCCATCGGGTGCCCTAGGTAACCGAGCCGACCGGGTTGTCCCGAGCACCCGGACCCGAGGGAGGCTCCTATAAATAGGGAATGAATCCACAAATTCAGGTATGGTCATTTTTTCCTTGTCGAAACTCTGCCTCTCCCTTCGCTCATCAGTTCCCCGACTGACTTAAGCATCGGAGTACCCACGGCAGACACCACACCGGTGTCCCAATCACCCTGAGGTGCTTCCCTTTTGCAGGTGATCGACGGCGGAGTGACTGGCCGGTCCCAACCGGTTTACCCGACCACACTGGGTGTTGGTGCCGGAGGCATTTTCAGCATCAACAAGGAAAGTTTAAAAAAGAGCACTTATTTTATGCAGATTCTGACCATTGAACTCTATCACCAATTCTTTTTGAATTTAAGAAAATGGATTTGAACTCTATATCTTATGATGAAACAAATGTGAAATTACTCTATATATACTCTTTATGTATTACTCCATCTATATATAAGTAAGAGAATCCTTTGTCTCCATTGCAGTGTGTATATATATATCTATAATTTATAACTATAATATAAATGAGAGCTACCTTTTTGACACTATTTAAAAATTTGGTATCTTTATTTTGTCTTTTTGTGTAATTTTTTTTTTTTTTTGAGTTGCTTACCTCCTTTTTTATTTTATTTTTTGTTTTTACTTTTTCTTCCTAAAAGTTTTACATAATTATAGTTGATTCATTTAAAATATTATTCATTTTTTCAAGTTGTTCTATGTAAAATGACTTTTTTCAAATATGTCTCAACATTTTTTTGACAATTCCATTTGAATCACTGATTACTAGATTCTGTTAAATTCTCTAGGAAAAAATAAATAAAATTAAAAAAAGATATTGATTTCTTCAAAAATTTAACTTTTACTAATCCTTTTATAAGAAAATAATATTTGTATATTTATTTTTTTAAAAAAATCAACTAATTTTGCTTAAAAACTAATATATATATATATATATATATGTTACTATGCTTAGTCGTCACAGTTGGTGATATGAAACGTACGTGTTATGTTCTCTGATCATCAAATTAGAAAAGTACGTACGGGAAGAGTGCTGACAATATTACACGAAATCGTTTGGTACATATAAAGTTTGAGACTTTGAGATTTTACGCTTTGTATTGTATCTCATGATCATGTTAAGCCGCGAGATTTACGAAAGGTACGAGATTTACTAAAAACTAGTATTAAATATTCTTTTGGATTATAGCTCAACGGGTGAGAGAGAAAATGTATTAGTAGGAGTTATTAGTTTTGAAATTTAAAAAATGTTTCCATTTTTATATAATAATTTGAAGCTATAGAGTAAATTGTTAATTTCAAGGTACGATTACGTGACATTATTAATCATATATAATTATGTACAGCAATATTTACTATAGAGGCAAGAGTAACAGAACTTCAACAATTGTATTGAGGGTCGTGTGTGGAGTCCATTATGCCAAAAGGAAAAAAATATCAGCGCAGCGTTGGGAAATATTTATGGCCAGGCCCCAGTTGGCAATATATGTAGGAAAGTGAAAGAAACGTGATCAGTTTATCAGGCTACTCATGAAATGCAACAAACATGACAAAAATGTCAACCACCTAAACTATTCTTGTCCCATTTGTCACGCACATATTCACAAGTTCATGTAACTAGACACAAATTGTGCATGATTTCGGCCACTATATATTGGCCTGGCCATCTTCAACAAATTTAACTCATCACCAACAAAAAAAAGAAAATAAAACAAAAAAACTCTACAAACATATCTCTCCATTTTCCAAAACAAATTTCATTTCCATATTTCCAACATCATGGGCATCGACAGCTTAGCCAAAATCCACTCGAAGGACGGCGTTGAGGCGAAGGAAGTACAGATCACCGACGAGTGCAAGCAACTGCTTTCCTCTCTTCCCAAAGAGATCGGATGGCGAACTTCCCATCTCTACCAATACCAAGGCTTTTGGTGCCAACCAGCTGAGATTCAGTCCATTGTCGCTTTCCAAAAGCACTTCCAATCTTATGAAAATGACATTATTTTGGCCACTATGCCAAAATCAGGTACCACTTGGCTCAAGGCATTGGCTTTCACCGTGGTGAATCGCGATCGTTTCCCGCTCTCAAACAAGCATCCTTTGCTCACCTCCAACCCCCATGACCTTGTCCCTTTCTTTGAGTACAAACTCTATGCCAATAACCAAATTCCCGACCTCACTAAGTATAACGCCGGTGGACCTAGGGTTTTTGGCACCCATATTCCGTTTCCTTCTTTGGCGAACACCGCTAAGAAATCCAACTGTCGTGTTGTGTATCTTTGTAGAAACCCTTTGGACACCTTCATCTCGTCATGGCATTTCATAGGCTCTATGTCCCCTTTTACACTAGAGGAAGCTTTCGATATGTGTTGCAAAGGGGTAATCGGTTTCGGTCCATTTTGGGACCACATGTTGGGGTATTGGAAGGAGAGCAAAGAGAATCCTGAAAATCTCTTGTTCTTAACATATGAATGCCTCAAAGAGGACACTGTTTTCCACTTGAAGAGATTGGCCAAGTTCTTGGGATTTCCTTTTTCTATGGAGGAGGAGAGAAGTGGAGTGGTGGAGAAGATAGTTGAGCTGTGTAGTTTTCAGAATTTGAAGGAAATGGAGGTCAACAAAAAAGGGAAATCTATAAAGAATTTTGAGAATAAGATGTTGTTTAGAAAGGGGGAGGTGGGAGATTGGGTCAATTATTTGTCACCTAAAATGGCGGAGAAGATGTCCACAATTATGAAGGAAAAGTTATGTGGTTCCGGTTTGAAGTTCAAATTACTTCCTTGATTTGGAAACAAATGTATCTTTTTTTTTTTTTTTGAATTTGGAATGGGGAATTTGAACTCTTCACCGTTTCCGTTTGATAGAGTCAAGTATGAAATTTATGTTAGGTTATGCATGCAATCACTTTTATCCCGTGTTATTGAACTCATGTCTCTTTTCTAATTATTCCCTTTTGAACTTGAAGTGCCTATTTTTATATAAGAAAGAAACCTTGTGAGTTGTGACCTATTAGAAAAAGGAAATTGTGAAGTCCCTGTATTGAAATTGTGCATCGTCAAGAATTTACGCTAGTGTCACCGCAAGAAAATTATACATTAGATAACAGAAGAGTTGACAACAGTTACTACCGTCGTCGAAAAAAAAATGGTAAGGGTTTTAAAGTTTTAATTTGAATATTAGATCTATTTTGGAAGAAAAAAAACCCTATCACTTTTTTTTTTTTGGGGTCTTTTTTTGATATTGACACATTATTTTCTTCTCAAAATTAGATTATTACCAATAAAATTAACGATTATTTTTTAATTTAATATAAAAAATCATGTGCCAATTTTATGATCACATGAAATTTTACATAAGTAATTACACAAACTGTAGAAATGTCCTCTTTAATTCAAAAATTCTAAAAAACTAAAAAATTGAATACTTAACATAAAAATATTTTTAAACTTTTCAACTATTATATGATAGGGATGTGATTATCTCAGTTAAATATTAGAAAATTTTCATCAATTTTAGTGATAGAGACCAACACTGTCAATAATAATAATAATAATAATAATAATAATAAAGTTCATGGGCTAATTCACCAAAATTAAATGTTAAATAGTAGACAGAATTTCGTAGTGCACACTAGAAGAAAATTAACATCTATATGAATGACACCTTAATTTCCCGAAAGCTAACTTAAAACATTACCATGCCAAGGTAGTATTGGAAATCGTTTCGGTCAGAATAAGAGAGACTCATACTGGCTTTTTAAATTCTTGATGTCTATGGCGTCGGGAATATTTGTTCTCGCCGCCTCCTATTTTGGCACCTTTGACTAATCTTCCTAACGTTCTGTGGCGTGGAAATTTATGTACTCTCTGGACCAAACTTTAAAATTTACATTTTCCGCTTTAAAAACATTTGAAAAATATACCAACGCCACTTGAGTCAGGAATTTGAAAAATAAAATAAATTACAATAATCCGAACAATTATAAAAATAATCCGGTAGATAACCGAAAAAAACCTACTAGATTACACTCCAGTGACCAAAACCTGAGACAGTTGACGTATTTTTATTGAAAATAAAAAATATTTTGGTAGATTACTAAGTGAATCTACCATTTTTGATGACCCGCGACTCGAGACCATCTACCATTTGGTGTTCGAATTGAAAAAAATTCTACTAGATTTTGTAAAGTAATATACCGTAATTCTATCCGGTAATTGGAGCCGGAGACGGCCGATTATTTTGTGTTGAAAATAAAATTAACATGGTAGATTATCAAAAATAATCTACTAGATTACTTCTGACCACTGGGGCCCAAGATTGCTGACCATTTTGTATTGGACGTAAAAAAAAATAAAAGTAATCTATCAGAATATTCTCCGTTGACCCAGAAACATGTGCAAGCGAGTGTAGTTGACCCATAGTGATTATAGAGACTTTTAGTAGATTATGTGTGATAATTTACAAGAGTACATTTTTGACCGGTCAAAGATAAATTCAGCATGATATATATTGTTGACTTTTGATTCCTCTTATTAAAGGTAAAAAAAAAAAAAAAAAAGCTACAAAACAACAATCCTAAGGTGTGCTTTTGAGATACAAGCCTTTTTAGTATCTTTGTACGATTGTGGTTGATATTGTATATGTGTTTATTCTTTTTATTTTACAAGTTATACACACGTGTTTGCTTAATCAATTTGTTAAATAAAAATTAATTATGAGTTATTACGAGAAAATAATTGTTCAAAGATCATTGAGGAGAAAATATTTGAGTAGTACGAAATTTGAGAGAAGTTAGTGAGTCACATAAAAAGTTAATTGGGTGGTATGAGAAAATAATGTTTTAGTAAGGATATATTTTAAAAAATATTTATTTCAGTATGTCAAAAAAGAATGAAAAATAAAAATTTTAAAACGATGAAAGAAAGTATATAGCAAAAAGACTAGCGCGTAGACGAAAGTGAAGAATAATTTTAAAGAGTATAAAGAAAAAAAATATATTTATATCAAATATTATGAAAAAATAGTAGTTAGGAATCTAACATGGTCATAAAAAAATGTATGTCTAGAGAATATATTGAATGAATAAAGAAGAGGAAATTTTAGCAATTAAAAAAATGGAGTGTATGCGGTAGAGTCCTTTGAGCAGCACTACCCTTTGAGTGGCACTACCCTAGAGTCCAATTTTAGGACCAGATCAAAGTGTGTGGGAATGATTGCGGAGTTGTACAAAAGGCCATGTGTACATGGCCGTAGAGGATCCCTCCCCCTGAAGCCTCGTTACCCCTCGTCCCTCTCTCTCAGCTTGTGTTTGTTTTCTGCGTTTTTGTGAGACTGAATTTTTCTTTTGAAAAAAAATATTTGTTGGCTTTGTTTTTTTACATAGAATTTAGTAAGAAAGATAAACCTCAATTAAGGAAGCATGTTTCTTCATTCTCTTTCATTTTTTTTTCACATATTCTTTGCTTTTTGTTTATATTTCAATACCGTTTCCTCCACACAAAAAAAAAAAAAAAAAAAAAAAAAGCTCCATCCCCTACCAGAAGCTCTGCACACCAGGAAACAAAAGGGGAGGACTTTAACCGGCGAAGACAAAATCATTCTTTCCTCTTTCCAAACTTTTCACTCTTTTCTCTTTCCGTTGTTTTTTATGTTATTGTTGTTTAAAGTTTATCCAAACACCTTATCAATAACTATGCAACAAAGAAAAAAAAAATCAAGGCTCACGCCGCCGGCAGCCTCTCCCTTCCGATTTGAAGGTTGGCGAATTTCATTTCACTCCGGCACCTTCCACTATCCTACTTTGTGTTCCTCTCTCTCGGCGATCACCTTCCGCATCCTCGCCTCCCCGAACTCTGGCGGATCTGCGAGGAGTAACCGTTTTTCTGCATCGATCGGCAAAGACGGGGTCTGACTTTCTGCCCAAGCTTTTCTTGCTCCTTCGTAGTCTACAGCCGCTCCAGTGTGAAAAAGGAAGACTGGTTCCTTCGTCCCCTACGGGGTTTGACGATTCGTGCTAAAATGTATTGTTGTTACATTTTTCTTTTATTAAGCAAAACCTAGACCAAAAATGTTATAAATATTAATGACATAATAGCTTATTTGACTTGACGGGTAGTGGTTAATAAATATTTTTTTCTCTGGGTTGTTGGATGAAGAACACGGTATATATTCAGATTTGGGGTGGTTGGATGAAGAACATGGAATAGCTTTTTTGGTTTTTTCAGGACATCAAAACTAATAAATAAATTTGATTACCTACGGTCTGTTCATGTGACTTTTTGTACAACTCTTCAATCCTTCCTATACGTTTTGATCGTGTGGTCCTAAAATGAAACTTTACGGTAGTACTCCTCAAAGGGGTTCTATGGTAGTGCTCCTCAAAGGGGCTCTATCTAGACACTCTCTTAAAAAAAAAAAAGAAGTAAAGAAAAAGAAGGGAGAATCTATGGTAAAACCCATATTTTTATACTCTATCAATAGAGTTCATTTTTAAACTGTTAAGATATAATCGAACGGTTGAGATGTTGTTTGTGTATCATAATTATCATACATCTTATCTCATATTAGTATAGATTAATAAATAAAAATTAAAAAAAAAAACCCATCCCTTCCCTGACGCTGGCGACCTACCAGATCTGCCCCCCCCCCCCCCGATGCCGACAAGCCCAGTCACCCCCCTGATGCCAGCACCCCCCCATCCTTCACTCTGACCCAGGCCCTAGCCCCCCTACCCCACCCCCGACGCCGAGCTCAGACCCCTACCCCCGATGCAACCCAGGCCCCGCCATATCTGGGCCCCCACCCCCCGAAACCCCAACGGCGGCCCCCCTTTGTGCAAGATTCTACTGTTTGGGGACGGTGAAATCGCCTCCTCCGGGCGACCTTCCACCCACTTGTGAAAGAAGAGAGAGAGAGTTTTTTTTTTTTTTTTAAGGAAAAAAAAAAAGGAAATATGGTGTATTGAATCTCAAATTTGTGCAAAATTACAGCCGTAGATTTTAAAAACAATTCAATAATAGTCTTTGGATGAGTAACTACTGATAATGTTTCTTAAATAAGCTCTACAGATTCTCCCAAAAAGGAAAAGGGAAATAATAAAAGAGAATTAAAAAGAAAAGGTAAAAATAAAAAAATAAATAAAAAAGGAGGGAATCACGTAGTAGAAGGAAGGAAGGAAGAGCTTTGGCTCTTTTATATTTGTTATTATAAGATTTATTTTAAATCTCATTTTTTAATGTGTCAAAAAAAAAAAGTAATACGAAACCTCCATTGTGTTTGATATATATATATATATATATATATATATGCGCTACGGATGTGTAAAGATAAGCGTGGTATAGTTACTTTGATTTTTATATTTTTGTATAATGTGAAATATGATGTTTTCATTAAAAAAAAATATTACCATTTTTAAATATATATAACCAAGATGTACATAGAGCACGCAATGTTAAAATTGTTATGTCAATGATACATTTTAGCATTTGAATGAACAAAGTTCCCTTCAATGGAGTGCGATCATCCCTACCAAATTTACTATATGTTAAACTTTGTGGAAAATTTATCATAAGATTTAGTCAATATCAAATTAATCATTCGATTCTTATTGATGATTGTCTAGATTTTTTGAATAAATTATTAATATATTATTATTTCCAATATACTTAAATACAAAAGTCTACTTTTACAAGTTTCAAAATATAATAATGATGACAAAATGTAGAAATAGTATTAAAAATAACATTATATATTAGAATAAAAAGTAGTATAATTTCACATTCTACAATAACAAACTTAGTATTAACATAACAAATACATTGAAGATGATCTTAACTTTGAAAAAATATGTCAAAATTTTCAAGGAGCTTCACGATGCCTTGCGGCACTGGAAATTTTTACAAACTTACCGCGATGCATTGACCACGTGAAGTTTATTTTACCGACGTTTTTTGTGGTGATGCCATTGGTATGCTACTTTAGCATCATTCTTTTATACGTTTTTTTAGTAGTATCAGAGAGAAAACAGATTAATTGCCTTTTTTAACCAAAAAAAAAAAAAAAAAGAAGTAAATTACTCATTTAGTTCTTAAACTTTTAACTTTATATAACATGAACTTTTTTTCGTAGTTGGAATGTCCCTAAATTTTTAAAATTTGCTACGATAGTCCTTTTTGTCAATTTTTGGATGAAATCTGTTAATAATTTGGTCAAAAAATGATACTAATTTCGTATTATGCCAAAAAAATTAACGGAAAGAACTACTATAATAACGTTTTTATTAGTTTATGATCATTTTAGTTATTAAAAAAAGAACATGGAATACCCCTAAACTATTGAAATGTTGCTATAATAGTCTTTTCTGTTAAGTTTTAAACAGAATCCGTTAGTGAATTGGTCAAAAAGTGATGCTAACTAACGGATTTCATTTAAAAATTAATGTAAAAGACTATTATAGCGATATTTTAATAGTTTAGGAGCATTCCTACTACGAAAAAAAGTTCAGGGATCAAAATTACATAATTAAAAATTCAGGGACCAACCTAACAATTTACCAAAAAAATAATAATAATGGTTATTCATGTTGTATTGATAAAATATGAGAAACGCTTTTCTTAAGGCCCCTTGAGTCGTTAAGGCACGTCTTCAGTCGTTTAGTATAAAGGCCCTTTCTCTTTTCTCCATGTAAAAAAAGAAAAAAAAAAGAAAAAAATGAAAGAAAGAAAGAAGTAAACAACATATTTTAGAAATATTTAGAATGAATAGTGGAATAAATAATAAATTTATCAAGTACACCGTAAGTTATTTGCCTAGCAATTTTACTGTTTACTTAGTAAATTCTTTATTTACCTTGTAAATTTGGTGTTTACTTTAAATATTTTAACATCTTGTCGTCTAATTAAAAATTTCTTTTATTGTGAAAATGTTACTTATTAAAATTTTAAAAAAACACCTTATACAATTTTCAAAATTAAGGGAGGCCTCTACATGCACACTCATGGGAGAAAGAGGTACGTAGTTTTTTTTTTTTTTTTTTTTTTTTTTGAATAATTGACTTAATATTCTCTGAACTCTTTTAAAGGTGACGGTTTGGTTTCTGTTTTTTTTTTTTTTTTTTTTTGGCCGAGATGATCCTAAACTCTTATTTTTTGACCGTTATGGTCATTTCCGTCCAAATCTGTTAAATTTTTAACGGAATCTTATCGAAATAATTAATTTTTATACTAAAATGATTAAAATACCCTCCCCTCTCTCTCCCTCCCCCTTCCCCCCTTCCCTCTCTCTTTGTTTCGCCCACCTCCCCCCCCCCCCCCTCCCTCTCTCTCTCTCTCGCAGTCTGCCTTCCCCCCATCCCAACCCCGTTTGGGTTGCCCCTACTCCCTCTCTCGGTTTCGCAGCCCCCTCCCGCTGCCGTTTGCCCCCCACCCTGTGATTGGGTCCTCCTCTCCCATTGCTGTTCACCCCTCACCCCGCGACTGGGTCCCCCTATCCTGCCTCCGTTCGCCCACCCCGCCCCCCCCCCCCCCCCCCCCCCCCAAAACCAATTCGTGATATAGGTCCCCCCCAATTCACGATTTGGATTTTTGGGTTCCTCTCCCCACCACGACACCGATACCCCCCCCCCCCCCCCCGCCCCTTTCGCTATCTGGGTGTTGGTTCGATCTGGGTTGGCTCTCCCCCACGTCGCTACCACCACTGAACTCACACCCCCTTTCTCCGTCGCAGATCGCCCACCCCCCCAATGCCACTGCCGAACTGGGTTTTGAGAAAAGGAGAGAGAGAGAGAGAAATGAGAGGAAGCTTTTTTTGTTTTTTTTTACGATTTTTTTTTAAATTTTGTTAAATTAATTACTGTTAGATAACTAAAATACCATCACAAGTTAACGGATTTGGATGAAAAGGACCATAACAGCCAAAAAATAAGAGTTTAGGTTCATCTCAGTAAAATAAAATAAAATAAAATAACAGGGACCAACTATCACGTTTAAAAGAGTTCAATGACTGTTTAGTTCAATTACTCTTTTTTTCTGGGAAATTTAAACATATACATAGCAGATTTAGATATTTTAGTTATATTGTATATAGGCATATAAATAGGGTTTCAATGGGAAATTATGTTACTTTAGTAAATTCTCTATTTACCTAATTAATTTGGTGTTTACTTTAAATATTTTAAAATCTTGTTATTTAATTCAAATTTTCTTTTATTGTAAAAATGTTACTTATTTAAATTTTTTTTTTTTTTTAAAAACACCTTATACAATTTTCAAAATTAAGGGAGGCCTCTACATGCACACTCACGGGAGAAAGAGGTACATAGTGTTTTTTTTTTTTTTTTTCCTGAAATTTAAACATGTAAATGGCAGACTTTAAATATTTTAGTTATATTGTTTATGTGGGTATATAAATTGGGGGTTTTTTTTTTTTTTTTCAATGGTAAATAATGTTACTCTAGGATAAAATAAACGGAAAGGTAAAACAAATTTTATACTCAAGCTGATTATAACTAACCTATCAGGTTATTATATATTATGAAAAGTCATGAACAAAAGACATATTTTTAACTTACGAAAGTACGCTGTATAAATGGAGAGTTAAGCCTCAAGCTTTTAGTAAAGTAACAATGATGATAATAATTAAATGAAAAATTCACTGGAGTCAGTTTATCCATTATTGTTATGGGAGGATTTGTGGAATATACATTTTTATATACCATATCAGTAGGACTCTATTTAAGACCATTCAAAGTTAATTGAATGGATAAGATATAAATGGTGCACAATAATTAAAATAAGCCCTGATTTATAGGATTGCAGGAAAAAAAAATTAAAAAGAAATAAAAAAAATTGAACTCTTCTTCATCTTCTTCGTTGGGATTTTGCCGGAGATTCGTGCATGTAGGTGAGGGGGTTGTTGCTGGAGGAGTTGGAGGGATGGGTTTTGCCGGAGGTTCATGTAGATTTGGCACGGGTGGGGGGGGGGGGGGGGGGGATATCGTCACTAGAATCTGTGCGGGTTGGGGGGGGGGGGGGGGGGGGGTCGCACCGGTCTGGCTTGGGTGTGGGTCGTCACGTCGCCGAGTATGGGCAAGTTGGAGGGGCGGGGGTTGGGGTGGGTCTGGGTCACGCGGATCTGGCGTGGGGGTGTCTCGTCGCAGGGGTCTGGGCGCAGCAAGGGGCCTAGGCCGCACAAATCTAGAGCTGCGGGTTGGTTGGTTTTTGCCTGAGGTCGGGAGTGGGGGGTGGTTTCGTAGGTCGGGGGCCAGCAGGGGAAGAAGGGGGACGGCGATGAAACGTTGGGTTTTTTTTTTTTATTTTAATTTAATTAGGCTATAATACTATGAGTAAGAGTGCATCACAATTATCATACACAAATAATATCTCAACTGTTAAAATTCATCGAACTGTTTATAAAATGAGCTCTACCGGTAAGATTTCTAAATAAAACTCTACCACGTCCTTATTTATATGTATTAGGTTCCTTTGCTAGCTTAAATTGTTCCGGGTGCAAAGGGCACCAATTCCAATGACAAACTCTTTTGAAACTTGAAAAACCTTGAGAAATTCTAGTGACTAATCTTTCTTCTTCATTTTCAAAAATAAAGTGGGAAGTCATAGGAAAATTGGCCTTGCAATAGATTACTAAAGTTTAGGGGGTAATATGCCAAAAGTTTTTAAAGGAAGCCAATTTGCTATAGGCACTATAGTTTAAGGGTGTTTATTAACCTAACTAAAAAAAAAAAAAAAAGATTAAAATCAAATAAACAAAACGAAATGAGATATTGAAGAAAGAAGCTGTTCTTCAACGCTTTCATTGAAATTGCTTAGAGTCAAAAATAGATACAAATCAACCAAATGAAAATCCGAATATACTAAGAACTTGACAAATTTGACCAACTAAATCTAATGTACAAAAAATCTCACAAAGGTTACAATCGTCGCCAACAATTTGTCATTGCTGATCAACATTTTCACCAACACGAGTCTCGCCACCTGCACATTTCGCTACCTCGTGAAGACGCATTCGTTTGTTGCTTTCTTTCGTTTCAAAATCACTACCATTTTCTCCGGCATTTCGCTTCACCGGTAGAGACGATAATGAAGAGTCGGTTTTAGACTCCGCTGGCAAAGGTTGTTGCTCTGAATCTTGGCAGCCGGGACTAGTCAGTGATGATAGGGCTTGGGAATTAGAAACTAAGGCACTTCCAGCTTTCTGCTGTTCCTCTAGGATCTTTTGCAAGTATCTTGCATGCTCCTCAATGCGGAGTTGAAGCGCTCTTTGGACCTGTGTTGAAGGATGGTTAACATTCTTATCATTAAAATTTCCCCTACATGTGTTATTTGCATAAATAGTCAAAATTTCAGATCTCTAATTGCTTCTCTTTTTTAATGACCTTGAAAGAAATATAATTTCTTTACATACATTTGTAAGTTTTATTTCCGCCTTTTAGTAAATCACTAATTCTGTTCTTTACAATCAAGTAAATCATTGGATTACCCTAACAAACCAGACATGAAACTAAAGGAAAAAATTTACGGATATTTTTATATAAGTACGCAAAATGGACATTCATTGCAATTTCTCTCATTTTGTTCACCTTTGTTGACGATTTGCGGTCAAATTCAAGCATATCAAATTGTCGTTGACATGCAGATTGTTAGGGTAAAAATAAACTCAAGTCCCATATTGTAAGAATATAAACATGTATATATAGTTATTGGGTCACTCCACTTAACAGGTTGACCTTTCAAAATGAAAGTCCAATCCAAGAAGTCGAAAATTTCACACAGATAAACCATATTTTAAAACAAAATGTGACTCATACCTCAAGCTGCTCATGCAATTGTTTCTGAACTTCCATTTGCATTCTAAGAGCCTCAGTGATTTGGATGCTCCTACAACAACAAATACAAAGAAATGATAATATTAAACTTACTCTGTTTTGATAATAATTGGATTGGAAAGCTTTATTTTTACACAAATGCTAAACAACCCGACTCGGGAAGTCGGGTTGCACCAGAAGGGCGTGGGCCTCATGAACATGTGAGGCGCGACCCTCCTCTCACAACCCTACTCACTTGTTCGGAAGTACTCTTTATTTTTAGCTTGGCATACTTTATCTTACCTTTCTTTTTTCCTTTTTAGGACTTTTTTTCCTTTTTTCTCTGCATTATCATATCCAACATGATGTTTGTTTCTTATCCAAGAAGAAAAAAGATATAGAAAAAGAAAAAAAATACCAACCCTTTTTTACGTCCATCGCTTTCATTGCTGCTTGAAACTGTTTTCTTTTCTTCAGGGCTAGAAGGCTTCGTTTCTGCAGAGTGGCAAGGGAGAGTATGATAAGTAACAATTCTTAGAAATTAATCCAACCAAAGACGAACCAAATTATTTATATTTGAGGAGATGTGCTGAGAAGGAAAACAACTCCTTAACTCCCATCTTATAAGTAAAAAAATCAATGACAAAGAAAGCAAATTTTGTAAAACAAATTGTAAGATCTGTTTTAGCTATTTTACCGATTTTAATTATTGCCCGTTAATTAAAATATGAAAGCAAAAATCACACATGCAATTTTACAACGGTTTCAGTAAAAAACCTACACTTTGGGGCCATGTCCAGCTATTGAACAATCAACTAAGTAATAAATATTACAGAATACAGACACCAGTCGGACTTAAAAAAAAAAAAAAAAAGAAAAGAAAAAAGTAGACTCCTTTTTAATTTTAGCATGCAACATCACAATTAGAGCAAACCATTCTCTCATCATAATTTTTTTTTTCTTACCTTCCTTTTTCTCTGGCATATACTTGGCAAGTCGGTATTTCTAGAAAAGGACATGAAAAGAAAGGAAAAGAATCAAAAGATTAGATGCTTACCCAACAACCGTACTTAAATCGCTTGTAGAAAATTTTAGACAAATACCTGTAAGTGGCTTTTCACATGGTAAATGGTTAGACCGTCGACATTCATACGCTTTAGTACGCCCTTCGGAGTGGCCTCTACATTTAGTGGTAAGGTAATAAGGCAGGGTGTAAAACTGAAAACAGGACTAGAAACAGTATGGCCAAATAGAAGAAATAGCTACTTACTTTCAGCTCCATCAAGCTGATTGACAGCCTCCACAAATCGCTCGTGGAGCTCGGGGGTCCATCGCATTCGTGGTTTATTTGCAGTGGCAGCCCCCGGAGATGGAAGAGCATCGGTTGATGGTGGTGGTGCTGCTGCTGCTGCTGTGGACCAATAACTTGGGTTGCACATCAAGTCTATGGAAGGTTTTAATGAAACTTGAGGTGTTTCATATATTTCCTGAATGAAGAAAGGAAAAGAAAAATAATAATAATAATAATAATAATAATAAGGATTTCTGTGTCAATAAATACTTTTTGTCTCCCAAAAGAAAAGGGATATTAACAATAATTTTATGAATCATAGCTACAATACACTTACATCGACTCCGGGAATTTCTCCGTGGTCAGTGATGGCGATATCAAGTTCATCTGATAAATACTGCAGCTCGAGTTGCTCGGTGAGTGCTAGACTGTCACTTGCACAAGTCAGACCATGAAAGCTGTTATGAGATGTATCCCCTGGTAAGTTAAGAAAGTCCTTCAGTAGAGCCTCCGATTGATCCTCGTCGTATTGGTTATTGCTGATATCCCCACTAAAAATCGGAGGAGATTTTGTAGAACCAACTGCAGAACTAGACAGGTTGCAGGTTGGAGGCGGTAGGAATGGCAAATTTCCAAGCTGCAGATTGGTTTCCGAGCTTGATGAAGATGACTGGTATAAACTGGTACAGAATACAGAAGAGCGCGAAAACGCATTCTTGGCGTGATGTAGATGGGAAACGGGAGATACAGGACCGTTTGACTCGGACTTGAAGTTATACTTAGGAGGATTGACAGAAGATGCACCTATGAAAGTCGGAGAACCAAGAGACTCTGTACGTATGAAAGGTGAGGGGCGTGGAGATGAACATTCAGCAGCCAACAAACTCCTCCCTTCTGATCCAATACTCAAAAAATCATGCACTGGAGTGCAATATGGCTGCGGAACTCCTTTGGAAGGCTCGCCTTGTGTCGCAGATATGATACTGTGTTGGCTCATCATGGTTGATGGAAATCTAACGTTCATAAACTGTTCAAAGAGTGAAAGAATTAATGCAGGCTTCGACTAGGAAATGACGAGCAATTCCCACTTATGAGTTGGTTTTCTCTGATATTTCCTCTAATGTATTTTATTTTATATTAAAAAAAAAAAAAAAAAAAAAAAAAAAAAAAAAAAAAACTCGTATAAGAAACAAGGAATCACATTTGCAGAACACAAATTTGCTTATTTCGTTAACAGATTAGCCCCAACCTGTTCTTCTTATTTTAGTGGGAGGAAAAAAACTTGACATCTGATTTCTGATTCGAGATTAGAAGAACTCTGCTAATCCCATCGACTAGAGGATTTCTCGCTACATATAACTTCGTCCTTTCAGGTATATTTTCTGCAGACCAGATAAACACTAGCATAATCAGTGTAGTCGCACCTGTTGAAAAGAAAATTCAGTTTCCTATAGCGAGGTAAAAATGATAGTGAATTCATAGGACGAAAAAAATCTACAGTCTGTATATTAAAACTTGTATAAAACGATGAGTTCAATACTCGAGTGAAATCTTTTTGCACAACAAGAATTGTTATTAGCAATAAACAAGTGATAACACTTGAATTTGCAACTGTTTAGATAGTAAAAAAAAAAAATAGCACCTTTTAGATTTCTGTATCTTTCACATATATTTATATATAGACTATAGTAGTCCTATATAATTGGCCAAGTATGAGTAAGCCTTAAAGCCTGTCATATCAAAATAGTCACCTACAAATAAATAGAAACAACTATCCTCTTATGGGTCTTTTTTTTTTCCCCTGACAATACCACAGGAAAAGAAAAACAAAAACCAAAAAAAAAAAAAAAAAATTGCAGCGAATACAGATGCAGTATATTTCCCGAAAAAAAAAATAGTGTTTTCACCAAATGGTTTTGTAATCACAAAGAGAGTCCAACAAGGTTTAATGAATTAAAAAAAAAATCAAGTTTCCAAAACAAAATGAAATTCTCTAAACTTGGAATCAAGAGAAACAAGCTTAAAAGTTAGAAGAGCTACAAAGATGACATTCTGTGCATTTCTCAAATATTTTTTCCAAAACAGGAAAGACTGTTGCTCTGTCATCTTCTTTCTTTTTTTACCCTATTTAACTAAAAGCAAAAGAAACACAAAAAAACCAAGTTAAAACCTAAAACACCCAACTTCAGAGGTCTCCGGAAATCCACAATTCTAGACCACATAACACTCAACAAAAAAAAAAAAAACCATGAAAAAAGAGCAAAATTATGAAAAAAAAATAAAAATAAAAATCTCACCTATTGAGAACCGAGGAGCGAGAGAGAGAGAGAGAAGACTATGGGTGGCGGCTGATCTTCTTCTTAGCTATGTTGGAACAGAAATAGGATTTGGTTTTTGGAGTTTGGAGTTTTGGCTGCGCTAAATGATTGAAATAAGTTACCTGGGAGAAATAGCCAATGAGAGAGAACAAGTGGATTCAACTCATCTTCTCTTCTTATTATTAAGAAGGAAAAAAAAAATGGAAACCAATATTCATTAAAGATGACGACTGCATTTACAAAAATGGTCAAGTTCATGTCCCCCCACGCGCCTCCTCAGCGAGTGTAGTCCACGCTCCAATGGCCTGCTATCATTTCTCATTTGGCAGATACGTCTAGTGGTAGTGTGGGGGGAGACTAACAACTAATAAAAGAGAATTTTCATTCGCCAAATCGTGTTCCGTCTTAACTAAAACTCTTCCTCACCAATTCATTTTCACCACGTAAATGCCCGTTTCGATCCAATCGTAAAATGCATTTGAATGTTCTTTCAAATTGCGTGTCTGTTAGAACAATGACTAGAATATGAGTTTTATAAGTTATAATTGAAATATGTGTTTGACAGAAGTGTGAATTCATATTATGAAATTTTAGTTACGGTAAAAAAATATGGACAAAATAATTATTCCAGTTTTGTAGAGTTTATATAATTTGGATACTTGATAATTCATGATATTTATGATAAAACTTTTTATGATGTTTATTATTTTGAAACGTGCTCGAAAAAAAAAATATAATATTGATCTTATTTCGCTTCTCTCGTTACTCTGTGTGATTTTTTTTTTTAAATCATCTTGTTTCGACTTGAAATAAGAAAATTATTAACTTTTGAAGTTTGAGTTTTTTGAAAATGGAAGATAAAAATAATGAGATAAAGATTTAGAAGTTTGAAGTTGAGTTGAAAATTTTCAATTGAAACTGATATTCCAAACACCTCTTGAATAAGTATGTGCTTAGATAGTTTTTATTAAATGTAATATTTGAATAAAAAAATGTAAAAAATAAATATGATATAAATTATTAAGAAGTGAAAATTCTAAATTTAGATTTCAATTGAATTATTATAAAACAATGAAACATAAAAATAGGGGGTGTTTGGCCATCAACTTGGTTCAAACTTTTTTTTATCTTTTTCCTCAAAAGTTTTTATCTTTTTCCTAAAAAGTTTTTTATCTTTTCTGAAAAGTCAACAAAATTTACTATTTAAACTTATAAATCTTAACTCAAATTTCACTCAATCCTGAATCCAACTAAATGCCTATTATATTTGAGTACAACAATAACTATTCCAAAACTCATCCAAAGGGGCCATCAATTTTTGCTTTTCTACGTTTATATTTATTTCTTTTGATAATGATTGTAAACTCAATAATGGAAACTCAACGGTGTGTTATTAATACGAATAAAGTGGGGTCCTTTTTTCTTTCATCCTCAGTTCCTTTCCTCATGATCTATATTGGCGTCTTGGTAGTGCTTTATATGTAGTCCGTTTACTGCTAGGGCGAATATGAACGACAAATATCTACGATAACACATAGCCACAAAATCCTGCATACAAATGTATACATATATATACTATATAATTTTATAATTATATAGCATTTTTTGAGTAATCCCGTTACCCCAAATATTCCATATTAATTTAAGCAATTTAAATTAAATAATGTTTTTTTTTTTTTTTAGAAAAAAGAAAGAATCTGAGGTGGCCTTATCATTTCTAGATTTACAGCCCCACAAACAATAACACTTTCACTAGGTATGACAGAGACAAGTTATTTATACTAATTTATCTTAGTCGTCCACCTGGGGCCTACCCCGTTATTACCAAATCATATTTCAACAGCCGAAACTAGAGCGAGACATATGGGGAGGCAGTAGGAGACAGTGGGAATTGAACCCAGATGGACAAAGGAGAGATGCCTAGAAAAGGCTTCGCACCCATTTGTCATCCCATCCACCCATGTGGATGTTAAAATTAAATAATATTAATTAATGAGTTAATAAGGGGTATGTGGCTCTGGGTCCAGATCCATGGTTCTCTTTTTCTATCTAAATAATTGTCCCTCCAATATTGTTTTGACAACTTATCAATGTGTTTAAGTATTTTTCATATTTAACATTTCATATTTGATTAAATTTTAAAATTCAAATGATCTGATATAACATTATATCGAGTGACAATTAATAAGATAGAAAATTTGAAACATCATATCTCGTGGTAATCTAATCATAATTTCATACTTGATTTTGTATTCTAAATTAAAAAAGAGAAAAGAAGATAACAACAAAAAGAAAATAGAGGGATTTTATTATTTTCATTGCTCCATCAACCAATTATATATATATATATTATTTTATTTTATTATTTTCATTGCTCCATCAACTAATAAATATATATATATATATATATATATATTTGATATCGAAATTGTGTAGTTCATTTCAGCACAAAAATTGGCTTGTTGTGAAGTTCCCCATTATAAAGATGCTAGAACTCTCCTTTCCATTTCTTAAAATAGAGTCACTCTTTTGCTTAAGTTACTATAAACTAACGAAATACTGATCTTACTCAAGTCCTTGTATTTACATCATTAAAGCAGAAAAAAAGTTTAGGTATTTCACCAATATGAGATTTTTGTGAACTCAACAAAGAAGATCCTAGCACAAGTTTTAGCACAAATTTTTAGTTCAAACTTTTGATTTAATTGACGTCTCCTAAATAAAAAATCATCTGACTCAGTTATTGCCGAGCCTTAATTTAACACTTTAATAATGGGTGGTGTCTTGAAATTCACAAAGTTTTCCTGGACGAGTTTTTTTCTTAAGTTTTAGATTAGAGTAATGACAATAAGTATTTTTATAACGCAAAATTTTTTTACTTAAAATGGTCATTAATTATTATTCCTTAGTTTTTGAAAGGAAAGGAACCTCATATTTATGTATTCAGTTCTATAATAAATTGTCTCCCTCCAACTTGTATTTTTAGTTCACAATGTTTTTTGACGAGTGCAAAAGGTCATTTACTATTACAACATAAAAAAAGAACGACAAAGCCGAACCAAAAGGCCAAAAATAATAATAATAATAATAATGAAATTATCGTACTTGTTCAAGTTTTAAGAAAATATGCTTTGGAAATTATTGGTGGAAATCCAAGTATATATGATTGTGTTCCAAACTTCCAACTAGAAATTACAACAGTTATCTGTAATTAAAATACTTTTGGCTGCTGGGCAATGTTTTTCCTCTTTTCCTCTTTTCCATTTTCCATTTTTCCCCCCTTCTAGTGTTTCAACTTGTTTCTCTAATTTTTTTTCTTTTAATGAAGCTTTGCCATGTTTACTTTAGAACATTAATTTTTGGACTTTCAAATTGTCCAATCGCACAATTTCTTCTCTTTCTTTCTTTTTTTTTTTTTTTTTTTAATTTTTATTCTCTTAACTGTGAGTGCATGCATATTCTAACTGTAATTTTACACTTAACTCTACCGTTATAAGTGTAAAGTTCAAATCACCTACGGCCACCCCCAATTCAAAAATAAAATAAATCATGAATAAAAAAGTCCCTTAGTTTGCAACTTGCAATTAATTAAGTAAAGAAAAAATTCCCAATTGTTTCTCCGTCTAACCTTTGGTCCTGAATTAATAAATAGGTCCCACATTGTTGAAGACTAACCACGCATTTGGCAATTAAAAATTAAAACGTGAAAGAGCACCTAATAATAATTAGACATAAGAAGTGGGCCTCTAATATTTATAATTTTATTTAGGATTATTATAAAAGATGATCCATTATCATCAGTCATATACAAAAGCAACCATATGCATTTGTGCAAAAATGACTTTGGTTTCTTCATCATGCTCTATTAATTGAATCGTTCTGTAGAAGAATTGTGTATGAACATAATTTTTATCATTAAAAAAATGTTTTGAACTGAAAAAAAAAATATAAACTCTTTTAATTTATTGATTTAAGTATATCTTATAGTACATAAAC
This sequence comes from Ficus carica, assembly GCA_009761775.1. Classification (NCBI taxonomy): domain Eukaryota; kingdom Viridiplantae; phylum Streptophyta; class Magnoliopsida; order Rosales; family Moraceae; genus Ficus; species Ficus carica. Next base: position 14,124,963 of record CM019742.1, on the reverse strand, counting down.
ACTTACTATTAATCTAGATAACAAGCACAATCCATAAGTACTGAACGTTTGGAATAGTTTTGGAAATGCTTTAATTGAAAATGAATGAATGTTTGGAATTGTACGTTTGGTTGAAAATGAATTGTGATGTTTAATAAGTGTAAAAACTTAAAATATATTCAGAAAAAATATTTATATATCAATAAGAATCTTGTTTTCTTTCTTTCATTATTCTATATATATTTTTTTTAAATTATCTTATTTTGACTTGAAATAAGAAAATTATAGACTTTTAAAGTTAAAGTATTTTTAAAAATTACAATTAGTGATATGGATATTTAAATAGTGAAATTGATTTATCTTTTGAGAAAAAAATAAGAAATATTTGGAAAACTCCAACCAGAGTGTTTACTCCAATATTACTAATATTGTTTTTTGTTTATTTTTTTTTTATTAAATTCAATTTGTTCACATCATGTTGTCCATTATTTGGCATATTTTCTTGCCAATTATATTAATTTATCATAATAATTTAGTTTAGTTTTTTTCATTTCAATTTACATTTCTTGGTAATGGCACCCTGCAAATTCCAGTTGTAAATTACTCATAATTTATGGATGAACCATGTAATTAATTGCCTAATTTACAAAAAATCAACATCATATTCTATTTACCTGTACTCTTTATAGTTTATAGGACCAAGGAATCTTTAAGACAAAAAAAAAAAAAAAAAAAAAAAAAAAAAAAGGGTTTATTCAAGATTAGGCCCAATCATATTGAACTTTAATTTTCTATTTCTCCCCCTTTTTGAAGGCAAAGTGGATCTCATTTCTTAATTAGCTAAGGAGATATACTTGTAAAACGTGTCTCCGAACGACAATAATGACAAAACAAGTTGGAATCTCTTCCATCCCGATCAAGATGTTGTATTTTTTTTCTAATAAATTAATTAAACATGCCCTTCCATCTACCAATACCATGGGCAACACCATGGATAATTTTTAATTATAATTAAGCGATAATTTCACGTTTAATTTCATTATATAATAAAAATTTCGACATTTTCTATCTCAATCTAAGAAGAAAAAAAATGAGGTAAAAATATTTTTTATAATAAAAATGTCAAACTTACATGCAATATAAGGGATTCTAAAATTCATTTATGCTTTTGTGAGTGAAGCTGTCCACTAATTATTCGTAATGAATGATTAAAGTAGAATTATCACACAGTGCCAAATTTGGAGTCACCGTCACACAAAAGCTACCCTGATGGAATGGCAGAGGAGACCACGAAAAATGACAACCCCAATTTGTCATCGTCATATAACAATTATTTAAAAAAAAATTTTAAAAATGTAGCACTGTGATTACCTTTTTTATTTTTATTTTTATTTTAATTCCATTACATGACAAGAAGAGAATCATATAATTCAAGAATTTTACTTTTTGCCCTATACGCACTGCAGATTGCCACCTGAGATTGATTTGAGCAATTGGATGGTCTTTTTTTGTTACTCTATGAGTTGTACTAATTTTGTTAGAAACTAAATAGGAAAAAAATGTACAGAATAGAAACTTTTAAATAAAACAATACAAGATAGTCGAGAATATAAATATTTTAAATAGATATGTTTATGTTCACGGACTAGGAATACAAAGAAGAATTCTTTAATAAACAGTTCGTATATGTACAAATTGAGTGAACATATAGTCTCCTGATACAATGCATTTGAATTTGAATATGATTCTAATCTAATCAAATGAGCAAAAATCAGAAAAATAACTAAATTAGACGGTGACAAATAAATTACAAAATTCAACTTTCCTTACCAAAATTTTAGATTAATGATTGACATACATCATGTGATCTAGCCAATTTTATGTTATAGATGTTAAATGAACTTGGGTGGAATTTATCCCCAAAATTAGCTCAAGGGGAGAGATTGCGGGTGTCCAATTCACATATAAACCTCATAGCAACATAATAACTTAATGTTGTGAGATAACTTCACAATTTAACTAATCCCTCTTTCAAGTCTAGCGTGTCATCCAAATAGAGAGGGGTCCAAATCCGTTATCACGTACAAAACATGTCTATGGTACCATATTATAGACATTCGGAGACGGTATTCTGAAAGTTGGAGATGATATAAGTTTTGAAAATGTGTGTTTAGTGAAAATGAACTGTTTGGAGTGACAAAGTGTAAAACTTGAAACGTGTTCGGAAAAAAATTAGCAATATGGATCTTATTTTGTTCCTCTCGAAATTCTATGTAATTTTAAAAAATCATCTTATTTTGATTTAAAATGATAAAGTTATGGACTTTTAAAATTTGAGTTTTTTTGAAAATGTTTAGAAAAGTGAATAGTAAAATTAGAGGAAAATGATAAAAAAAATTGTTTGGAAACATTGTTTCCAAATGTACCCCAAACGGGCCCTGAGAGTTCTCACGTCCAGACCAAAGTTTTTCATATTAGTTTTTGTCTTTTTCTGAAAATTAAATAAAAATTATGTTGAAATATAAAATTATTGTTAGCTCATCTCCTAATAGTTTAGGCTTTTGGGATGAATTAATAAACTAACAAATTATAACTAATTTTTGAAAAGTCAACAAACTTCAATCTAAAAATTTCATTTTAAACCGGTATTCGAAACATAAGCTAAATGGAGTTTGAGTAGAATTCATCCCCAAAAACTAACTCAAAGAGAGATAGTGAGTAATCCACGTATGAACATCATAATAACCGATTAACTTAACAATGTGATATAAATTCATAATCTGCATTAACTATGTTAGAAAATTGGTTGAAAAATAGAAGAATCTATTCTTTTCTTTCCTTTTTTTTTTTTTTCAAAAATCTTTCTTTTCTAATTGAAATAAAAAAGTGTCTGGTACATGCGGCAACGGTTATTAAATATATTACAGTGCTGCAAAAGCAAGCAGCTGGACTTGAAGAGGCTTTTCACCTCCACCGTTGAAATGCCAAGTCAAATGTTACCGTATGCGAGTTTTTGGTTTCATTCATCCTGCAATGCCAATAATATATTACTTTGCTTAAAATAAAATAAAAAAAATTCCGGGAAGAGGTCTCCGGATATTCATAGAAATATTCGATAAAGATCCTATTATAATACCTTATTTCTCGACGATGAATGTGTTATCCAATCCAATCAAATAGTTAAGAAAGAATACGTTATATATGTACGAATGATCCTAAACACTCCAAATTAAGTATTACTTTTAAGACCCATAAAGATAGTCACCTAAAAATGATATCTATGATCACATACTCAATACGATAATCCATTATGATTAAACCATTTCATTACCCAATCTTTATTAGTTTTTTTTTTTTTTTTCCCCCCCGAAGTGTAATAGCTGTTAATTACGAGTTAATAATAGTCAAACTTGAATCAGAATTATTAACCATGGAAGTGAGCAGAAAAGGAAAAAGAGAATTAAGCAAAAATTGACCCAAATCGGGTAATTAAAGATTCCGTGATGAAATAGGTGGGCCCCAATTGCTGACATGTTCTTGGAAAATAGAGGGTATAACCAAATAATTCACGGTTAGTAGACCATGAAATATGCAACAACAGAAGTTTTTTTTTTTTTTTTTTTTTTTTTTTTTTTGACATACAACAACAGAAGTTACAAAATGTTTTTATATTTATATTTATATTTTTTAAGAAAGGACAGAGGTCACAAAAGTTGGTCCTTTCTAATAATAATAATGATAGTGTTTCTACGTCATTAGTTCTGAGTAGTAGTCCCCACTTCCCACTCCACCCTATGCAACTTGCAAATGCAAAGCGCGAGGATGGTACGTTAGTTGGGTGGATCCACGGTCGAGTGGAGACTTCACTCTTCTGTGATATTTTTTTAAATTATTATTTTTAAAATTTTAATATATTCTCATTTTAACCCAATTAATTTATATAAGCTCACTTAAAAATTTTATTCTTTTTAATATAAGCTCACACTGAAATAATAGACTGATTTCATAATTGAGCATAAGTTTATATACATACATAAATGTATTTTTCCTTTCTTGTTCATTGAATTCAAACGGAAGAAACTAGTTAAGTATCTAAAGATAAATATTCATTTAAATTTTGGATGAAAATTTTATCTGTCGATCCAATTATTCATGAGCTTTTGTTTTGATATACCGACCTCCTTTTAACCACGGGTGGGGGTTTATATGTCCTTCGCAACAACTTGATCAACTATAACAACTTGCACCTTTCCACATAGGAAACTATTTTCTAAAATCGCATTCATAACGCTTGCATTAGGGGCAATTATGGAAATTGATGCAATTGGTCCGTTTAGATATAAAAAAGATGGTCAGAGTAAAGACAAGAGGCGAAAAGTGAGGACAAGTGAATGCGACAAGGTTAAAAGGAATATAAACCAGGGACGAGGAAACTCGTGAAGGTTTTTGGTACCTCATGGAGCGTTGGAATGGTCATTTGAGTTTAAGATCCAAATCTAATTTTGTGGTCATAGTGGTTGGTCCATTTTTTATTTGTACCAATTTCTGCAATTTGCTATTTCCAAATTGCATTGGTCCATATGCCGTAGGACCCAAGATCACACAATTAGTTTATAGAACAAATGATGTTAGGTTAGATTTTTTTTATTTTTATTATTATTTTTGAATTTAGAATGGAGTGATCTGAATTCTATACCTTTGGTAGAGTCAATGTGGAATTACCGCTACACTATGAGCCTGTTTGGTATAGTTTTCTAGAAGTTGTGTTTGGCTTTTTGGGTCAAAATATTGCTTCTAAAAGTGTTTTATTAATCTATCAAAGAGCTTACAGCCGAATAAGGGTTTTATGTCAAAGTTAAAAAGTTTGACTTTTGACTAAAAAAAAAAAAAAACTCTTTTAAATAAATTTTAAAATTTATATTAGAGTTCGAGTTAGATATTATAAATTTCATTATAATTTTTATTGTTACATATTAGAAAATTTTAAATTTATTTTGACTTTAAAATCTCTTTTAAAAATGTGATTTTTAAACATTTATAAAAATTCTAACTTCACTTTTGCTGATTAAAAATAAAAATAAAAGCTCTACCCAAATCGGCGTGTACCTGCAACCAAATAATGTTGGGTTGGGTCCTTTTTAAGCATTTAGGTGTGCATCTCAATTATGTGTTGCGTTCCTATTTCCTATTTCCCATGCCGGTGGAATTGGAGCTAATATTAGTGACATTATTCTCATCACCAATATCTTAATTATATGTTGTTATGCTTTTTGCTTTCTTTGTAATTTTAGGTTAATAGATAGAACTTGGAGTTATGTACTGGCCATGAAAATATTATGTTTTATAGGATCCACTAATCCGTTATGAGCCACAAACTCATTGGAAAATCAAGGCTTCAATGACGTAATTGGCAGACAAACCTTTAATAGTTTGTTTGTATTTCTATTACGTACAGTGTTTGCAGTCAAGAAATAAACTCCGTTGATTTAAAATAATGGAATTTGCCATGACTTTAATGCTTTCGGAACATGCAAAAGAAAATTACGGTGGGCATATTAAAGGCTAAATTGCACAGTTCTTTTTTTTTTTTTTATACACCTTAAATTTACGAATTTGTTACGAACTATTCATTAAATAATAATGTTAATATTATAAAAAAAATTTGACAAGTGACTTGTACATAATTTTTTAATTAAGAGTACAGAAAGTCTTTTATTATTATTATTTTTAAATCAATCCTAACCAAATTTAAATTTAAAACAAAGTTAATATAAAGTTTTATTTTGATAATACTTAATTAAAGATTGAGACCTATAAAAAATAAATGAGAAAATTACCCAAATAGACACCCTTTTTTTTTTTTTTTTCATCAATTGGCCAACATGACACAAATCCCTCTTTGTTGACCAACACAACACAAATTTTAGTTTTGTTTTTGTGTCATATTAGTCTCGTAAGAAATTTATGTGTCATGTTAGTGCAGTAATCTTTAAATTTATATATTTAGGTACTATTTCCTAAAAATTTTGGATCAAATTAAATGAAAATAATCATTTATATCATTAATCGATTAAGTCATTTAAAAATCACATGTCAATTTTGTCAAAAAATTAACTTTGTTCTTAATAGTGGATAGTTTGTATTCATAAGTTCGAGATGTAAGTTGTCAAAATTTAAAATTTAAGGGAGTAAATTACAATCATATGATAAGTTAAAAAATACATGATGCAAGAAAAGAAACAATAATATAATGAGTTAATAAAATGAAGGACTTTCTCTCTAAATTTTGCGTCCGGATTAATGATTTCATGAGGGGATTTTAGCTCTCTGTGGGGGAAAAAAAAAAAGAAAAAAAAAAAAGAAAAAAAGGTCACTAGCAGTGGAGTTATATGGTAAAAAGGAAAAGGAATACAAGATTAGCCCCCCAAAAAAAAAAAAAAAAAAAAAAAAAAAAAACTTGGATGGAACACTATACCAGTTAAAATAAGTGGGTTAAAAAATAAACTATCTGCAAGGTTTAATTACGAACCATCTTATATTTTGTTTATTGATATTCTATCTGTATGATTATGATCCTTGAGAATAGTCTGAAAATTCAATATTGCTTGTAAGGTCTACTTTTCTTTTCTTGTCTTTTTTTTTTTTTTTTTTTCTCTTCCTTTTATTACCACAAAATTATTGTGTTTCTTTATACCCCAAATTTAGGAATTTCTTATTTGTTTTGATATTTTCCCCAATTATTTTGTATTGTACCAAAAAAAAAAATGTATCCTATTATTTGGATAGTCAAATTTGTATCATAATTCGTTAAAAATACATACTTATTTAATTATGATATGACAATCCAAAACTGTAAAGATCATCAACTTGATTGGTAGCCATGTTATTTTAGAAAAACTAAAAACTTATTTTGAATCAACCCCAAAATCCTTTGTAACAAATCACAACAACAAACAAATATGCTTTATACTTGTTCCAAATAATTCAGCAAGGTTTTAGCATATACATCTAGAAGGCAAATATGAAAAGTTTTTTTTTGTAATTCAGTGTAAGGAAAGCAAACATTAAACTCATTGATTGTCTCATAATTACCAAAAAAAAAAAAAAAGAAAAAAAAAGGTAAAATCATAGGTAAAGAAATCTCAGATTTCATTCAACAATCGAAGCTCCATTGCTATGTAATGTATTTAAAGATGTGATACAGGAAATAAGAAGAGAAACTACACATAACTAGGCCAGGACTAATTAGTGCGGAAAACATCTGCGCAAAAAAAAAAAAAAAGGTGCTGAAAATACAGAATAAAACCAAAAAATCTACTCATATTAAAATGCTATATATATATATATATATATAAAGTCATAAAAATAAATCACAAGTTTTCTCTCAAAAGTGGAATGGCGTTGATCAAAACACAGTCAATGTTGGACTTGAGTCCAAATTGGGCTTGGTGGAATCCCCGCATCTTGTAGCCTTTTTGAAGTGGGCTTTTGTGAATAGTGTTACATGCAAAAGGGGAAAGTACCTACACAAATTTAAAGATTATTGTAAAAAAATGGTTATTTAGGTAATTTTCTCTTTTTTTTTTTTTTTTTTGAGGGTTTGTGTTGGTGTTGTGGGGAAATGCTTTTCAAAGCCTAAAATCAATTCTATAACCAACAACAACAAAAAAATATAACGGCTGCTTAACTTAACCGCAGTGATGACCGTGACCTATAATTAAGTTACAGTCCCACGGTTTAAATTTGTGGGGCTGCAATCTAAACCATTGATTAGATGTAGGTTGGAATTCTTTTATGCAACGACACAAATCCAACGGCAGGTATTCATCAAGATTCAAGGGCAGCAAAGGGTATTTGTTGAAGGTGAAAATCGTCAATCTCGGAGGAACTAAGTTCCGAATGTGAAATCTAATTAATAAGAATCAAATTACGATAAATGCCTTAAAAAAAACAGCTGACCAGAAATGTGATTTGCTCCAAAGTGAACTATTTCTCTAAGTGTGATAGAGTGCTCGTAAGTATTTGAATGGTTGCCTTTCTTCTCAGCTTCCTTCCATCTTATTTGTAGAGCTTGCTGAAGGTATCCATCCCACACCAACCCTTGAATTCACGTCCCATCTTTTTTCAACCCTTTTTTAAAATACCAACCCTTGAATTCACGTCCCATCTTTTTTCGAACAAGTCTTCCAATCGCCTCTGATTATTATAATTCAGAAGATTCGATGGTACAAGTTTAATAATAATTTATTTTTTGAAAGCTTTGTCAAAATTTTATAGTCGAATTGTTATGTTAACCGCAAGTTGAGCTTGGATTTTCATTTCGATGTTGTTGGATATGACCACAAGGGGATTTGAGCACCACATACGAGTCGTCAAACTCGGATATGCGAAAGAGCCGTTAGATCGCAAAAGGCAGTAAGGAATGTTGAGATCTCCAGCGGAGGCACACGACGTTGATGGCGGCGAGACGAACCTACTTGAGCTAAACGACTTCTCCATGTCAATTACTTCGTCTATCAATTGCTTCTATTGTTTTCTTCATACACAATTATTTTCTTTCAAAACCATCCTCGACAAATTTCGATCCGTGGTAACATTATGTGGTGCGGGGCACAATAGTCTCTTTATTTTTTGCTTCTCTATATATGCATACATATATACATACATACATACACATATATATTGGTTAATGTCTACCTAAGTTTATACTCATCTATAAAACTTAGCATTTTGTCTAAATTTTGACTAAATTATTCTGTTGTTTTCCTGAAATTCACACTCTCTCTTCAGTGTCAACATTTGTCTAGCACGATCAACGATAGAGACTAGGAATTTTCTTCGGTTTCTTGTTGGTTTGGTGTCTAAAACCGATGATTCTCTTTCTGGAAAATTGCCAATAAAGTAAAATACTACTAGACGTGTGTTTGGTTGGTTTGCTCGTGCTCCAACCAAACGATTTCATTTTTTTTAATATAAAAAATAAATTAAGTTTCATTATTTACATCTCTAACTTTAATTTAAAAATTCAAATTTTATAAGTTTATGATTTTGTTATTTCAGGTGGAAATAAGATGATTAAACTAAAAAAAAACTTACATAAAATTCATGTTGATATTTGCTTTCTCAGAATACATTTTAAGATTTTACATTTCTTAACTCCAAACAATTCATTTTCAACCAAACACACAATTTCAAAATTCAACGCATTTCCAATCAAAATAATTCAAAACTCTGAAACAAGCATACCAACTAAGCTGCCTCTAAAAAGAGACATATAATTTCAGAAATTTACTATGGTCGACAAACACACCAAATATCAACTTTTATTGCAAATGTATACCACATAAATATGTTGAGATGAACAATTTCTCACTATAAAATACAAAGTAGTACCATAAAATAGAATTATTAACTTAAAAAAAAAAAAAAAAAAAAAAAAAAAAAAAAAAAAAACATAACAACACTGTAAACAAAACATTTCCATACAATTTATACGAAAATATATATATATATATATATAACATTACTTGTCCATATTAGAGGGCAACACTTTGAACTTCAAACTTGACCCTCCCAACTTTTCGTCAATAACTTTGGACAACCTCTCCACCATTTGAGGGCTCAAACAGTTGACCCAATCTCCTACCTCTCCCTTTCTAAACAACTTTTCATTCTCAAAACTCATAATAGATTTTCCTTTCTTGTTGACCTCCAACTCCTTGAGATTCTGGAAACTACAAAGCTTCTTTATCTTCTCAACAACTCCACTTCTCTCCTCCTCCAAAGAAAAGGGACATTTCAAGAACTTGGCCAATCTTTTCAAGTGGAATAAAGGGTCTTCTTTGAGTTCTTCATACATCAAAAACAACCCCTTTTCAGGCCTCTCTAGACTCTCCTTCCAATACCCCAACATGTGTTCCCAAAAGGGCCCGTACCCAATAATCCCTTGGCAGAACATTTCAAAGGCCTCCTCTAGGGAAAGACTTGTCAAAGGGCCGAGAAAATGCCATGTCGAGACGAAACAGTCAAAAGGGTTTCTGCAGATATAAACAATCCGACAATTCGACGTTTTGATCGAATCGGCTAAAGAAGGATAGGGAATGTGGGTGCCGAAGAGGCGACGCTGATCGAAGCTGAAGAAGTTGGAGAAGCAAGGAGTTTGGTTGTTGGCGTAGAGTTTGTACTCGAAGAAAGGCACGAGGTCATGGGGGTTGGAGGTGAGCAAAGGGTGTGAGTCGGAGATGACCGAGAAGCGATCGCGGTTTGTGACCGCGAAAGCGAGGGCTTTGAGCCAGGTGGTGCCTGATTTTGGGATGGACGCCAATACGACATCGGAGTAGAAAGATTGGAAGTGCTTTTGGAAATTGGCAATGGCTTGAATCTTAGCTATTTGGCACCAAAAGCCTTGGTATTCGTAGAGATGGGAAGTTCTCCAGCCTCTTTCTTTTGGAAGAGAGAGAATCATTTGCTTCCACTCCTCACTAACTAGTTCTTCTTCCTCTGATTTTGCTTCGGTGTAATTGGTAAAACCCATTTTGAAAATAAATAAATAAAGAAGGATATTTAGAGTGAGTTATGAGGATCTGCATGGGCATATATACATATACATATATATATATATATATATAATGAATTTAAACAGGTTTAGAACGTGATAAATTTTTTCTAGGGTGAATATCAACTGTATAGATAGCTATCTGCCGATCTAATCAAAAGCGCAAAGCACACAAGGTATGGTCTAAAGAAAGTGAAAAATATAATTCATACACTTCACCCACATGATAATCTTTAGTAAAATTAGGACCACCTCTTGGACAGATGAAGGACCATTTATAATGTATGTCTATTACCAAAAATGTATATTGTCCTCTTGATGACTTTATTGACTTTAATGATTGAGTGCGACACAAGATTTATCCTTTTTCATTGTTTTTATCTACTCTAATGAATAAATGATTCACGTGTGGCAAGACAGCGCTAGTAGTACTGGTCCGAGTAGAGAGAATGTGAATGCCTGATATATTGCAGTAAACGATTTTAAGTTGATGTATTGATCACATGGAAAAAGAGTTAAATATCCGCCTAGCTATTACATTTGTTTTCTGTTCATGAGGTCATATTTCGTATCTAATCTCTCATCATATACATGTCAACTTGAATTCTTAAAAAATTAAGATACGAGTTAGACGACTCCCCAATGGGTCAAATTGACTCACGAGAGAACCAATCTTACAGATTGACATCGCCAGTCGATATAGGACCTCGGACAAAGAGGTTTGTGGTGCAATTCAGGATTTATTTCATAAAATTTTCAATTTGTTGGTTCGTTTGATATGCAAGAAATCAAGCAGTATTTAGAAGTAAATGGGTTTTTAAATTCTTTACTAAGGCTTCTATCTGGTATTCGGTGAGGGAAGTGATTCGGCTTAATACTAGTCATATATGTTTAATCGATAAAAAGATCTCTTGATGCTTCATAATTTCCATATCCAAGGCACAGGCCTCGTATTTCTTGGTGCAGTGTGGAAGTTATTTGGTTGCCGACATCGCCAAATTGGATTAAGGTCAATACTAATGGAGCTGTTTTGGGTTGTTCAGTTTGTGTTGATTGTGGGGTTATTTTTTGGAATTGTCGAGGGTTTGGGAAAGGTTGCCTCACTTCCCCTTTAGACATTCATTGGATCAAGTATGTATTAATAATATTGTCATTTCTCATATCTTTAGAAAAGTTAGTATTGTTTGCTGATAAGCTTGTCACTCGTGGAGTCGATGTTATCGTCTTTTCATTATGGTCTACGTCTCTAGATTTCATTCAGTCGTTGCTGATCAGAGACATCACTCCTCTTTTGTATTACCAGTTTCTAGAGCATCGATGATGCTGGCTTTGGCGATCTTCACGGTTTTGGAGATTTTTTTTTTTTTTTTCCCCCCTTCTTCTTTGGATTTTCAAATCGTGCATTGACACTCTTTTTTACCTTGTTAGGTTTTTCCCTCTAGGCTTACTAGAAAGGTTTTTAATGAGTTCTAATTTTAGGGATTGATTTTCGAAGGAGTGGTCTAAACTGCTCCTTGTGACGTCAGTTTCTACTTGGTCTTAAGGTTGTGTCCTTTATTTCGTTGATTCCTTTTGGTTGATTTGCCCATTCGGGTTGATTTCTCCATTCAGAGTCTTTGTATTTGTGTTTATTTTATTTTATGATATTGAAGTGTGAGCTTAGAATAAGAGGGAGCTGCTAGAGGGAACGTGGCAATCTAATCGGTATGCTGTATATATATATGTGTGTGTGTGTGTGAGTGTAATTTTATGTTAATTACTCTCTCACGTCATTATATATATGTATATATATGTAACGAATTTACAGCTCAAATTCAACCAACAAAAAATATGTAACGACTCGTGCATCACTTTGATTATGATATTGTTTATTTTGGATCTCGTGTCTTCACGGTTTTGTTCTTGGGCTCACCCCAAAAAAGCCTTATACAAATAAGAGGTGGTCTCTTTACTTATAAATCATCATATATATATCAATTCCCAAGCGATCTGGGATTGTATAACTTATCATTTTCTTTGTAGTGACTGACACTACAACAAAAAGTGCTTTTAACGACACAAAATTTATGACATTTTTCTGAAAATGTCGTCAAAATATCTTTAAGACGACATTTTATTTTTAAATGTCGTATAAGAGATTATTTGACGACATTAAACAGAAAAATGTCGTTGAAAGGTATATTTTACGACATTTAATGGAAAAATGTCATGAAATTTTTTGTAATTGCACAAGTTATAAGACAATAAAAATGACTACTAAACATGTGTGGAGTTCTTACGTGTAATTAAATTCATGATTTTACATTGAATAATAAGCAAAATAATAACAAAAAAAATTTTGTAACTTGAAGTAGCACATAATTGTATGGTAATATCACATTTGACTTCAACATGAAATGTAAAATTCGAATCTCCTAACCATCCTTAGTTCCCAAAAAAACAAATACAAAAACCAAAAACAAAACATAACAAAATTCATACCTTTCATTTCAATAGTCTTGTTTTGTAAGAATCATATGGTTGCATATCAAACTAAACTACTTATAAAAAATTTCAATATGATACTAATAGATGCAAATGCATGAATTTTCTTCAAATTTTTTAAAAGTTGTTTTCAATTAGCTTTTCACTATGTTGTCTTGTTTTCATAAACTTTCAAAAGTTGGTTTCATTTCTTCCTATTCTTTACGAATAAAAGGTTAGTGCGCCAATTGAAATTTTACACCTGAAATTTCCAAGGGTATGTAACTTGAAACCTGTTACATAATATAATCACGTTAATTAGTACTATTATCCTTACATGGTGAAAGTATTTCAAACATTCATCATTGAAAAAATTCGTAAACAAAAATATTGGAACCAAATACAAGGTCCTACATTTAAGTTATATTGAAGCTCATGGAAAAAAGAAAATTAAAGAAGAATATAAGTTACATCTTAACCTTTGCTACTCCAATGAAATTTTCTGTTTGACATCTGAGCTTTTGGTGGTAATTAATGAATTCCGATGTCGTCAATGTGCTTTGCAGTTCCAATAATTTTGTTAGGACAAGGAAAAAAATGAATAAAAAACTTAAAGAAAAGAAAAAGTGAGGTGGAATCAACAAAACTTTACTTTTCAGAAAAAAAAAAAAAAAGAAAAAACCAAAGCCCTGACACAGCAGCCACGACAAATGTTACTCCACTTAATTAGAGGTAGACATCCATTAGGACAACTGTACTCCTTAATAAAGTCAGAATTTCGCCTATACTCATCATGTCATTCATCTGAGATTGATATAAACTAATAAATAAAGTTAGAACTTTGTCTATACTCGTCATATCATTCATCTGAGATTAACATAAACTAATAATGAAAATAAAAAATTATTCATAAGAAGTGTAATATAGATGGTACTAGTTAAAACATGATCTACAAGATGTTATTAGTTTACTTCGAGCAAAGATGGAACAAAGAAGAATCAAGCTTTCTATTTGTTATTTTTCTCCAATGGCATATACTACAATATTTCATCAAGATTATATTTTATGATGGATTATGAATATCAATAATGATGACATATAATAGTACTGGATTAAATGTAGACATGACAAAGTTTTTCAATTAAAGTAATATAAAGTTTGTAGTTAAGAAAGTTGGTCTCCAATGAAAAGAATAAAGACATTCACCAAAACCAAAGATAGGAAACAACTAAATTTTTGACACAGAGGACTTGTATAATGCGTGGATGGAAAACAAGAGCATGATGCTACAAAGATGCAAAGTGAATATATTGAAATAATGCGCAGATCCGTCAAACTATAGATGGATTCAAATATCAATTCAGTTCTTAGGCCTATCAATCAAATATGAATGCCTAAACTCTATACTACGTTGGCAAAATTAAAGCAGAAAGCCTCTTTTGTGATAAAATCAAATATCTTAACTTGAGAGCAAGACCGGCTTCAATCTTAAACCTATCTGCAAAACAAGCACAGAACTATGAGTAAGGGCTCTCTTAAGCTAATAAGATTTGCATAAGGAAGAAAGGTTGAAAGGAAGATCAACAAAAAAAAAATAAAATAAAGCTCGTATTTTAGGAAAAAGGAAAGACACGGAGGTAGGAGAGATACAACAACTATTTGTAGCATTCTTTGGTATAAAATAAATGAATAAAAAAATAATTAAAAAAAATAAAGAACTAAGGGGCAGAGTCAACCAGCCAAATTTTTGGAAAAGAGAATGAAAAAGTTTTGGATAGCAAAAAAAAAAAAAAAGAAAAAAGGAGAGAGACAGAAGCATATATATAAGAAAAAAAGGTTGAGTCGTAAACTTCCCAATTAGCAAAAAGGATAAAAAAAATCTCCCATTACTCATGTTATATCAAGTTCAAGATGCATATATATTATATATGAATATAGGAATAGTACTTGTTGTCCAGTTATTATGGAAATTGCATGTATAGATAGTTAAGTGTTAATAAGACACATAATTTCATCCTTACAATAAGAAAATCATCAGACTTAGAGAATAATCCAGAAAATTAAATGAAACTTCATCCTACACCAGATATTCTTTACATAAATAATTAGAAACAATGACATGCAGAATTTCATCGATCCAAGCAACCAAAAAATCAGAATTCCCCAAATACATACACTTTAAGCAGCAACTCTCATTTTAAAGCTTGTTGAAATTTCTATGGAAAATAAAGAATTCCAAGAAAAATTATAGATGAATGCATCTTACTCGAATTTGTAAATTTTGGGACTTTCTGAAACTTATTGCAATTGAGGACAGAGGGGCTAAAAACCCCATGACAAACAAACACCAAAAAAAAATAATAATAATAATAATAAAAACCTTAAAAACCAAATAAGAAAGAGAGAAAGAACACGGAAAAATAAAAACATGACCTAGAAGATCATACATTAAGAAAATAAAAACAAACACCCAGAAACCAAAAAAAAAAATAAAAGAGAAAGATGATCCAAGAAACCATATATTGAATACATATTATACATACGTTTTTGTATGTGTAGATATATATATATATATATATATGTCTGTGAATCAAGAACAAGAAAAGAAACAGGGAACACCTGAGCCATGGGCTGAGAAGGAACCACAAGTGTACCAACAGCGTCAACAAGCAAAGCCTTGTGATTGATTTCACCATACAAGGACCTCCTATGTTCCACATAGTCCTCAACACCCAGAATCTCCCACTCCAAATGTCTCAAACCCACGACCTTGCAATCGTTGGGGCCAAAGCAGACAAAGAATACTAACCCAGAACCGCCATTAACTCTATTTTGGAGCGAAATTGGTCTTGACCATGGTTGGCGATGGCTTCAACGGTGGTCGATGTTCAGTTGACAGAGGGCCGATCGTGACGCCTTTGACGGTGGGCTTCAACTGGTGTCAACAGTGTTGCTTGTTAGTTTTCTAGCGGCTGAAGTCTCCAGACCCTTAACCTTTTTTTTTTTTTTTTCACCCTTCAATAGAGACAGAGCATGAGATAAACTGATCAAAGTGTGCGGAAGAGAGAGGGGGAATATGACAGATTGTCTCACTAGGGTTTCGCACACAATCAAAGAAACCGTAAGGAGGAGATAGAGAAAGGGAAATAGAGAGATCATCTTGCCAAAGGTTTTGGCGCGCTTATTTTGGCGGGTACCAAGCAATGCTGCCTATGGCGGGTTTTTTTCTCTCTCTCTGTTTTTTTTTTTTTAGAAGTTGCTTTGACGTGGGTTTTTTTTTTTTTTTTTTTTTCTCCGTTTAAAATAGAAGGAAAAATCTAAAATAGTTATTTTGTAAGGGCATTTTAAAACGAAAAATAATTTAAAGTTAAATGATTTTTTTTTTCAAACCTATCTAAAAGAAGTTTTCTTTTTTCTTTTTTCTTTTTTGAGCATAATGAAAAGAATGTTGCAAACGTTGTTAAGAGTAGTGGATGAAGATAATGGAATAGAGGTGTGATTTTTCTTTAAATATAATACCTACAGTGAAAGTTTCAAAAAAATGTGTAAAGAAAATTTAAAAAATAGAATTTTAATTTTTCGAATGAATATGTATTTAAGAAAAAAAAACAGAGAAAATATAACATGAACACTTTTTAAAAAAAAAAATCTTTACGACAATAAATTAAAAATTAAAATATGTTTTTAAAGTTTTAAAAATCAATTAAAAAAAAAGTAAGCGTAGCTATAAAAATTTTCACTAATTACAAAGAACCTATAAACTATTTAAAAAGAAAAGGATATGTGCAACGTGGAGATCAACTGCAACTTACATTTTGCAATATTAATGAGTATAAACATATTTAATTAAATAAAAATATTTGAAGAATGTATAATAATGTTCCAAATCTTCAATGGGAACATTTAAATTAAAACTTATGGGGCACAACTTCTTTATTCGAAATTCCAATATTGATAATTTCATAAATTGAAAATTAAAAATATATATATAACAGAAGAAAACTAAAATTTAATTAAAATAAGAAACGAAAATGCTATCTTGGAATTTTCCTTCTATCAATTTCTATATAAAATATTTTCTACCTTGGAGTTTGATAGAAAATACATTATATGAATTAGGATTATATATTTTAAGATTTACTTAGGATTATCTTTATCTCTTAGTGTTATTTTAAATATTAAAAATTATATTTAATTTAGGATTTTGAATCATAATTATTTTAAGATTTATCTCATATAAGAAGACATTTACCTTCGTTATCCTGTCTATTTCAGTCTTCTGTCATATTTTAAGTATAATTCATATCATAAAAAAGGTCAATGTTGGGTCCGATTGGAGGAAGCGTTCAAATGAAAATATTTGGGATGAAAACATTTGAATGAAAAATTTAAACATAAGCATTTGAACTGTCATCCAAACTGGCGTTTTGGATGTTAACATTCTGAACCTAATATTTGAACATAAACTTATGCATTGTTTGGAACTCATATTCCAACTTAAAAATTCCAAGTCAATTTTGTCTTTTTTTTTTTTTTTAATTCAACAAATTTCTTACTAGCTTATGAAAAGTGAAGTAACTCAAATATAAAAATTCCAACTCAAACCAGTATTCCGAAAATAAATATGCAGGTAGAAATCTAAAAAGACATAAACAATACACTAGAGTGGAGGTAAATAAATATTGGGGAGGATTTTTGCCATTTAAGAGCAAAATCCAAATATAATAGTAAGAAAAAGAATATGATGGACTAATTTGAATAACTTAGATGTTACATGATTGGGAAGGCTACAAATTAGCTAAACTACTACTACCTATTAAACTTAGTGTTACAATTTGGTGTACTATTATTTATTGCTACAAATCAAGATTGACATTTTGTTCTAATTAGATGTACATAATTCACTTTGTTGTTGTGGCATAAATAATTACGATATTCATGTTGCTTATCCTTTGAGTGTCGATCCAAATTTCAACATAAAATGGGAAAGCTGATAGTAAGATCATTGTTGTCGATGTAGAAGTTAACCGATATAGTAGTTCGTATGCATATCATATAGTCACCTTCTCTTTGGATATTACTTTTCTGTTGAATTTTTTTGGTGTTTACTTAACTATTAATAAATACCTATAGAAATCATGTAATTTCTTGTAATAATTACTCAAGTTTGGAATAAAAGTTAAAAACTATACATCAAACTAACTAAAAATTTGAATTTATCATTGTAATGTTTAAAAGGGGAAAAAAAAACGAAAAACAAAAAACAAAAATAGACAATATCAGAATATTTTTGTTTCTTAGGTTTAATGAGAAATAAAATTATAAACTGAATAGACTACAATATGTTCGTCAATTGTCAATGTATGGTGATGTATACCTCAATCATGTCATTATTATGCGTCTCATTTCAAAGGAGTAACACGAACATCTATACATTCTAATTAAACTAACACTACTAATTTTCTCAAGATAAATTATTCAGTAAACCATGTGTCTCACATCATCATGTTTATGTAGTATACCAATCTACTAAATGTTTGACTTTTGACGGTTGATCCCTAAACAAAACCTTCTAATATTTTTTTTCTCAACTATTGTATCTTAAATTACATGCTTAGTCATACTTGCTATAAATATTTAACCTAAATTCTAATTAATTACTGTAATTTTTGAACGAAATAATTCTTAATTCTTTAAAAAGTGATATTTCCTTCCATAAAAACATTAGTTTCTAACGAATTTAGGAAACTTGAACAAAATAACTTATTTTATATGCAATCAATAACATTTTTGCTTGGCTCCTAATATCATGTATTTCCTAAATATTGTTAATATCGTGAAGGAAATAAAGTTCCCCATAGATTAGCTATTTACAATGTCAGCCGAATTGATTGATTACAGTAATTAGACAAAAGATTAAAAAAGGTATCCTAAGAAACTACTCTCACTTTTAGTAATAATAAACCAAAAGCTGAATAATATTTTAAAAGCAAAGCCAATAAATAGGTAATAGTAAAGTCCTAATCCTAATAGTACAAATTAAATAATAAAGGCAAACCTAAGGAAATTTAAAAATCAAAACATGAAGATAAATCTTAAAAAATAGATAAAGAAATGATAAATCCTAATAATAAAATTTGAATCTTGAATGTGTAATCTTCACAATGCAATAAAGTCCTAATCCTATTAGTAACAAATTAAATAATAAGGTAAACCTAAGGAATTAAAAAATCAAAACATGAAGATAAATCTAAAAAATAGATAAAGAATGATAAATCCTAATAATAAAATTTAAATCTTGAATGTGTAATCTTCACAATGCAAAACATCTTCATATAATCATATTGCTTCAAAAAAAAAAAAAATGTTTTTTTGCGAACAAATAAAACTATTTTAATCCAAGTAAATATTAAAAAAACTCGGACTCTTTTATTTTGTAAAGATTTTTTCTTTTTAAATTCGAACTCTTTTTATTTTTAAAAAAGTGAAAAATGTACATAAAATAAGCACGGAAGAGCTATTAAATTTATATTTATATTTATATTTTGTTATCAATTATATTTATACGTGAATTACTACTTCCTTTGGAAAAAACAAGTTTAAAAAAAAAAAAAAAACAGAACTTCGAAAAACTAGAATGTGGGAGCATTTGCAGTTATTTTTTAAAAAATTGGATTTTTGTTTTTTCATATTTTTCGGGGTTGTGAAGATTTTCCCTCCAATGGACTTTGGTTCCCGCTCAAGGAATGCGATTTTTTAAGGGCTTGTTATAACATAATTAGTTTCATTTAAAAAAAGATTTATTGTCAATTAGGTATCAGATTATACCTCTGAAATTAAACAATAACAAATAAGA
The DNA here is from genome assembly GCA_009761775.1 of Ficus carica. Taxonomy (NCBI): domain Eukaryota; kingdom Viridiplantae; phylum Streptophyta; class Magnoliopsida; order Rosales; family Moraceae; genus Ficus; species Ficus carica. The sequence goes on along the minus strand of CM019742.1, from coordinate 14,105,110 downwards.
AAGTGATGCAGTATATAAATAAGATAATTAAAGAGAATTTTAATTTTAAAAGCTTATCTTTATTTAAATTCTAAGAGTTATCTTTTACTATTTCAAATTTGAATAGGATTAAGATTAGAATTACTATTTAAAAAAAGATTTATAAATAGAGAACATGCTATGCTTATTTTACAAGTCAACTAATAAAATTTTATCAATACAAGTTTTACTAAATTCTTAGAGCACAAATCTCCATTGCAAAAAGTTGCGATATTGAAGTCCCGAATCCAAGTAAGTACAATTAACATTGCAAGTAGTTTGTATAATATACTGATTCTGTTAATATATTGTCGTCTTTTTTTTTTTCTTTTTTTTCTTTTTTTCTTCATAAGGCAAGCATTCACATTGAATTTTTTTGTATATAACACCAATGTTGAATATGTCAATGTTAGTTAGTTGGATAGTTTGCGACTTGATGTAGCTTTTAAGACTAATTTGTGTTCTCATTACTGATTGCATGATCTCAATATTTTCTCTCCTAATATTGTTATGTCTCCTGATAGTTGAATATTGGTAATGCTTTTCATATCCTGTATACGAATATATTTCATTCAAACATATTAGCTGACAAGTTCATGTTTTAATATCATTGCACAAAAACAAATAACTGATCAATCTTTCTTGTTGTATTTTTTTGATTTTTGTTTTTGTTTTTGTTTTTTTTTTTGGGTAGAATATGTTGTTTCTTGTCGAACCATTATTGATTGTTCTTTATTTGTTCCTTTGAATGATATTAGCTTATTCATCAAAAAAAAAAAAAAAAAAAAAAAAACTCAAAAAAACTTTTAAAAAAAGTTTATTTTTAATATGTTTTGAGCAGCTAAAAGTTCAATCATGGACAAGAGTTGGATATGGAGCAACGACAAATTATCACAAGAATACACTAGTGGGGTTGAGAAGTTCATTGAAATTGCTCATAATCACTTGGACAAGAACAACAAGACTCGCTGCCCTTGTATCGAATGTGTAAACCATTATTCTCAAGATCTAGAAACAGTTCAACGACATCTATGGTTTAAGGGTTTCTCTAGGCACTACATGAATTGGACATATCATGGAGAGGATGATGAGAATCTAAATGTCAATAATCTAGAAGAGGTTGTTTCAGACGTGGGAGAGGATGATGAAGGTCCAGATGACAATGATGATATGATACCTGCACTTGACTATGCAATGAGAGGAGTACCCCAAGGGATTAATCAGGACGAGACAACCGTAGAGGAAGCACACCATACTGGAGTTAATCACTTGAATAAGCTGTTTGAAGAAGCAAGGAAAGAGATCTTTCCTGGTTGTTCCAAGTTTTCTTCTCTTTCTTCTCTTAATATCACTGTTAAGTTTATGCATCTGAAGATGTTGAACAATTGGAGTAACAAATCGATTGATATGTTGTTTGAAGAACTTTGCCAATTACTTCCAACTGGTCATAACCTTCCAAAATCCTACTACGAAGCTAAGCGAATGTTGCGTGGCCTTGGTTTGGGGTATGAAAAAATTCACGTGTGTATTAATGATTGTGTATTATTTTGGAAAGAACACAAGGATGCTACACATTGTCCCACATGCAAGGTGCCAAGATTCAAAATGGCTGGTACGAAAATGACAAAGATACCACAAAAAAAGATGTTTTATTTCCAAATTGCTCCACGTCTACAAAGACTCTTCATGTCGCGACACACATGTGATGACATGAGGTGGCACAAAGAAAAACGGGTCGATACTGATGGTGTGCTTAGACATCCTGTAGATGCTGAGGCTTGGAAAGAGTTTGACAAAGAGTATCCATGGTTTGCACAGGACCCGAGAAATGTTAGGTTAGGGCTTGCAACTGATGGTTTCAACCCATTTGGTGATCGTAGTACCAGATATAGTGTGTGGCCTGTTCTGTTAGTACCATACAACATGCCATCGTGGAGATGTATGAAAGAAATGTTTTTTATCATGGCAATATTAATTCCCGGTCATAGATCTACAGGTAATGACATTGATGTTTATTTACAACCTTTAATTGAAGAGTTGAAAGACTTGTGGAAAAATGGAGTGAAAACTTATGACGCATCAAAAGATGAATATTTCACCATGCATGCTGCAGTGTCATGGACAATTAATGACTTTCCTGCTTATGGTACACTATCTGGGTGGAGCACAAAAGGTTACTTTGCTTGTCCTCCTTGTAATGAGGACAAATCTTCGACCGTATTAGGGACAAAATCTGTTATGCAGGCCATCGTCGATATTTGCCTATGGATCATCCATGGCGGAAAGATAAACGTTTGATGGCAAAGTAGAAAAACGACCTCCTCCTAAAATGTTCACAGGTGATGATCTCTTGAAGCAATTAGAAAGGTGGCCAAATATATTCCAGGAAAAAAATATAAAATAGATAGAAAAGGCAAAAAAATTGATGCGCATGGTAGAAAAAGAAAACGAGTTGAGCATGCTAAAAAAACTACAAGCCACGACATGCCATCAAATAACTGGAGACGAAAATGCATTTTGTGGGAGTTGGAGTATTGGCCGAAACTAAAACTAAGACATAATTTAGATGTGATGCACATTGAGAAGAATATTTGTGAGAATATCTATGGGACAATCTTAAGTATAGATAGAAAGTCAAAGGATACTGACAAAGGTCGATGTGACTTGGAAGACTGGAATATACGCAAAGAATTGCATATACAAAAAATAGATGGCAAGGATTTTAAGCCTGTAGCACGTTACACGTTATCATTGGAAGAACGACGAAAATTTTGTGAGTGGTTAACTTCAGTCAAGTTTCCAGATGGTTATGCAGCAAACATTTCGAGAAATGTGAACGTAAGTGAAGGGAAGATATCTGGTTTTGAAAAGTCATGATTGCCATGTTTTATTACAGCGTCTCCTTACAGTGGGGTTGAGGCCTTATATGAAAAAGGATGTGATTGTTGCAATTGCTGAGCTATCATTGTTTTTTCAAAAGTTATGTGCGAGGACATTATATGTTACAGACTTGGATGCCTTGCAAGACGGGATTGTTAAGTGTTTGTGTAAGCTTGAATCTATTTTTCCTCCATCATTTTTTGATGTCATGGTTCACTTAGCGGTACACTTACTTTATGAAGCGAAGTTGGCTGGTCCAGTACACACACGATGGATGTATCCATTTGAAAGGTAATAAAATCATGGTTTTAACTATTTATGTAAGTTAGAAACAACAACAATTAATGTAACGTCATAAAATGTTTTCTTTCAGGGCATTAGGAACTCTAAAAAAGTATGTTAAGAATAAGGCTCGACCAGAAGGATCAATTGCAGAAGCGTATGTCACCAATGAGGCAATAAACTATTGTTCAATGTATCTTCATGGAATTGAAACTCGTTTAATCGCCCAGAGCGTAATTTAGACCGTGTTGAACAACGAACAGAGTCTACATTGTCAGTTTTTGCTCAACCTATAAGGTTATTTGGGAGACAGGATTCATTCTACACAAAAACTGATATTTCCGAACATAGCAATGCACATTGGTACATTTTAAACAATTGTCCTGAAGTGCAACCGTATATTGAGTAAGTTTCTTTTAAATACATCAATTATATATATATATATATATTAACAAACTTTTTATAACGATTGAAATATAATTCAATGTCCAACAGGGAACATGCAGAATTTTTACAATCTCAAGGGATCACAAATATCTTACAAGCACAACAATCACATTTTCCATCTTGGTTTACCGAAAAAGTAAGATTTATTATAATATTTAAATATTTTAATTGTAAATATTTTCTACACTAACAAATACGGTTAATAACAGATCCGAACAAAACGTAATTCATCACCAGGCGAAGTAAGTGACTCGTTGTATGCTCTTTCGATTGTGCCGGATTACCGAATTAATCGATACAGTGGATGCATAGTAAATGGAGTTCGATATCATACGGAAAGTCGAGATGCTAGTCGGCCCACTCAAAATTATGGTATTTGGGTAGAGGGTGAACATAATAGTAACACATGTGACTTTTACGGTGTTATATCTGAGATATGGGAGCTCTCCTATTTATTAAACCATAAAGTAGTATTATTCAAGTGCACATGGTATAAGAGTGATGGAAGAAATAATATACGTGAAGAATATCATCTTACCAGCATTAATGTAAGCTTGAAGTGGTATACAGATCAACCGTTCATCCTTGCAAACCAAGCAAATCAAGTATTTTACTTGCGTGATGACAAGCTGGGTTCGAATTGGAAAGTTGTGCAAAAGGTTCATCATCGTCACCTCTGGGATATTCCAAAAGAAATGCTAGAAAATGCAAAAGAATTTGAGGACGACGTCAATTTTTCTAGTGAAGCTTACCAAGAGGAAAGATCAGATGACATCAATGTAACATTTGACGAGGCAATTAATGTAGAAATTGCTCTGAATCGTGAAGATGAAGGGCTAATAGAGATCGATGAAGTGCCATTAGATGATTTTGATAATCAAATTCAACATGAATTAGATGCAGATATGGACAGTGATGAAGAATTTGGTACAGATGACAGTGTGGAAACAAATGATATCACTACAACACATGATTTAATTGAAGAAATTGATGATCTTGATGAGAGTGATTGACTTATAGCAAGTGGTAATTATTTATATTATATTTGAAATTATAATATGTTTTGATAAGCAATATTTTATTTAGTTCTTTAAATTATTAAACACTTACTAAATTAACAAATATATTATTTTATTTTATTTTTATTTTTTAGATTCGTATTAACTATAGAAGAAGTTTGTAAGTACATTGAGAAAGCTTTTCTTGGGAGTCTAAAAACTATAGAACATATAATATATTTTATTTTAAAACTCTCAATTTTAATATTTTATTTCTTATGAATTTGAATGTTTTAGTTTCCTTAGGGATGCTTTATTTATTATTGTGAATGTTTTATTTTCATTACAATTTGGATGTTTGATTTGTGAGTTATTGATAATTTGACAAGTCGTTGAAAGTTGAAACACTCTTGTGGTGGCCAACATTTTTTTTTTTTAATGTGCACTAGGAAACTTCTTTATTGTCAACTAATCATAAAATTTTTCTTTGTATTTAATATTTTAAAATAATAGATTTTCAACTTATTATTATTATTATTATTATTATTATTATTGGGGGAGACGGTGATAAAGCTTTTTTTAGAATAATTACTTATAATGTCTCATCTAAATAGTCTGTGTCAAAGCAGACTAATGCCCACGAAAATCTCCAACAAATGTTTGCCAAAATCCATTTCTGGATTTTTTTTTTTTTTACTTCCATTTCTGGGTTTTGATTTGGAGCTCGATCTTCTTCACAGTCGGTGGCTTTCACCGTTCAGGCGATCGGTCAAGCTTGGATCTCGAAGCTTCCAAAAGTCCGTACAAGAGGCCGATCTACCTCGGATGCCTCGTCGGACGCCGCCGTCGGGCTTTATTCTCCTCCTCCACCGCCGACGCCTCCGAGGAGTTCCGGCATCGGCCGTAAAGCTCCTCCGTGGAGGATCGTCACGACCGCCGCCTCCTGTCCTACGTGCCAGTTCCCCGTCCATAGCAGTTCGACGGCTCTATTCACCGGATCCACGGTCCTTCGACACGCTTCGAATAACAACACTTGCTCACCTTAACTTCAACAACAACATTGAGAGAGAAAAAAAAAAAAAAAAAAAAAAAAAAAACAGAGCAACGACTCTGACAAGGCTAGTTGAGACATCAATGGCGCACCAGTTCGACAACAGATACTTGACACTTCCAAAATTTGTCATTGACTGTGTGGAAAGGAGATTTGCAGCAGGGGAAGATGCCGAGTGGTCCGGTGGTCTCGAAGCAGCCTCGACACGGTGGCGCACTCTTGGCTACGGTGGTGAGTAGCTGCTTAATTTACATGTCTTTGGCTAATTTTTTTCCTTCTATCTGGGTTGATAAAATTTTAATTTTCTTTTTAAAATCATTGTATTAGATACTATTTGAATTAAAATGAAAACAGAGTATTTGTCCATAGGGGAAAAGGCAGCTTAAATATAAAACCAAAATGAAAAAAACACTTTCCCTCCAAAAAAGAAGATAAAATTTGGCGCTCAATTTACCACGTTTATCAATTTAAGTGCGCACTTTACAGTTTTGTAACTTCTTTTTGTTTTCTTTTTATGAGAAAACATATAACCGTCCCTTACAAATACATGCCTTGTATATGCTCTAGAGTCCCTGTCAGAAGAACTACGAAACAGGTTTGTTGCATTATGTGTTTTTTTTTTTTTTGTGATTATTAAACTAGGAGTACTTTCAATTTCACTTGTCTCTTAACTTAGGAAGAACTTATTAGCATTGTATTATTTCCTTTTTTTTTTCTGAAGTTTGTGTTACTCTTGTTGGATAATTATGAACACTGAAAAGTAAAGTTTCAGTTTTCTCGTGCATTCTTTCAGGTTTGGGATTTTGGGGAGAGAAATCTTAAGTACTACGAATTGTACTACGAAGAACAGTTGTGACTTTGAGAAGCTAGTGCTATATCTTTCTAGAATGATAGCAAGGTAATATGTTAGATATTTTCAATTTTCTTTATGGAACTTTTTAACATTTTTATGCTTTACTTTTTCCCTTTGTTTTGTAATTAATTAATTTCAAAGGTTGAACTTGAAGCAGTAGTCAGATCATATTAATCCCTTTGTCGGAATAAATCGATTGTTTCACGTTCCAACTAGTTTAATTTGAGAAGGAGTATTCGGAAACATTTGTTGTGTGCTTGTGCCTTTTTTGCTTTTTTGGCTGCTCTTGTTTGTTTGTTGGTATGTTTAGTTTGCTGTTCCCTTAGCTATCTGTAGCCTTTGTGACCTTTGTTCTTGTTTAATGAAATCGCAGTTTAAAAGTGACAAATAATTGGGCGTTTCTATCACTACAATTAGTTTTAAAACGTTTTCTTCACATTGTGTTGAACAACAGCTCGGGCCTTCCTGTCATGTTTTAAACGCCCTCTATTCATTGCATTTGCTTTTTTTTTTTTTTTTTATTTATTTAAATTAAATATTATTATTTTTTTATTTTTTATTTTATTTTGGGTACATAACTTCCTCCTCTGTTGTCCCCGTGAGTACGATAATGATGATTATTATTTTTTTCTCTTTCCTTTTTCTTCTTCTTCTTTTTTCTTTTTATCTTTTAATAAGCTCAAGACAGAATTCGTTTTGTTTTGTTTGTATGTCGTTTGTGTCCCCCCTCAACATGCCCTTGTGGAAATTTATTACTACTTCTATCCACTTGCGCCCTGTAGCATTAAACTGTCGTTTTCTATCTTAACACGAATGGAATCATATTAAAATAAAATTTTTATAAAACTGACGAGAATCTTAAACAGATATGATGGTTATAATAAGAACACTAATTTTGCTATATTGTATTTTTTCTACAATAACAATAATAATAGTAATAATCATGCGATGAAGTTGGTTTTGTTGTAAAAGTTGTGGTCATATGAGAGTAATTACTTTTTACATTTGTGTGAAAATGATGTTTTCTTTCCCTTTTTTCCTTTTTGATCATTTTTGTTAATAGAAGTGGTAAAAAGAAAAAAGGAACAAGTTTTTATAATCTACATTTGTTCCACAAATATGCAACAACCAACATAATATAAATAAATTCTCCATTAGTATTCATCATTAATGTCATTCATGAATCTTATTTCGTTTTCAACCACAATAAGCTTTCATTTTTAGTTGATTAATAAACTTTCATATTTTTCCCTTTAATCATTATTCGCTTTGACTTTTTTTGTTTTTTGTTTTTTTTTTTTTCAGCCATGCCGCCGAAGAAGAGAACTCCTACACCAGCCCCTACGCCCTCAGGCATGCCATCAAAGTTCCCAACCAATCCTACCAATTATCCTCCAATATCAGGGACATCCACCCTTACTCCATCTACACCAAGAACAATCCCTTCCACATCAACTTCTATATTTCCACCAGCCACTGTCACCCCTTCTGAGTCATTCTCTCCCACAGGCCAACAAGATCCAACATCTTCTGGTATATCTAAATTAGCCTTATATTTTTTATATCATTCTTTGATATACTGCAGTGTGATGATTTTTTTTTTTTTTTTTTTCTAGCACCACCAAAAAAAAAGAACTCGTGGCCCTAATCGAAGTAAGGGCATGAGTCACTTTATTAGCCAAGGAGAGAGTTGAATGTGGCTTATAAGCAAGGTGAGCTCCACCCTTATGGAAAAAATGCATCAAGGCTTGCGTCTGAAATTGGTATTATTGTACGAGATCATGCTCCACTTAAAGTCAAAGGATGGAGTAAGGTTGATGATGTGGATAAGGAGATCATTTATACACGTATTAAGGTAACTTACAATTTATGATAATTATGATATAACTTTTTACAATGTGTATCATTGCTCTTACAGTTATGGTAAAGTATGTTCCTAAAAGAGATTAGTAGTAACAAGTTTTATGTATCAAGCTGCCATGATTTGACCCTAAAAATGCTTTAAACTTTTTTCATACATTAAAGGGATTAATAAAAACTATCCACTTGAATAGTTGGCCCTTCTTGTCTCTGGTTCTTGCATTTGTGTTTATCTCTATGTCAACAATAATAAAATAATAGTAAGTTTTATCTTGCTTTTGCAAGTTTTCACTTTAAGCAATATAATCCTCATTATGTCAAAGTCTATAAATATATATTGATTTATAAAATTCTTTTAACACATGATATAGGGCAAGTTCAACTTAAACTTAAGTGATCCAGACTTGATGAAAATCATTGATAGCCATTGTTCCAATCGTTACAAAAACTATCGAAGTAGCATGCATGGATATTATAAGGACATGGTAAAGAATGGAGAGGATCCACGAGCTCATCCACCTTCAAACATGAGATCAACTGAGGATTGGGAGTGGCTATGTGACAACATTTTTAGCAACCCACAATGGCTGGTTTGATTTTATTATTTCCCCTTTGATTTGCTTAATTTCTTGCTAGTATATCCCCTGGCATGTAGTCTGCTCTGTCTTATAAACTATATGCATGTCTTTTAACATGTGTGCTAATGCAAGATTACTTGACACAGAATAGATCCAATGCATCAGTTCGTAACCGAGGTAAACTCCCACATGTTCATCGAGGTGGATCTAAGTCTTTTATTGCGCACCGGACACAAGAGGTAATTTTTTGTTAATATTTTCTATTCCAATTTTCGACATTGGAGAGCTTTACCAACATCCTTATGTTTTATCAAATTACAGAGATATTAAAATCTATATTTTAGGTCAAAACTTCTTCACCTTAACTTCGTTAAATTACATTTTTTGAATCAAGGAGTGTCTTTGTAACTTTAGAAGTCAGCATAAAAAGCCTTTAATAAGTTAAAGTTCTAAATTGAATTCCTTTTTTTTTTTTTTTTTTTTTTTTTAAATCTTAGTATTAAAAAAACACTAAAACAGATAAGTTTAGGACTTTATGCCGTTCTGTACAAGAATAAAGAACTTTCAACTGGTTAAAGAAAGAGCAACGATCCACTTGTTTAACACCTCATGATGAATTGCATTAAACTGTTATGTTATCAAGTAAAATTTTTGTTTTTTGGTATTCCAGAAAAAAAAATCTTTAGGAAATGTTGTTCTTTATAAAACTTAGTTGATTAGATTTAGAACAAACAAAACAAAGGAAATCTATTAGATTGTTCTCACTATTTTTTTAATGTATCAATGTATGTATAGCTGTCTATGATCTATTTGCCTAGTGTCCATATGGCCAAAAGGTAAGGGCTTGGATCGTGAGGTTCTCTCTTCTCCGACTGTGGTTGTATATGAAGTAATTATCATCAATAGAAATCAACTATAGTATACGTGCATATAAATTCAAGGGTGCAACACTTTTTTTTTTTTTCCCCTTAATACTTTACTATTTGTACTGTAGATCTACTAAGATGACATATGTTTAACAGTTATCAGATGATATTGTTGAGCTTGGACGGATTGAATTATTTAGGAAGACTCATTGGAATGCAGCCCATGGTTGGATCAATGAAGAGGCAGCATCACGATATGTATGTTTTACTTTTTAAACTTTTTAAACTTTTTTTAAATATATATTAGCATCTACTTTATTTTAGTGCTTAGATTGCTAATCTATTGTTAAAATTGTAGAACTCTTTGCTCGAACTAAGGCAACAAAGAGAAGACAACAATGAGGTTGTGGATGAGGCTGCAATATGTGCTCAGGTTCTTGGTTGTGAAAGAAACGGATATATACCAGGTCTTGGACCTATACCACGTAAAGGACACACCCAAACTTCATCTCAAGTTGAAGCACAAATTCAACAACGTGTTGGTGACATGGCTGATCAAATGCGAATGGATTTTCAAAGAGAACGAAACGAAATGGTTACAACCTTGCGGCGTCAACTACGAGATGAGCTTCTTGAGGAGGTGCGAAGGGAGATGATAGTTCTTATGAATGGACCGGATGAGCATCCTTCAACACCATATCAACAACAACCACCACCACCACCACCTCCTGCACCGGCCGTTTGATATTACTTGGGTTTTTTATTTTTCCTTTTTCCCTCTTCTTTTGGAGACACACCTATCTAGTTGGTTTCATATCTTTATATTTTGAGATATACTCATCTATTTAGTTTGATGTTTATTTTTAAATATTGACTGAATCTTTTTTAACTAGATGATAGTACTATTTAGATATATTCTTACGTGATAATATGTATATTTGGCAGCAATTGTTTATTGTTTTTGTATATTTGATTCTTAGATGTTGATTCTAAATTCTTTAATCCAATTATAAAAAAAAAAAAAAAAAAACTTTTGACAACCAAATTTTAGTCACAAAAAGTGAAACTCAATTCATTCTGCCAATTATATTTTAGTCGTTGAAGTCAAAAAAAAAAAAAAAAAAAATACTGAATTACCATTAAATAGCGACTAAAAGTTGGTCACTTAAAGTTTGCAAACAAATTGTTTCATGACTAACCATTAGTCGTAAAAAGATTAAATGAAAACACTTTAGTGACTAATTATTAGTCATAAACTCTAATCTTTTAGCGACTAAAATACTAGTCACTATATGTTTAACAATTGATTTAACACCGACTAATCGTTGGTTGCCAAATAACTTTCACATAGTCGGTGAAAGTAAATTTGGTCTCTTTACTACACAAACTTTTGGTACCCTTTAAGTTCTTTTGCGACTAACAAAAATTTATTTTACAACTAAATTATTAGTCGCCAAAAGCCGGCATATTCGGCGACTACAAGTTGTTAGTCACAAATGATATTCTACGACGGCCTTTCAGCGACCATGGGGCGACTAAATTTTTTTAGTCACAAAAGGTTTTCTACGACTAATTTCAGGCTTTCTACGACCAAAATATTAGTTGTTGAAGGTGAAATTTCTTGTAGTACTTACTCCAAAAGAAGAAAAGAAATTAACAATAAACCTCTCCATTAAGAAATTATATTGTAGTACAGTATAAGTGCCTTGCGTCTAATTTCTCTCATTTGAACATAGTTAAAACCACCCAGCATAAGGTTTATAATATGATAGAACAACTAAGAATTTATATTACAACCCAGGAACGTTAGAAAATCGATAATTATGAACCCCAATTCATAGGATAAAGTTGAATTAATTACAGGATAACTTTGTGAACAACTTCCTTTGGTGTAGACTGTAGTCTGCAGATTGTTTTGTTTATCTGTTCATGACATTTTCTTGTCATGCAAAGAGCAAATCTTAGCTTGTTTTGCTTACATTTACAATTTAAAAAAAAAAAAAAAAAAAAGGGCATTCACTTCAGTTTAAACGACGGCATTATTGAATATTCTTCGTAATAATTCCTTGACGGCCAACGGCTTCATAAGGAAGTTTGTAAATAAATTAGGATATTGAGATTACAAATGTCCACATTCCGACATTCCCAAATTGCAAGTCAATTCTTCGGAGAATTTTGCTTCCATGTTTATTTCAATGCTTGAAACATTTAGTAGATTGGTGTACTATATAAGCATGATAACGTGAGACACATGGTTTACTGAATTATTTCTCTTGAGAAAATTAATAGGTGTTAGTTTAATTAGAATGTATAAGATGTTCGTGTTACTCCTTTGAAATGAGACGCAGAAATAATGACAAGATTGAGGTATACATCACCATACATTGACAATTGACGAATATATTGTAGTCTATTCAAGTTTATAATTTTATTTCTCATTAACTCTAAAAAAAAAAAATTATTCTGATATTGTCTTTTTTTTTTTTTTTTCCCTTTTAAACATTACGATGATAAATTCTAAATTTTTAGTTAATTTGATGTATATTTTTTTAACTTTTATTCCAAACTTGAGTAATTATTACAAGAAATTACATGATTTCTATAGATATTTATTAATAGTTAAGTAAACACCAAAAATTTAACAGAAAATGTAAATATCAAAAGAGAAGGTGAATATATGATATGCATATGAACTACTATATCAGTTAACTTCTACATCGACAACAATGTCCTTACTATCATCATTCCCATTTTATGTTGAAATTTGGATCGACACTCAAAGGATGAGCAACACGAATATCGTAATTATTTATGCCACAACAACAAAGTGAATTATGTACATCTAATTTTAACAAAATGTCAATCTTGATTTGTAGCAATAAATAATAGTACACCAAATTGTAACACTAAGTTTAATAGGTAGTAGTAGTTTAGCTAATACATATTATTAGTTAACTTTCCAATTAATGGTATTCAACGGCTCGATTACGAAGCCTAATAAAGCGATAAATAGAGTGATAAACTAGTGGATTACTTTTGTCAACTATTTGATTAGTGGATAAATATACACATTAAAACCATCGAAATCAATGAAACATGAGTGACCATATTGATTGACATTGTCATACATTGGTTCAACTGCATATTTATTTTTGGAATACTAGTTTGAGTTGGAATTTTTATGTTTGAGTTACTTCACTTTTCATAACCTAGTAAGAAATTTGCTGAATTAAAAAAAAAAAAAAGACAAAATTGACTTGAAATTTTTAAGTTGGAATCTGAGTTCCAACAATGCATAAGTTTATGCTCAAATATTATGTTCAGAATGTTGACATCCAAAACGTCAGTTTGGATGACAGTTCAAATACTTATGTTTAAATTTTCATTCAAATGTTTTCATCCCAAATATTTTCATTTGGACGCTTCCCCCAAACGGACCCAACATTAACCTTTTTTATGATATGAATTATACTTAAAATATGACGGAAGACTGATATAGACAGGAAAACAAAGGCAAATGTCTTCTTTATATGAGATAAATCTTAAAATAATTATGATTCAAAATCCTAAATTAAATGTAATTTTTAATATTTAAAATAACACTAAGAGATAAAGATAATACTAAGTAAATATTAAAATATATAATCCTAATTCATATAATGTAATTTCTATCAAACTCTAAGGTAGAAAATATTTTATATAGAAATTGATAGAAGGAAAATTCCAAGGTAGCATTTTCGTTTCTTATTTTAATTAAATTTTAGTTTTCTTCTGTAATATATATTTTTAATTTTCAATTTATGAAATTTTCAAGATTGAAATTTCGAATAAAAAAGTTGTGCCCCATAAGTTTTAATTTAAATGTTCCCATTGAAGATTTGGAACATTATTATACATTCTTCAAATTTTTTTATTTAATTAAATATGTTTATACTCATTAATATTGCAAAATGTAAGTTGCAGTTGATCTCCACGTTGCACATATCTTTTTCTTTTTTTAAATAGTTTATAGGTTCTTTGTAATTAGTGAAAATTTTTATATCTACGCTTACTTTTTTTAATTGATTTTTAAAACTTTAAAAACATTTTTTAATTTTTAATTTATTGTCGTATAGATTTTTTTTTTTTAAAGTGTTCATGTTATATTTTCTCTGTTTTTTTTTTTTTTTTCTTAAATACATATTCATTCAAAAAATTAAAATTCTATTTTTTAAATTTTCTTTTACACATTTTTTTGAAACTTTCACTGTAGGTATTATATTTAAAGAAAAATCACACCTCTTTCCCATTATCTCCTCCTTACCGTTTCTTTGATTGTTTGCGAAACCCTAGTGAGACAATCTGTCATATTCCCCTCTCTCTTCCGCACACTTTCATCAGTTTATCTCATGCTCTGTCTCTATTGAAGGGTGGAAAAAAAAAAAAACTCTGATCGTTTAAGGGTCTGGAGACTTTAGCCGCTAGAAAACTGACAAGCAACACCGTTGACACCAGTTGAAGCCCACCGTCAAAGGAATCACGATCGGCCCTCTGTCAACTGAACATCAACCACCGTTGAAGCCATCGCCAACCATGGTCAAGACCAATTTCGCTCCAAAATAGAGTTAATGGCGGTTCTGGGTTAGTATTCTTTGTCTGCTTTGGCCCCAACGATTGCAAGGTCGTGGGTTTGAGACATCTGGAGTGGGAGATTCTGGGTGTTGAGGACTATGTGGAATATAGGAGGTCCTTGTATGGTGAAATCAATCACAAGGCTTTGCTTGTTGACGCTGTTGGTACATTTGTTGTTCCTTCTCGGCCCATGGCTCAGGTGTTCCCTGTTTCTTTTCTTGTTCTTGATTCACAGACACACACACACACACATATATATATATATATATATATATCTGTACACATACAAAAACGTATGTATAATATGTACTCAATATATGGTTTCTTGGATCATCTTTCTCTTTTAGTTTTTTTTTTTTTCTTTTTTGGTTTCTGGGTGTTTGTTTTAATTTTCTTAATGTATGACCTTCTAGGTCATGTTTTTCTTTTTCCGTGTTCTTTTTCTCTTTCTTATTTGGTTTCTAAGGTTTTAATTATTATTATTATTTTTTTTTTTGGTGTTTGTTTGTCATGGGGTTTTTAGCCCCTCTGTCCTCCATTGCAATAAGTTTCAGAAAGTCCCAAAATTTACAACTTCGAGTAAGATGTATTCATCTATAATTTTTCTTGGAATTCTTAATTTTCCATAGAAATTTCGACAAGTTTTCCAATGAGAGTTGTTGCTTAAAGTGTATGTATTTGAGGAATTCTAATTTTTTGGTTGCTTGGATCGATGAAATTCTGCATGTCATTGTTTCTAATTATTTATGTAAAGAATATCTGGTGTAGGATGAAGTTTTGTTTAATTTTCTGGATTATTCTCTAAATCTGATAATTTTCTTATTGTAAGGATGAAATTATGTGTCTTATTAACACTTAACTATCTATACATGCAATTTCCATAATAACTGGACAACAAGTACTATTCCTAGATTCATATATAACATATATGCACCTTGAACTTGATATAATATGAGTACTGGGAGATTTTTTTTTAATCCTTTTTGCTAATTTGGGAGTTTACGACTCAACCTTTTTTTCTTATATATATGCTTCTGTCTCTCTACTCCTTTTTTTTTTTTTTTGGATATCCAAAACTTTTTCCAATTTTCTTTTCCAAAAAATTGGCTGGTTGACTCTGCCCCTTAGTTCTTTTTTTTTTTTTAATTATTTTTTTATTCATTTATTTTACACCAAAAATGCTACAAATAGTTGTTGTATCTCTCCTACCTCCGTGTCTTTCCTTTTCCTAACATACGAGCTTTATTTTTTTTTTTTTGTTGATCTTCCTTTCAACCGTTATGCAAATCTTACTAGCTTAAGAGAGCCCTAACTCATAGTTCTGTGCTTGTTTTGTAGATAGGTTTGAAATTGAAGCTGGTCTTGATATTTGATTTTATCACAAAAGAGGCTTTTTGTTTTAATTTTGCCAACGTAGCATAGAGTTTAGGCATTCATATTTGATTGATAGGCCTGAGAACTGAATTGATATTTGATTCCATCTATAGTTTGACAGATCTGCGCATTATTTTTATATATTCACTTTGCATCTTTGTAGCATCACGCTCTTGTTTTCCATCCACGCATTACAAGTCCTCTCTGTCAACAATTTAGTTGTTTCCTATCTTTGGTTTTGGTGAATGTCTTTATTCTTTTCATTGGAGACCAACTTTCTTAACTACAAACTTTATATTACTTTAATTGAAAAACTTTGTCATCTCTACATTTAATCCAGTACTATTATATGTCATCATTATTGATATTCATAACCCATCATAAAATATAATCTTGATGTAATATTATAGTATATGCCATTGGAGAAAAATAACAAATAGAAAGCTTGATTCTTCTTTGTTCCACCTTTGCTCGAAGTAAACTAATAACATCTTGTAGATCATATTTTAACTGGTAACATCTATATTACACTTCTTATAAATAATTTTTTGTTTTCATTATTAGTTTATGTCAATCTCGGATGAATGATATGACGAGTATAGACAAAGTTCTAACTTTATTTATTAGTTTATACAATCTCGGATGAATGACATGACGAGTATAGGCGAAATTCTGACCCTATTAAGGAGTACAGTTGTCCTAATGGATGTCTACCTCCAATTAAGTGGAGTAACATTTGCCGTGGTTGCTGCGTCAGGGCTTTGGTATGTTTTTTTTTTTTTTTTTTTTTTTGAAAAGTAAAGTTTTGTTGATTCAACCTCACTTTTTCTTTTCTTTTAGTTTTTTTATTCATTTTTTTCCTTGTCCTAACAAAATTATTGGAACTGCAAAGCACATTGACGACATCGGAATTCATTAATTACCACCAAAAGCTCAGATGTCAAAAGGAAAATTTCATTGGAGTAGCAAAGGTTAGGATGTAACTTAAATTCTTCTTTTATTTTCTTTTTTCCATGAGCTTAAATATAACTTAAATGTAGGACCTTGTATTTGGTTCCAATATTTTTGTTTACTAATTTTTTTGATGATGAATGTTTGAAATACTTTCACCATTTAAGGATAATAGTACTAATTAACGTGATTATATTATGTAACAGGTTTCAAGTTACATACCCTTGGAAATTTCAGGTGTAAAATTTCAATTGGCGCACTAACCTTTTATTTGTAAAGAATAGGAAGAAATGAAACCAACTTTTGAAAGTTTATGAAAACAAGACAACATAGTAAAAAGCTGATTGAAAACAACTTTAAAAAAATTTGAAGAAAATTCATGCATTTGCATCTATTAGTATCATATTGAAGATTTTTATAAGTAGTTTAGTTTGATTTGCAACCATATGAACTATTCTTAGAAAACAAGACTATTGAAATGAAAGATATGAATTTTGTTATGTTATGTATTTTTTTTTTTTTTTTTGGAACTAAGAATGGTTAGGAGATTTGAATTTTACATCTCATGCTGAAGTGAAATGTAATATTACCATACAGTTATGTGCTACTTCAAGTTGCAAAAATTTTTTTGTTATATTTTGCTTATTATTCAATGTAAAATCATAAATTTAATTACACGTAAGAACTCCACACATGTTTAGTAGGCATTTTTATTGTCTTATAACTTGTGCAATTACAAAAAATTTCATGACATTTTTCCATTAAATGTCGTAAAATATACCTTTCAAAGACATTTTTCTGTTTAATGTCGTCAAATGATCTCTTCTACGACATTTAAAAATAAAATGTCGTCTTAAAGATATTTTGACGACATTTTCAGAAAAATGTCATAAATTTTGTGTCGTTAAAAGCACTTTCTGTTGTAGTGATATTACGTTTTTTTTTTTTTTTAACTTCTTAATTAATTAATTTTTACTACCTTTTATTAATTCTACATATATGTATATATATATTTTTCACAAATCTAAGATTTACACTTTGCATGATAGGCATCATTTGTCTCGAACGATATCTGTCCTTATAAGGCAATTGTCATGAACAAGTAAACGAAGAAACAAAACAGAATCTATGTGACCAAGGAAAGAACTGTCATCAAAGTTATCCAATATTTCAATTTATCTGAGATATCATACTAATACGCTTTTAACATATACATATATATATATATATATGTGTGTGTGTGTGTGTGCATTGATAGGGAGACTAGCTGGTGGACGTTGTAATGATCAGAAGTTGTTATTCACGTTTTTTATTTTTTTATTTTTTATTTTTTGGCATGTGATTTTCCAAAATTGTTGAAAATTTTTTCGTCTAGAGTTGAATGTTTTTGTTGTGAGAAGTTTGTCTGAATCGGGTTTCCGATTTTTATTTTTTTCTTTTGTCCTGAGAATTATCAGTAATCAAAATACTACAACCATTGTTTTTGGTCATTGAAATGGATTACAAAGATTAGAGGAAGGTGGTCCATATGGGACGTAATTCTTCTCTTATAATTAGTTAATTAATCAAATAAAAAAAAATTCAATTGTCAATTCAAGTTAAGCGACGAAAATTTGTCTCCGAAACTGCTTTTAATTTGTTTTCTCAGTGTCCTTTATTTCTGTCGGTGTACTTTTTCTCCTTCTCAATTAAATGTCGTTCACTTAGTTTGCTGCCGTTTATTCCTTATGATGTCGTTGAGTGGTTCATTTATTTTAGAGACATTTTTCTTAGGGGAGAGACATTTTTATTCTTATTCGTTGTTTGTTACATATATATTGTTGCTTAGTAGTTTTGGCGTCGTTTTCCTCATTTATTTTCGTCTTTCTACTTTTTCTTCTTTGATGTCGTTTGTTTTTTGGTGTTGCCCAATCATATACTTGTCGTTTTCTCCTTTTATGTCGTTCAGTTTTTAAGTGTCGTTAGAAAACTGAATTACAACTTCCAAATACTAGGATCACCGACTAGTCTACCTATTGGAAGTACGTGTATGACATATTATATCTTGGATAATATTGAATCATAGGATAACTTTGTGCACACAAGATAGATTTTCATTTTATTACTAATGAAAGATACAATATATCTTGGATACAATAGATTTTCATTTTATTACTTTCATTATTTCTTGGATAGAGGCTTTGTTCACCGTTGGATTGTTTTTTGTTTTTTGTTTTTTGTTTGTTTTTTTGGTTTTTGAGGACACCATTGGGTTGTTTCAATTCCTTATTCCCACTAAGCTTCTGATTAGATCATCAATTGAAATTGAAAATTTTAAATTGAAGTTCATTAATTTTTTAAATAAAATATTAATTTATAAGTGTTTATATTAAAATTTTATAACACAAGATGAATGTTTTTTTTTTATTATTATTTTTTTATAAAAGATGAATGTGCTCTTATTTATATATTAAATTTTAAAAAAAAAATTAATTCAATGGTTAAATCACAATTTTAATTCTAAAAATATCAGTTATTTTATTTCGAGTAAATTATTTGTTTGATCCCTAACCTTTTTATAAAGTTACAATTTGGTCTATAATTTTTTTTTTCTTGGCTAAGAGCTCCCTGAACTTTTTAAAAGGATGTAAAATAATTTTTTTACTAACAAATATAAAAAAATTAGATAGAACAAACAATGTGTATGACACATATAAATTAAATCCTGTACAATGTTTTCTAATTACATTTGAATAATAGATTTTATGTGATTCACAAATTTTTAAGTCTATTAACAAGAAAGACTATTTTTGCCTAGAAACTTTTAATGAAGAAAAAAAAAAGGGGGAATTAAATCACAGATTCTTGAAAAATTTTAGACACGACAGGTAATTTATCATTTATTTTTATGTAATGTTAAAAAATATATTGACTTTTTGAAATAATACATTATGACGTTCGTTTATTATTATCTTTTTTAAAGTAATTTCACTTTATTACCTTTTTTTTTTTTTTTTCTCGAGAGAAAAACAGAAACAAAAACAAAAGGAGAGAAGAAAAGGATGTCAAATTGCTTGCGGAGTACTAATAATTCTGATATGGAGGTCGGTTTCTTTTCCTTTTAATCCTCTTTTCCTTTTAAAGACGAGTATTATTTTGGTGGAGACAAAATCCCTCCATGCATGGAGAACAAATCTCTTAGAGATTTTGAGACAAGGATATAGAGATGGAAGCTGCCTTATATACATGCATACATACATATATATATATATATATATTGTAATCATCCGTGGAAGTTTCTCTCTCTCTCTCGCTCTCTTTTTTTTTTCCCTCTTGACATTCCTTGTACTCTTCCATTTTTGGATTTATATGTAGTAGTAATAATTATGGAAGCTTTTACAGAATTCAACACCCTTTTGGTACTTACCCATTTTATGATGATTATAAGTTTTGTGCCCTGATCTCTTTTACCACTTTGTATTACCTTTTTTTTTTTCTCGAGAGAAAAACAGAAACAAAATCAAAAGGAGAGAAGAAAAGGATGTCTAATTGCTTGCGGAGTACTAATAATTCTGATATGGAGGTCGGTTTCTTTTCCTTTTAATCCTCTTTTCTTTTTAGTTTTTCTTCGCATGGCATGTCATTTTGTTTGCATAGTTTACTGTGGCATCCTTTTGAGATTCTTCTATATACGTACATATATATGTATATATGTGTATGTGTGTATGTTCTGGTATTGTTCAATATGTTTTCGAATTTGTTTGTTTGTTTTAGTAATTTACTCCTGTTGTAATGCGTTTTTTTAAATAATAATAAAAAAAAACCCGGTTCAAGTTAGATTATTAATTTAGTACCACCAAAAAAATGACAGACTAGAATTTATCTTCTTATCAACCAAAAAATATATAAGAGGTTCTGGTTATATATATATATATATATATATATATATATTTGTTTTCTATTTATCCTTCTGTGATTGTTTTTGGTCCAGTATTGCTGTAAACTGTTCTTGAATGAATATGTATAAATGTGAATGATATAAAGGCAAGACATAATTTCTGTCTTGATGTAAGAATATAATTACTTTACTGGTTTTGGCGTTAAAAAATTATGTTGCTAAAATATCATCGTTCTAAAATCATTATGCTCATTAAATCATTGCATGAAATACATAAATATAATATACACATACATACATACATAATGGTTCTTTCAAAAAAAAAAAAAAAAAAAAAACAGAGAGAATAGGCAAATAGAGAATCAAAGTAGGAAATGAGAATCAACCCTTTGTTTACTTATCTATTTTTATCTTGGAATGAGAGTGAAAGTGTGTGGGACCCACACTAATTTGGGATTGAATAAGAGGATTGGCAATCCCAAACCCCCCCACTGGATTAGCACTCCCACTTTTGATATTAAAGTTAAGTTACTATTTTGCCCCATAATTTTACATTCTTATTTAAGGATTGAAAAGGAAAAGTAAAAGATTGAAATAACCCTAATTTTTTCACGCTTATTCACTTTTCCTTCTACTGTGTTCTTAGAACTCCCTCCTCAAGTACCATGCAAGGGCACCATTTTGTCTCCAAGGTATTGCTTTACAGATCTTCTATGTAATCTTCCGTGTATTCAAATTGTTGATTATTACATTTTTTTTTTTTTTAAACTTGAATCTGTAGTGCAGCCCTTGGGTTGGTTGTAGCATTTTAGTAAAAGAAAGCGTCCCGAAAGTTGTTTATATTTTATGCTTTATTCACAACTAGGAATAAAAAATTATTAAAAAAAGTCCTTGTTTTTTTTATATATATAAATAGCTAATTATTCAAACTATGTTATATATAACAAATCACTATATATGTAACAACATATAAAATCCGTCACGCAATTATTTTACTTTTTCTCGTATATAAACACACATATGATTATGCATAATTAGTAATTAAAAAGGAAAGACGAGTATTATTTTGGTGGAGACAAAATCCCTCCATGCATGGAGGGCAGATCTCTTAGAGATTTTGAGACAAGGACATAGAGATGTAAGCTGCATTATATACATACATACATATAAATATATATATATATATATATATTGTAATCATCTGTGGAAGTTTCTCTCTCTCTCTCTCTCGTTCTCTTTCTCTCTCTTTTTTTTTTTTTTTTTTTCCTCTTGACATTCCTTGTACTCTTCCATTTTTGGATTTATATGTAGTAGTAATAATTATGGAAGCTTTTACAGAAGTCAACACCCTTTTGGTACTTACCCATTTTATGATGATTATCAATATTTCAGTCCTCTTAAATTCTAAGTTTTGTGCTCTAATCTCTTTTACCACTTTGTATTACCTTCTTTTTTTTTTTTTCTTTTTTTTCTTTTTTTTCTCGAGAGAAAAACAGAAACAAAAACAAAAGAAGAGAAGAAAAGGATGTCTAATTGCTTGCGGAGTACTAATAATTCGAAAAGCGGGGCAGGTTGTGGAGGTGGTTTCTTTCAGCTCTTTGACTGGAGTGCAAAATCCTGGAAAAAATTGTTCTCGAACAAGTCAGATTTACCAGGTAAAATTGTTTACGGCCTTGGTCAAATTAGAGTGTAGATAATGGTATTTCATTGTGGTTTGTTTTGATTTTTGTGTAACTTTTTTTATCTTTTTCAGAACATTCAAAACAAGAAAGAAAAGCGACGGTAACTTGCCAACGACACGGCTATCATTGGTGGGGACTTAGCTATCATTGTTCTTGATGATTTGTTATTTGATATGTGATTGAATCTAAGACAATTCTGGTTTGTTTTTACCTTTTGCAGATAGATGAGGATGTAGCTGGAACAAGGACTAGTTTTAAAGGTGGCAGTGATTACAGCTGTGCTTCGTCCGTTACGGATGAAGAAGGATGTGGAATTAGACCTGCTAGTGTAGTAGCCAGGCTTATGGGATTAGACTCTTTACCCACTTCCAATTTTCAGGAGCAGCCCTACTCTACCCCATTTTTCGACACTAGATCTCTCCAAGACGCTCATTACCATAGGAAAAACTTTGAATACTACCATGATCTTCAGATCATGCATAGTGGGAACTTGCTTAGAAAGGGAGAAGGCCAGAGTTGTAGAAATCTGGTCGAGTCGAACCCCAAGAAGACACCGAGCAGGCCAATTGAGAAGTTCCAAACTGAAGTTTTGCCCCCTAGATCTGCTAAGTCGATTCCTATCACACACCATAAACTTTTGTCTCCTATCAAGAGTCCTGGCTTCGTTCCAAGTAACAATGCTCTTCACATAATGGAAGATGCTGCGAAAATTATTGAGCCTGGACCTAAACCCACTGCCAAATCCAGAATACCTCCGGTAGCGTTGTCTTCAGTACCCTTGAAGGTGCAGGCTCTTAAGGAAAAGTTGGAGGCCACACAAAAAGCGAATTTAGTTGGTTCTTCTTTAGCAACCTTTAAAGGACAAGACCTAAAAGGGAAAGCGAAAGCTGCTCATAGAACATCTAGGCTTGCTGAAGCTTCTCAAAGGCCTTTTGAGTCAAATGCTGCCAAGTATCATAAGGGACAATCTATGAACAAGAGCTGGAATGGATCTGTTGATACATCTTTCCGGGCAACTCCTGATAAAGAAGAAGGCTCTTCCTCTGGTTTAAAAAACAAAGGAAAGTCCATTTCACTTGCCATCCAAGCAAAGGTCAATGTTCAGAAAAGAGAAGGTCTGAATTTAAGTAGCTCTAGGAATGAGGCGACAGAGAAACAACAGAGTGAGGTCAAGTCAAGTCCAACCTTCAGGAGTCAGCAGACTACTCAAAAGAATTTGCATAAGAAATCTTTGATGCAAACTTCTTCTGGGGTTCTCAGGCAAAACAATCAGAAGCAGAATAGCCTAATTGACAAAGAGAATTCACTTATAAAGCCATCGGTTTCCAACTCACAGGGTGGTCGAAAACTTGTTTCACGTGATTCTTCTGGGCGTCAAAAAGGCTCAAGTAGAAATGGTGGGAACTCAAAAATCGGATCCAGGAAGTCAGGCTCGACAATGGATATTGACAAGGAAGCTCCCTATTCTAGTGCTAGGAATGGTCCTAGAAAGAAAATATCAATAGATGGCGATCGTCAGTTCAACAAGAATCAGGTTGGTGCTAAAACCATGAATCCCAAAAATCAGAAGCCAGTACAATCTAATCCTGTTGCTGACGGGTCCTACAATTGGGCAGAAGACAGCCGAAGAAAGGGCATGGATGTTGGTTCTTTTACATTCACAGCCCCGCTACCTAGATCACTGCCCGGTTCTGAGAGCTCTGGAAAAAGGATGTTGCTCGACTCAGATAATATGAAGTTATCTTCATTGGGCTACAATGCCATAGGTGGTGATGCTTTGAGTATGCTTTTGGAAGGGGAACTAACTTCTGGACTTGAGTCTTCTACCCTTGGTTCTGCCAAAGGAGTATCAGCTTCCAGTTTGTCGTCGAAGTCGCGTTTAGAAAAGGTTGTGCCTACTCTTGATGCAGTTAGTGCCACACCAAGTATAAATGAGCAAAGAGACCAACATCTGCTGCTCAATAAAGACAGATTTGTTAGCCAATATAACTTTGAATTTTCCACCACTGGTACTCCATCGTCGAGATTCAAACAAAAGTTTCAGGTATTTGGTCCGGATCATTCCTACATTGATATTATTCTCTTTAAAATCCTTTTCTATAGCAATAGCTTTGTGCCTTAAAATCTGACTGTAACCGAAACAAATTTAATATTTGCAGGGAAATAGTGAGATGGATGAGAGTAGCACTAGTCACTTTGACGGTGGAAAGGTTCGTGATTGTCGCCATCCTAGTCCAGTCTCCATCTTTGAACCTTCATTTTTGGACGAAAGCTGTGACTCTTCACTTACTTCAGTTAGAAATAATAGCACAGAAGGTATAAGAAGCATATATTTCTTCACATATCACATATTTCTTTGCGAAAGTATAATTTAAATTTGGACTTTAATTTTTTCAGGAAGCAAATTGTGTTCATCTGTTCAAGCTCAAGAAGTTAACAGCTTAAGCTTTTCGAAGAAGTTCCATCCAATGGAAGCCGATATGGAGTTATCAGATTCAGCCTCTTCAACGTCTTCTACTACCATGGCCAGAAAGCATGCAGTTACATTAACTACGACTGATCTTTCCAAAGCCACCGACTGGGAACAAGGATATGTGAAGGAGGTACTATTTAACGTGGAATTAATGTTTAAGGATTATGCATTAGGCCGTTCCCCAGACATCATAAACCCTCACCTCTTCAATCTGTTAGAGAGTAGAAAAGGATCATCGGAAAGTTATTATGATGGTGACACTAGGCTGAGAAGGAAAGTGTTGTTCGATAGCGTTAGCGAGTGCTTGGACTTGAGATACCAGCGTTGCACGGGTGGGGGATACAAGATGTGGGTAAAAGGAGTGGCAATGTTGAGAAGGAATGAGCGGTTAGCTGAAGAAGTGTACAAGGAAATCTCAGGGTGGGAGAGCTTAGGAGATTCAACGGTGGATGAACTTGCGTACAAGGACATGAGCAGCCAATACGGGAAGGGGCTGGACTTTGAAGTCGAGGGATTTGAACTTGTTGTCGAGATTGAGGCTCAAATATGCGATTCATTGATCGGTGAAATTGTTGCCGATTTGCTAATTTTTTAATTATTGCCTTTGATTATTCCTATTCTTTCTATCCCCACCACAAGTGTAAGTTTCCGCAAAATTTGTTTCTTTTCCCTCTCGGATCTTGTAATTTTTGGGTTCTTGATACTGTAATTCTGAGTTATTGCTTTTATCTTTGTGATTAAAATCGCTTTTCTCGTCATCTCAATTTCCTTTAGCAAAATAGTCTAGTAAGTTTAACAATCAGTCTTCTAAAGCTTTAAAACTATGGTCTAACAACAATACAACATCTAACAGGAATGCAAGCGTGTGACTCTAAAAGAGATGGTTTTCTTTTATATTAGGTGTCCCAAGCTACTGCTCTATCCGTGGTGTGATTTTCTTCGATGCACAAGACATGGATATTCTTTAAACAACAAAATATTCTACAAACTGAGATAGGGCATGTCAATTTCCATGAGATAACATTTAACTGCTGATATCTACGACTACAAGGACAAATGGAAATCAGCCAAAAGCCCACCAAGGTTCAAGACGGAACAAATAACTCAAAATTCGTCAAAATTCGTCAATGATAGAGACACTTGGCACACTAGAAGTAGACTACAAACCAAAGGAACACGCATGGAAAGTTTGGAAATTAGTTTGTGGAAAAAGTAAACCGGAGACGGATAGACTGCAAAACTAATGGATTTTCAATCCCAAAACTCCTCTTAAATGAGTCATCAGAGTTGCTAAATTACGGCTAGTTCTCAAAATGGACAATCTCTAGTTGTGCCTTTTTTTTTTTTTTACTGTTCGTTTCCATTTCCCAATGCCAAATTCCGAAGGTAAACTTACTCCTCCAAAGCAGCAATCAAAACCCAAACATATTCTAATCTTTGTTGGGCATAAATTCAACAACAATTTGTCAAAAAAAAAAAAAAAAAAAATTCAACAACAAAAATTATTGGCTTCTAGTATTTTGATTAACCATAATTCTCAGGGAAAAAAAGTATATATCGGAAAACCCGATTTAGATAGTCATTTGCAGTACCGAAATCATCAAATTATAGAACAAAATTTTTTTATAACTGATTTAATTAGGATTTGGAGGCCATGCTAGTCATTGACTATTCAGATAAACGAAAGTGATCATTAGTATTTTAATCAATTATTGATTTCTTAAATGTTAATTTATACTTGTCCTTTTCTAGTTTGAAAGTCAACCTTCAAACCTTGAAATTACAAAACCAAATAAATTAATAGATAAACACTTCAAATGTTGAGGTATCTAGCTCGTTCCCAACCCCCACCAAACACTTAATTTCATTCAAAAATACAAAAATGAAAAAAAGAAAAGAGCATTTACCAGGAAAATACAAATCAAACTTGCATAAATAAAGCCTGGATAGTTATTTATGTTTCATAAAGTATTTTATGCAAAGAGGAGTTGTAAATAACTATATAGTTCTCTAAGGACATCAATAAAAAAAAAAACAATGACATATAGTAAACAAGTTTGGTACTGATTTGGAATTGTATTCTTACGATTCGTAAAATTGTTTTGTAAATAGATTGTACACAGTGTTTGTTTTGTAACAGTTAGAAAAATAAAATGAAAAAAAAAGGATCATTATTTCATATCTTGTTAGAAAAATGTGAAATGTTTTAAAGTTGTTTTCTGATTTCATTTTTATTTTTTAGGACTTGTATACTCAACTTATATGGAAAACATGGCCAAACACAAATCCATCACAATTGACATTTCCATTCCAGTTGATTTGATGGATTTGGTTGGAAAAGTTACTACTTTGTACTATTTTCTGCGAGTAATTATATATAATAAAGGGTTGATTAAATTTGTGGATGGAGAAATTGTAGGTAATACTTTAGAGGAGTTCGACATAAAAAGTGGACTGATGCAAGTAATTTAACTGATTTAACACAAACCAAGTAAACCAGATTAGTATAAGATTTAAAGAAAAAAAATATGAAAAGTAAAGAAGCAAATTAAAGTGAAAAAAATTAAAAATAATAATTTACTGGAGACATATTTTAAATGTTAGTTAATAAGGGTGGAGCCCGGTTGTTTGGCAATACTACTTCTTATTCTAGGGTCGTTTTTCGTTGTCCCATTCTATTTGGTGTCTACGTATTCTAGTGTTGTTTAATTGATTGTTGTCGTTTCGAAATTATTATCGAATTTTTTTTTTCTATTTTTATGTCGTATGTTTATTTTGATTTCCTTCATTTACTTTACTGTCGTTTTCTCTTTTAATGCCGTTTACCTGATTGTGTCTTTTGGTTGATCATTTCTTTTTTATTGTTTTTGTCGTCTTTCATTTCTGTCTTTTTTTTTTTATTAGAATAAATTTTAATGTTTTAAATTTTACTATTATTAAGAAGTGAAAAATTTAGAAATATAACCTTAGATATCACACTCACACATTCACGCACCCTACCACTTGAGCTAGCTCTAGGTGACGGTCTTTGTATTGCTGTCATCAGAGGTATTTTGTCCTCTTTCTGTCCTTCGAAAAAAAAAAAAAAAATCTTTACATCGTTTATAGCTTGCTGCAAGTAAGATCTCCTACTGCCGTTTTATCATTTTTCTGTCGTTCAATTTCTACAACACCGTACATGTTACTTAATTGTCGCTTTTCCCTTTCTAGTTTTTTCATTTTCGATGTCGTTTTAAACGTAGGTATGCCTCATAAGCAGTACATATATCAATACGATATATGTGCTCATAATCGTATAATTGTTTTTTTTTTTTTTTTTTTTAAACGACAAACAACAAAAGTTCTATAATGAGGGTATACTTTTGGAACATTACTAAGGGGCATCCGTAGTATAAAATATCACCCAATAATAAAAGTGGGAGCCGTATCGATATGAGATTCAGATAGGGTTCACATTTTATTAATAGTTGTATTTCACATCAGGTAGTACCTAAGTATTTTCTCGTTTTTTTTCCCTGAACAATGTTGAAGAATATCAATGGTTTTGTTGAGTATCACCTGCTAAAAATGGATGGGTTTCTTGTCCCTTAGTTAGTGATGATGCTTATCATTGGTGGTGCTCATGGTAAAATTCTTAAAAAACAAAGAAGTTTGATGACTTAAAGGTTATTCAGTTTGTCAAAGGAGATTTGCTTATGGTAAGAATTAGATCTGCGGTCGGCAAACCATGTGTACAGACAAGGAAGAAAAAAAGGGGTTTAGTTCATATGTCTCATTATTTGTGTCCCTATTACTGTCTCTTCAATAATATTATGACAAATGTTTAACTAATACGATTTTTTTAATTGATATGACATGATATTGTAATTAAATATACATTCTCAACTGACGTGTCATAATATTATTAAAAGGAGATGAAGGGGACACAAGTGTTAAATCTAGAAAAAAAGTTAACGAACTAGTGATGGATGAGAGAAAGAATATAGTGATGTACTCTTTGACTAGATCCAAATGAGGTATATAATATACAAATGTAGTTTTATCACATTAATTTCTTAATGGAGAGGTTGATTATCTTTAATTTTCTTCACTCTTTTGTTAGTACAAAGTATGTACGACATATTTAGTCTTGGCTGACGTAGCTATTTAATAAGGAGATTGTAATGTCACTGTCTGTCGTTCCTTTTCTTGGCGTCCTTTGCTTCTCTTGTAGTCCTTTTCTCCCTTGGGAGTCGTTTACACCATGAAATGTCGTTTGTTATTTTTTGTCGTTTACTTGTGTTGTTGTCGTTTTTTTATTTTGGTGTCGTCCACTTATTTCAGAGGCGTATTATTCTTTTTGTCAATTGTCGCTAATAGGTTTTGGAGTCACTTTCTGCCTCATGCTATCGTCTATCAACTTTTGCTCTTTTGACGTCGTTTGTGTATTGGTGTCGTTCCATCATCTTAATGTCGTTTTATCCTTTTGTGTCAACTTTTTAGTGGCGTTTTTCTATTCTTCACGTTGTTTTTTATTTCTTGACATTTCTTGTTCTTTATTTTCATCGTTGCGATATCATTATTGTCGTTTCCATTTCAAATTTGCGGACTTCTCTAGTAATACTGAAGAGCCAAATTCCAAACGGCAGCAAAGAAAAACTCACTCCTTAATAGGGGCTGGGTACAAGTAACAAGTGTGAAGTTTGTAGGAGAATGTCAGGCATCAAAGAAGAGTTTTTTTTTTAAATGATAAAGGTGATCCTAGTATTTGGAAGTTGTAATTCAGTTTTCTAACGACACTTAAAAACTGAACGACATAAAAGGAGAAAACGACAAGTATATGATTGGGCAACACCAAAAAACAAACGACATCAAAGAAGAAAAAGTAGAAAGACGAAAATAAAGGAGGAAAACGACGCCAAAACTACTAAGCAACAATATATATGTAACAAACAACGAAAAAGAAAAAAAATGTCTCTCCCCTATGAAAAATGTCTCTAAAATAAATGAACCACTCAACGACATCATAAGGAATAAACGGCAGCAAACTAGGTGAACGACATTTAATTGAATAAACAACGCCAGAGAGAGAAAAAGTATACCGACAGAAATAAAGGACACTGAGAAAACAAATTAAAAGCAGTTTCGGAGACAAATTTTCGTCGCTTAACTTGAGTTGACAATTGAAAATTTTTTTTTTGATTAATTAACTAAGTATAAGAGAAGAATTACGTCCCATATGGACCACCTTCCTCTAATCTTTGTAATCCATTTCAATGACAAAAAACAATGGTTGTAGTATTTTGATTACTAATAATTCTCAGGACAAAAGAAAAAATTAAAAATCGGAAACCCGATTCAGACAAACTTCTCACAACAAAAACATTCAACTCTAGAAGAAAGTTTTTTCAACAATATTGGAAAATCACATGCCAAAAAATAAAAAATAAAAAATAAAAAACGTGAATAACAACTTCTGATCATTACAACGTCCACTAGCTAGTCTCCCTATCAATGCACACACACACACACATATATATATATATATAAATGTATATGTTAAAAGCGTATTAGTATGATATCTCAGATAAATTGAAATATTGGATAACTTTGATGACAGTTCTTTCCTTGGTCACGTAGATTCTGTTTTGTTTCTTCGTTTACTTGTTCATGAAAATTGCCTTATAAGGACAGATATCGTTCGAGACAAATGATGCCTATCATGCAAAGTGTAAATCTTAGATTTGTGAAAAATATATATATATATATACATATATGTAGAATTTATAAAAAGTAGTAAAAATTAATTAATTAAGAAGTAAAAAAAAAAAAAACGTAATATATCCCTATATATCCCAGAGTGCCATCTTGTTTTGCATTAAAAAAAAAAAAAAAAACGTTATACACATATTCAGTTTTAAGCGGCCAATATTGAATTTTCTTGAGAATAATTTTGTAATAGTCAACGCCTTTAAATATTAAACACGATGGGGTAACATGTAGATCAATCACATGTAATATTCTAGTACAAATATGTTTTAAATTAAACTATTTATTGAAGATACAAATTTTTTAAAAACATTTCAACGCGAACGAGAATATCACAAGTATTCCACACTCTTATTGGTAAGACTAGAGAAGTTGAGGGGAGACAAAAGAACGAGATAGCCATAGTTTAACAGATTTAGTTGTAAGCGTCAGGGTTTGCATGGAGGTAGCCCCCGACAAGCTTGAACAGACCGGAGCCCTTTTCTTTTCCTTCCTTAACATGCTCTTCGTCAACCTCGGCATCTCCAATGGTGTAGTATGTGCTAGTTGTCTTAACGATGCTTCCTCCATCGGGGGATGCGACCAACTTGGTTTCATTAGAGATTTTCTCAATTTTGGCCAACAAAACATCTCCTTCAATCGAGCTGTGGCTGTAGGTGAAGTTGTCTTGGTCAACTTTATTAACTTTGTGCTTCACGTATGTGAATTTGCTGCCTGCAAATGAAATTCACATGACATTTTGATTAGTACTTCAAAACTTGCTTACCATCTTTTAGAGGGAATTCACTCATTCGTAATCAGTTTTAATAAAAAGGGAAAGAGTTTGACATAGACAAAAAAAAAAAAAAAAAGGTAGCCGTTGATTTGTTACAAACTTTATTGGTCACGTTTCTAATTTAGTAACTAAACATATGAAGGAGAAGAAAAAGAAATTCTTCCACTATACTCTTCCAATTTATAATATAAGTAAAATATGTCATAAGAATGTTAAATAAACATGATAATAGAGATAAACAAAAATTGTTAACTTACCTTCACCGAAGGTGACCTTCTTGGTGGTTCCTAGGCCCTCCATCTCCTTCGAGGATCTCAACGTGTTTAATTGCCGGGGGGGGGGGGGAGGGGGGGGGGGGCAACCTTTGAAATAATGTTGTCGGCGTCAAGGAGGAAGGCCTTGAATAACCTAGTGGGAGAGATGGAGGAGGTGATCTCGTGCTCGTAAGTGAAAACACGCATGATGATCAAAGGTTTTGAAAGGGAACAAAGAGGAAAATGATAAGGAGGGTTGTTTTGAACTTTGAGATTTTCTGTGTTGAAGAGATGTGCATTTAGAGGTGCTATTTATAGGCTTGGGCTGCAGGTTGCCACGTATAAAGAATCTCATGTTTATTGAATCACATCACAATTAGATATTTGTTTATTGATATATATATATATATATATATATTTTGGCCAGTACCATTTTAGTGGAAGAAAGCGTCCCGAAAGTTTTTTTTTTAATGGTTTATTCACAAATAGGAATAAAAAAATTAAAAAATATAAAAAGTTTTTGGATTCTAGAGAATGTGACAATTTGTCAAGTTTATCCTAAACGCTAATAGCTTTAAAATGTATAGGAAAAAGATCAAGAAGAAGAAGTACTTTGGAAAACTTAAGGTAACAGCATGGAAATTCAAAAGCAAAAATAGCGTGAAAAGAATTGTCTTTTTAATTGACGTCCTTAGAAAAGAACATGTTGTTTCCGAAAACACTTTATCAAACATAAATCACTTTCCAAGCTTCATATTTATCAGTATGATCGTTACTGTTTATTTTATCTAACATAGAATTTTAAAAGATAATAATAAGTGGATGGGAGAAAAAATCTACCACCCAAATTTATTAAAATAAAAAGAAAACTATAAATATAAATAAAGAAATTTAGAATCCTATCTTAGAGAGAGAGAGAGAGAGAGAGAGAGAGAGAGAGAACACACACACACACACACGAGCCCAACCAAATTTTAGAGACAATTATACATCGAAGTTTGTAGAAACTCGTCTTTTAATAGATTATTAAATCTTTCATTTTTCCACTGTCTTCCAAGACGTATTGTTTTATATATATAGTTGCACCACATGCAATCAGAAAAACGACAATTAGATATTAACAATTGATTAACCTCTCTCTAATAAAGAAATCTACATATTGATTAAAATACTAAGCACTTTCGTTTGTTTGAAAAGTCAAAGACTAGCATGACTCAAAAATCCTAATTAAAATCAGTTATAAGAAAATTTCCTTCTGGAATTCAATGTATATGGTATTGCACATGGTCGTTTGAATGGGATTCAGATTTTTCAAAATAAATAAATAAACATTTCCAAGAGAATTTTGGGTAAACAAAATACTACAAACCAGTAGTTTTGGTCGTTGAATTATGCATAACAAGGTTCAGAGGAAGGAAGTCTTGGGTTTCTTCGTTTTGCTTTGGAGGAGTGATTTTTTCTGTGCTGCCGTTTGAGAGAGAAGGCAGCAAAATGGAAACGATAACAACGAAATAGAAATGAAAAAAATGGAAACGAGAAATGTTAAGAATTAAAAACGACAACGACATGGAAGTCAAAGAATTGAAAACGACAGTAAAAGGTGAACGACACAAATGAGAAAACGACATTGGAATGATAGAACGACATCCAAAAATAAACGACATCAAAACCGAAAAAGTTTATGGACGACAATATAAAGGAAGAAAGCGACATCAAAACTAATAAGCGACAAGAGACGACGGAAAAGAATAACATGCCTCTGAATTGAGTGAACGACACCATAAGGGATAAACCACACAAAAATAACTGAACGACATTGAATGGAATAAGCAACGACCAATGGAGAAAAGAATGAAAGAAGCGAAGGACACCAAAAAAAAAAAAAAACGACTGACAATTTAAGTGACACTATCAATCTTCGTATAACTACGTCAACCAAGACTTAAAATGTATTTATAACTACAAGAAATTGTAGTTTTAGCGACTAAACTTTTAGTGACTAAATACTTATAGTCGCTAAATCTATCATTTTACGACTAAAAATTAGTCACAAAATATTTGGTCGAGAAATATAATGTTTTCGACACCAAATCTATTAATAACCAACCCGTTAGTCGTTAAAAAGGTAGATTCAATGACTAAAGGCATATTTAGTCACAAAACATTATGGCGCCAAATATTAATAATGGAGGGAAGACCAAACTTTTCCGACTAAAATAATTTAGTCATTGAAAGTATTATTTCACGATCAAAACTTAGTCACTAAAGAGTAACAACCTTTTGTGACTAAAATATTAGCTACAAAAAATTATAAGAAATTACACATTCAACAACCAAACTCTTTTTCTCACTAAATTTACTGTATTGCGACTAAGCTTCAGTCACAAAAACATTTAATAAAAAGTATAAGTTTTTTTTTTTTTTTTTACATGACTAAATTATCAAATGACTAACCTTTTAGTTGTAGAAGGTAAAAGATATTAATCAAATCATGTAAAAGTTTTGTACTATTTACCTTTTATTCTTTTCATATGTTGATACACTACAACAAAAAGTGCTTTTAACGACACAAAATTTATGACATTTTTCTGAAAATGTCGTCAAAATATCTTTAAGACGACATTTTATTTTTAAATGTCGTCGAAGAGATCATTTGACGACATTAAACAGAAAAATGTCATTGAAAGGTATATTTTGCGACATTTAATGGAAAAATGTCATGAAATTTTTTGTCATTGCACAAGTTATAAGACAATAAAAATGACTACTAAACATGTGTGGAGTTCTTACGTGTAATTAAATTCATGATTTTACATTGAATAATAAGCAAAATAATAACAAAAAATTTTTTGCAACTTGAAGTAGCACATAATTGTATGGTAATATCACATTTGACTTCAGCATGAGATGTAAAATTCGAATCTCCTAACCATCCTTAGTTCCCAAAAAAACAAATACAAAAACCAAAAAACAAAACATAACAAAATTCATACCTTTCATTTCAATAGTCTTGTTTTGTAAGAATCATATAGTTGCAAATCAAACTAAACTACTATAAAAAATTTCAATATGATACTAATAGATGCAAATGCATGAATTATCTTCAAATTTTTTAAAAGTTGTTTTCAATTAGCTTTTTACTATGTTGTCTTGTTTTCATAAACTTTCAAAAGTTGGTTTCATTTCTTCCTATTCTTTACGAATAAAAGGTTAGTGCGCCAATTGAAATTTTACACCTGAAATTTTACACCTGAAATTTCCAAGGGTATGTAACTTGAAACCTGTTACATAATATAATCACGTTAATTAGTACTATTATCCTTACATGGTGAAAGTATTTCAAACATTCATCATTGAAAAAATTCGTAAACAAAAATATTGGAACCAAATACAAGGTCCTACATTTAAGTTATATTGAAGCTCATGGAAAAAAGAAAATAAAAGAAGAATATAAGTTACATCCTAACCTTTGCTACTCCAATGAAATTTTCCGTTTGACATCTGAGCTTTTGGTGGTAATTAATGAATTCTGATGTCGTCAATGTGCTTTGCAGTTCCAATAATTTTGTTAGGACAAGGAAAAAAATGAATAAAAAAACTTAAAGAAAAGAAAAAGTGAGGTGGAATCAACAAAACTTTACTTTTCAGAAAAAAAAAAAATTACCAAAGCCCTGACACAGCAGCCACGACAAATGTTACCCCACTTAATTAGAGGTAGACATCCATTACGACAACTGTACTCCTTAATAAAGTCAGAATTTCGCCTATACTCGTCATGTCATTCATCCGAGATTGATATAAACTAATAAATAAAGTCAGAACTTTGTCTATACTCGTCATATCATTCATCTGAGATTAACATAAACTAATAATGAAAATAAAAAATTATTCATAATATAGATGTTACTAGTTAAAACATGATCTACAAGATGTTATTAGTTTACTTCGAGCAAAGATGGAACAAAGAAGAATCAAGCTTTCTATTTGTTATTTTTCTCCAATGGCATATACTACAATATTTCATCAAGATTATATTTTATGATGGATTATGAATATCAATAATGATGACATATAATAGTACTGGATTAAATGTAGACATGACAAAGTTTTTCAATTAAAGTAATATAAAGTTTGTAGTTAAGAAAGTTGGTCTCCAATGAAAAGAATAAAGACATTCACCAAAACCAAAGATAGGAAACAACTAAATTGTTGACACAGAGGACTTGTAATGCGTGGATGGAAAACAAGAGCATGATGCTACAAAGATGCAAAGTGAATATATTGAAATAATGCGCAGATATGTCAAACTATAGATGGATTCAAATATCAATTCAGTTCTTAGGCCTATCAATCAAATATGAATGCCTAAACTCTATGCTACGTTGGCAAAATTAAAGCAAAAAGCCTCTTTTGTGATAAAATCAAATATCTTAACTTGAGAGCAAGACCGGCTTCAATCTTAAACCTATCTGCAAAACAAGCACAGAACTATGAGTAAGGGCTCTCTTAAGCTAATAAGATTTGCATAAGGAAGAAAGGTTGAAAGGAAGATCAACCAAAAAAAAAAAATAAAGCTCGTATTTTAGGAAAAAGGAAAGACACGGAGGTAGGAGAGATACAACAACTATTTGTAGCATTCTTTGGTATAAAATAAATGAATAAAAAAATAATTAAAAAAAAAAAAAGAACTAAGGGGCAGAGTCAACCAGCCAAATTTTTGGAAAAGAGAATTGGAAAAAGTTTTGGATAGAAAAAAAAAAAAAAAAAAAAGTAGAGAGACAGAAGCATATATATAAGAAAAAAAGGTTGAGTCGTAAACTTCCCAATTAGCAAAAAGGATAAAAAAAAATCTCCCATTACTCATGTTATATCAAGTTCAAGATGCATATATGTTATATATGAATATAGGAATAGTACTTGTTGTCCAGTTATTATGGAAATTGCATGTATAGATAGTTAAGTGTTAATAAGACACATAATTTCATCCTTACAATAAGAAAATCATCAGACTTAGAGAATAATCCAGAAAATTAAACAAAACGTCATCCTACACCAGATATTCTTTACATAAATAATTAGAACAGTGACATGCAGAATTTCATCGATCCAAGCAACCAAAAAATCAGAATTCCCCAAATACATACACTTTAAGCAGCAACTCTCATTTGAAAGCTTGTTGAAATTTCTATGGAAAATAAAGAATTCCAAGAAAAATTATAGATGAATGCATCTTACTCGAATTTGTAAATTTTGGAACTTTCTGAAACTTATTGCAATTGAGGACAGAGGGGCTAAAAACCCCATGACAAACAAACACCAAAAAAAAAAATTAATAATAATAATAATAAAAACCTTAAAAACCAAATAAGAAAGAGAGAAAGAACACGAAAAAATAAAAACATGACCTAGAAGATCATACATTAAGAAAATAAAAACAAACACCCAGAAACCAAAAAAAAATAAAAGATTATACATACGTTTTTGTATGTGTAGATATATATATATATATATATATATATATATGTCTGTGAATCAAGAACAAGAAAAGAAACAGGGAACACCTGAGCCATGGGCTGAGAAGGAACAACAAGTGTACCAACAGCGTCAACAAGCAAAGCCTTGTGATTGATTTCACCATACAAGGACCTCCTATGTTCCACATAGTCCTCAACACCCAGAATCTCCCACTCCAAATGTCTCAAACCCACGACCTTGCAATCGTTGGGGCCAAAGCAGACAAAGAATACTAACCCAGAACCGCCATTAACTCTATTTGGAGCGAAATTGGTCTTGACCATGGTTGGCGATGGCTTCAACGGTGGTTGATGTTCAGTTGACAGAGGGCCTATCGTGACGCCTTTGACGGTGGGCTTCAACTGGTGTCAACGGTGTTGCTTGTCAGTTTTCTAGCGGCTAAAGTCTCCAGACTCTTAAACGATCAGGGTTTTTTTTTTTTTTTTTTTCTCACCCTTCAATAGAGACAGAGCATGAGATAAACTGATCAAAGTGTGCGGAAGAGAGAGGGGGAATATGACAGATTGTCTCACTAGGGTTTCGCACACAATCAAAGAAACCGTAAGGAGGAGATAGAGAAAGGGAAATAGAGAGATCATCTTGCAAAGGTTTTGGCGCGCTTATTTTGGCGGGTACCAAGCAATGCTGCCTTATGGCGGGTTTTTTTTCCCTCTCTCTGTTTTTTTTTTTTAGAAGTTGCTTTGACGTGGGTTTTTTTTTTTTTTTTTTTTTCTCCGTTTAAAATAGAAGGAAAAGCTAGAATAGTTATTTTTGTAAGGGCATTTTAAAAGGAAAAATAATTTAAAGTTAAATGATTTTTTTTTTCAAACCTATCTAAAAGAAGTTTTCTTTTTTTCTTTTTTCTTTTTTGAGCATAATGAAAAGAATGTTGCAAACGTTGTTAAGAGTAGTGGATGAAGATAATGGAATAGAGGTGTGTGATTTTTCTTTAAATATAATACCTACAGTGAAAAGTTTCAAAAAAATGTGTAAAAGAAAATTTAAAAAATAGAATTTTAATTTTTTGAATGAATATGAATTTAAGGAAAAAAAACAGAGAAAAATATAACATGAACCTTTTTTTAAAAAAAAAAATCTTTACGACAATAAATTAAAAATTAAAAATTAAATATGTTTTTAAAGTTTTAAAAATCAATTAAAAAAAAAAAGTAAGCGTAGCTATAAAAATTTTCACTAATTAAAAGAACCTATAAACTATTTAAAAAAGAAAAGGATATGTGCAACGTGGAGATCAACTGCAACTTACATTTTGCAATATTAATGAGTATAAACATATTTAATTAAATAAAAAAATTTGAAGAATGTATAATAATGTTCCAAATCTTTAACGGGAACATTTAAATTAAAACTTATGGGGCACAACTTCTTTATTCGAAATTCCAATATTGATAATTTCATAAATTGAAAATTAAAAATATATAACAGAAGAAAACTAAAATTTAATTAAAATAAGAAACGAAAATGCTATCTTGGAATTTTCCTTCTATCAATTTCTATTAAAATATTTTCTACCTTGGAGTTTGATAGAAAATACATTATATGAATTAGGATTATATATTTTAAGATTTACTTAGGATTATCTTTATCTCTTAGTGTTATTTTAAATATTAAAAATTACATTTAATTTAGGATTTTGAATCATAATTATTTTAAGATTTATCTCATATAAGAAGACATTTACCTTTGTTATCCTGTCTATTTCAGTCTTCTGTCATATTTTAAGTATAATTCATATCATAAAAAAGGTCAATGTTGGGTTCGATTGGGGGAAGCGTTCAAATGAAAATTTTGGGATGAAAACATTTGAATGAAAAATTTAAACATAAGCATTTGAACTGTCATCCAAACTGACGTTTTGGATGTTAACATTCTGAACCTAATATTTGAACATAAACTTAAGCATTGTTTGGAACTCATATTCCAACTTAAAATTCCAAGTCAATTTTGTCTTTTTTTTTTTTTTTAATTCAACAAATTTCTTACTAGCGAAAAGTGAAGTAACTCAAATATAAAAATTCCAACTCAAACCAGTATTCCGAAAATAAATATGCATAGAAATCTAAAAAGACATAAACATACACTAGAGTGGAGGTAAATAAAATATTGGGGGAGGAATTTTTGCCA
>CM019742.1:13795563-14065773 GCA_009761775.1 Ficus carica | reverse complement strand
CGGTGTCCCCGTCATCGGTCAGGGCTCAACTCCTCTCGACAATT
Source organism: Ficus carica (assembly GCA_009761775.1). Lineage (NCBI taxonomy): Eukaryota > Viridiplantae > Streptophyta > Magnoliopsida > Rosales > Moraceae > Ficus > Ficus carica. The sequence goes on along the minus strand of CM019742.1, from coordinate 14,065,729 downwards.
CCCAATCTTCCCCTTCCCCACCACCCCTCTTGCGCGCCATCTGAAAGTCAAAGACCAGGAGCCTCGCAAACCAGTAAATTCCTTATAAACTAGTAAGTTAACCACCATTATATGAGTAGGATTTGCAGATGTTAGTTTTTCATTTTGCATTTCGGAGAGAAATGTGGGGTTTTTTTTTTTTTTTTTTTTCTTTCTTCCTTGTGTGTGTGGCTAAAGCAATCCTTTCTTCATTGCTTAGCAAAATTGAAACTATTTTCGATGATTGAAGTCTTCATACTTTGGTTGGTTAAACTTATAGGTGTTTGAGTTGCTTTTGAAACAAGAAAGTTTGAAAAATAAAATGGGAGTTGGGAGATGGGAATGGTGGGAAACAAATGGGTGTATTGGCTGATAATGGGGTTTCACTTACTTGCCATTCTCTTCTTCACCAAAGGTTTTCTTCTCACTCGGACCGAGCTTCCCTACTTCAGTCATGCTCCGACGTTTCCCAATCACCTTGCTCCATTCCCTCTTCTGATGATAGCAATGCCAATCTCAACCAATCTAACAGCAATCCTCCGCAATGTTGGACCAAACCCGCCGTTGGCCGCCTCGTCATCATCGTCTCGACGCCCTCCGGTAACCCCTTTCGCTTCCGTTCTTCTTCTTTATATCATTATTATTTTGGGTAAATTGCTCGTTAGTCCCTAAACTCTTAACATTGTGCAACTTTAGTCTCTAGACTTTTTTTTGTAGCTGGAATGCCTTAAACTTTTAAAATATTGTTACAATAATTATTTCCGTTAATTTTTGAACGAAATATATTAGTAATTTGGTCAATAAATTCGGATTTCGTAAAAAAAATTAACGAAAAAGATTACTGTATCAACGTTTTAAATAGTTTATGATCATTCCAGCGCGAAAGAGAATGCTTCCTAAACTATTTAAATGTTGTTACAATAGTCATTTTGTTAATTTTTAAACGGAATATATTAGTAATTGGTCAAAAATTAATGTTAACTAATGGATTACGTCCAAAAATTAACGTAAATGACTATTGTAGCACATTTTAAAAGTTTAGGGGCATTCCAGCTACGAAAAAAAGTTTAAGGACCAAAGTTGCACAAAGTTAAAAGTTTAGGCCACCAGCAATTACCCTTTTTTTTTATTCCTTTTGTGCTCATTTGATATCATTAATCCCAATTGCACAATGTTTTCCTTTTTTTTTTTTTTCCTCCCTCAGGTTTGACTTTGTTGCTCCAAGCACCTTCTTTCAAGGTTATAATTTAAAAGAATTGTTTTAAAACTGTTTTTCCGTTTCTTCCATATTCTTCCTTTAAAAGTCAAATTAAAGAACAAATAAAAATGAGAATAGGTGTTTGGATGTAAATATGCTAGAGTCCAAACCATGGATGGATAAATTACAAGTTCTACAACAATTGGCGTCACAAAACCCATCATCTGCTAGGATCTTTAAAGCCATTGCAGACCCACCCACAACGAGTTTGCGCGCGTTTGAAGGTCAAAATCTGTTTTTCTTGCTCATTCTTAATGATTCTTTTGTTTGATTTCCATCAAAATTGTTCAATGAGATGGTGACAAATGTTGCTAATATATTCCACCCCAATGAAGTTTTTCACTTTTTAGATTTTGCACAACCTTATATATGCATCCACTGAATATCAGTTTTACTTTCTTGTGGAAGATCTGCTTTTTAACTCGATCCACGTTTTCTTTCTCATCGTAAGGTTTTCAGGGCTTAACAACTGGCGGATTACCAACTTTTGTTGATGTTGGGAATAGCTTCGGAGCTCCTGCCATCATTGAAGATAACTTGTTACATCAGGTTGGTTTTTACTCTTTTATATCTATATTTTCTTGACTTCTTCTCCTTTTGTAGGCTGCGATAACCTTTTTTTTCCCCCTCCCCCCAATTGAGAGATGTTCAGCTTCTTGTTGTGATTTTTACTGAAATCGGACATTCTTGCAGTTTGTTCAAAATGGAAAACGCGTTGTGATGATGGGGGACGACACATGGATGCAATTGTTTCCTCATCATTTTGAAAGATCTTATCCTTTCCCCTCTTTTAATGTTAAAGATCTTCATACGGTATGCCTCGCTAATACTTTCATGTATGGTCAAAACTTGAAGTTATTTTGCAATTAAATATATCCCAGGAGTTTAATTTTCGTTGCTTTTCTAGGTAGACAATGGGTGTATTGACCACCTTATTCCGTCCTTGTATCAAGAAGATTGGGATATTCTTATTGCGCATTTCCTTGGTGTGGTATGATGTCTTGCTTGCTTTACAAAGTTTGAATTAATTTGGTGATTTGACTGGAAAGATTTGCACCATATTATTTCCCGTGGGATCTGGATCAAGTTACTAATTGCTTTGAGTGAAGACAATACTTTATTCATCAGTGCATATCTAGCCGGCTATTGAATAAAACTAACTTTCTTGTTCTATTTATACTTGGCATAGGATCATGCTGGACATATTTTTGGGGTTGACTCTGTTCAAATGCTAGAGAAACTGGGCAATACAATATAGTTTTACAGGCAAGCTTCTTTAACTCTTATGCATGAGATTTCCAGCTTTTTTGTTTTCATGTGCGGTTTGGTTCTGCGGATTCTGATTCCTTGTTTCTTACTTGTATGGATCATTCTTGTCTTTCCTCTTTTTGTGATACATCATTCAGTTTTCCCCTTTTTGCTATCAATCTTTTTCACTAACCTCCCTGATAAGTTGATATTCTACTGTGGATTTTCGTTTTTTGTTCGCTCGTTTTATAAAGAAACTGATCACTTTGTCTGTTTCAGAAACTAGTTGATGTGCTGAAGAGTGAATCTGAACCCAGTGGATTACATGAGAATACTCTTCTTCTTGTCATGGGTGATCATGGGCAGACCATAAATGGAGATCACGGTGGAGGTGGTCCTGAAGAGGTGAATTTTCCCTTATTTTGTCATTATTTTTTGGATGAAGTTTCGGTATAATATATATTATTTCTAACTTGAGCGATGTCAAACAGGTGGAAACATCAATCTTTTCCATGAGTTTCAAGCAGCCTCTGCCTTCCATACCATCCCAATCTGGTGCTTCCTCTTTTGAACTAGATTCGGTATTGCCTCTGTTTCAGTGAACACCTATATACTGGGAAAGATCTTGATTCTGAATATGTTATCCTTGCTCATTTTGTTTTTCCTATGGTTATTGAATTTGATTTTTTAATTTAAATGACCCTTTCCTCCGAGAGGGTGGAAAGAAGGAATAAAGCCAATATACACAAGAAAATAGGGAAGAAAAAAAAAGGAGAAATAGTTGTAGTGAATTAAAGAAATTTAAAGAGAGATGCTGCAAGGATTAAGGAACTATAGACCAATTAAAACAAAATTTTAGGCAAATAGTTTCTCAAATACATACTGGTTGAGGGATAGTATCTCCGATAGATGGTTGTGGGAATTGGAGGGTGTTCAGGGTTGTTTTCCCGTAAATCATTTTTCAAATTCATGATCGATGATCATTCATTTCGTTTAAATTCTGTCATTTCATGTGGAAGGCCTTGGTTCCTACTAAAGTTCGAGTGTTTACTTGGCTGCTTGTGTTGAGTAAACTTGACACTCGGGATATGATGAAAGGAGGAAGCCTTATCTTTATCTTTCTCCCGGATGGTGTTTTCTTTGTAGGAGAGATGACGAGATGATGGACAATCTTTTTCTTCACTATTCATTCTCCTTGAGTATTTGTTATTTAGGGCTGGGGATCTGGGATTTTTCTTGTGTAATTCCAAGGGGCAAGAACAGTAGGAGGCTTTGCAGCATAGTTGAACATAGAGAGCAATAATCAAATCTTTGAGGATGCAGAGGGAGATAAAAGCGAAGTTTGGGATAGAATTCGATATTGTTCGTTTCATTTCAAAAAAAGAAAAAATAATAATAAAAATAAAAGAGTAAATAGGCTATAGAAAAAGTGCTAACTAGGCAACTATGCCTCTACAGAAAGTCTGATCTCCTTTTCATCTTTTTGACAAGAAAACTTTTTTCAATTATAAGTAAGGAATGAGAATAGATTTTTTTGAGACAGAGCTCGAGTTTGTTTTCTTTTAGATAAATTTTCTTTCTGTTCTTTAATTTCAGGATAAGAAGAATTTGCATATCAGCTCCATCCACCAGGTTAGGAAGGATATTAATTTGTTCCTTTGAAATGCGAAACTGCTTCGTGATTTATGTTGGAACTTTCCCATGCGACCTGTAATTAGTTTAGTCATGCATGCAGCTCGACTTTGCAGCGACTATTTCAGCGCTGCTTGGTATCCCTTTCCCTTTTGGAAGGTGTGTTTGTAACTTTATTGTCTACTTTACTTTGCTGATACTTGTTCTATAGTCTAGTACTTGTTTTCTTAATTTGCAATGAACTTTCTGGCTCAAAATTCTAAATCATTCCTCGGTTTTCTAACACTTGCGATGATCTTGTTTCACTGTTGATTTCTTTCAGCATTGGGCATGTGAATCTTGAGCTATATGCTTTAGGTGCAGGAGCACGGAGTTTTAAAGGATATATAGAAAGTGTGAAAATCAGTCGAAATTAGATGAATGGATGCTCGATTATGCTAATGTGCTCTGCATCAATTCTTGGCAGGTATTCACTTCATTATTATTGACTATTTAGTGTTAACTTAAAGGGAGATTTATGAAAATGTTCTATTTAGTTTGTGTTTTATCTGTAATACCAGCACAAAATAGTGAGTATTAGTGCTACATTAACTTGTTAAAATACATTAACTTGTATTAGTGCTACATTAACATTCATTTCAGAGAATGGTTGAGTTTGTTGGTTTCCTCTTCTTTAGCTTTGTTCTCTCTCGAAATCCTATATTTTCTCTCTTGTGGTTCTATTTCTCCTTCTAGTGGTTCTTCTCCATCTTGATCCTATACTTCTCTCTACATTCTATACCTTCTATCTCGGTTGTACCTCACAAACATTCCCCATTCAACTTACAGAGCACTCTTATTTATTTATTTTTTATTAGTATGATTTTTTTTAGCATATTATTTTGTTTTTTGCGAGTCAAACACTTGATGGGTGTAATTTGTGTAGTTTGTGTTCTTGTGCGTATGTAACAGTGTACTATCTTTTTGTTTAAAAGTTAGTCAGTTTCAACTTATGAGAGGGGTACATTTGACACTGGTTTCGATAAAGTTTTTTTCCCCCCCTGCTTTTCCTAATGAAAAGTGCCTTTCTTTCAGGTGAAAAGATATATAGACGTTTATTCTGCTTCTTCTGTTATTGGATTTTCCCATGAAGACTTGCTCCACATAGCAGACCTCTATGCTCAAGCAATGGAGAAATGGGTATCTCATACGAAGAACTTTTTCATTATAAAAAGAAAGCTGCGATACGGTCTTGCCCGCTCTTGAGAGGCAGATTGATGCTTATTCTAATTTCCTTGCAAGTGTTGCTGAGCTAGCACGCTCCAAGTGGACTGAATTTAATTTAAAGTTGATGGCAATTGGTTTTGGCATCATGCTATTGTCAATTTGCATCCATATTCTTGCTATTACAAAGGTGAAAAAGCAAAATGCCATTTCTTTTTCTCCCTCGGGAGATTCAGGAATTTCCTTTGGGCTATTTTTTGCTTGTTTTATAGTGGCAATACGTGCGTGCAGCGTCCTCTCAAATAGTTTTATTTGTAAGTTCTATGTACTTGTCATTTGCTGTAGTAGGTGTAGGGTTGTGTTGTCCTTAATATAACAGATTGCAGTAAATTTCTCTTGTTTTCGTTTCTGTTTTTATTTATCTTCTATTGAGGTGGTGGGGGGTTCTGATATTGTTAATTCTCTGATTAGTGGAAGAAGGAAAAGTAGCAAGCTTTCTCTTGGCCACAAGTGGAGTTGTTAAGCTACGAGATTCGATCAAGAAGCAGAAAAAGATGGTACTGGAAGTAAGTAAACGTTGAGTGGTTATTACTTTCACCAGTTACTGTATACGGTTATTATAGTATCCTTGGATGTAATTCTCTAGGGAGGGAAAGAAATATATGGAGGGTTGCTTGTTGTGATTCTAATTTTGGGTTCTTTGCAGGTGATTGTTTTCCTTCTTGTTATTATCATTTGCAGGCTCGCTATTGAAGTTGGATTGTCTAAGCAAACTCCAGATTTTGAGGTTTCGAATATTTATCCTTCATGGATGCTCAGGATTGCCTGTGGCCTTCCCGTTTTGTCTTTTGCAACTGAAATTGTGCCCATGATTTCCTTGATGCTACTGGCAGTCTTGCTGTACAAGGCCATAAGTAGCATCTATTCTGAGGGGTTGTGGAAATATGTCACCGTGGCATCCATTTTGAGTTATATGCTCATAGCAGTTCATTGGGCGTTTGAAAGTAATATCTTGAGTCTAGGTTCGGTGCTTGAAGACATTGGAAGAAATTCGATTCCTCAAATGATTTATGCTGTTGGATTTGCGCAACTACTATTATTGATGTTCTATCCGCACTTAAACAAAGAGAAATCTTTCGATGGGAAGAAAAGCTTAGTTGATAAAACAGTGGCCATGTTATCTGCTTGGAGTTCGACAATCATAATTCTGTTGGGAAAACAAGGGCCCTTGGTTTCTGTTGCTGCCATAATTGGAGGTACAACTTTTTTGGTACTTTGGCTAATACTTTGTTCTTTCATGGAAACTTGCATGACTAGATGATAGCTGTGGTTACCACATTAAATGACTGACTACAAGTTTATTTATTATTATTATATTATTTTTAAATCAATAGTACTTTCGCAGGTTATTGCATTATGAGGCTGGGCAATATTGAGCACAAGGACAACAACGAAGGCATTGGAAGTTTGATGATCGACCCTCTAACTGTAGCACAGTGGAGCATGTTAGCAGTGTGTCTGTTTTTCTGCACTGGACACTGGTTTGTTGTTTATTCTTCTTCAGCGGTTTCCATATTTGTTGCATTCTCCTTCCCAATGGCTTTGTGTTGGTTTCAATAATATCTTTGGTGTCCGGAAAATAAAGTTTTTGTTTCGTGTTAGACTTGTATTTTCTATGATGTTTCTGGTCTTTAGTTCTCTCATGACTGATTGTTCTCACAACTACTTGTATCAGGTGTGCTTTTGATGGCTTGCGTTATGGTGCAGCCTTTATTGGGTGAGTCACGGGTGTGTCTTAAGTGAGTGCGTAGTTGTCGACTTAGTATCCATAGATGCGCTTGTTAGGCAAGCACTGGTGTAACAAGTAGAACTGTAAACTTTTGGTAAACCCGTTTGGCACACCGTCTTATATTGAAAATATTCAATTTGAATTGAGAATCTAAAATGAATCGGTGTTGGGGAGAGAGAAATGAGTGGTACGGTTTTTGCAAAAAATGATAGTGGATTTAGATTTGATTTGAATGGAATTTTTTGGGTTAAAAATGGTGTACCAAACACATGGTCGTTACAAAATGATATTTGACGTTATGATGCAACTCCCCAAGTGATGCCCAGTCACTCGGTCTTTGTTATTTCCCTCCATGCAGTAGGAGTTACTTTCTTTGACTTTTATTAAGAGGTACTTAAACCCTCTAAATGTTTTCTAGGTTTGATGAGTTCGTCCTAGTTCGACAAGCAATCCTCTCACCATTGACACATTTGGTCTATCTCTCATCCTTCCGGTATTTGGACTTCCATTTCTTGTTGCATGCCAAGGTTCCATATGTCGGACTGAGAAACGGAAACATGCCTTGTTTACGCGGTTATCCCTGGTAAGTTAATCATCTAATTACGTTGACACAGATGCACGTTTGTCTTTGTACCTGGTTTGTCTTTGCAAACGGGTCATATTCAATTGGGTCTTCTAACCTCATGACTCTGGCCAAGTCAGTTTTGAAACTAAGCATGAGCTTTGTTATTTTAGGTGTATTTGTTGTATGGCCTCATAGTGGCCACTACTGTGACAGCCACTATGGTCTGCGTCGCGATTCATAGGCGGCATTTGATGGTAAACGCTTTTTGTTTGTATTTTATTCTTTCATTTTCATATCAAGTACTAAACAGTGCGTGCTAATTAACTTATTTGTCCACCTTTACCACAACCTTGCAGGTATGGGGATTATTTGCTCCCAAATTCGTCTTTGATGTAGCGGGTCTTGTGCTTACTGATTTCTTAATCTGCTTGGCGTCTCTCTACTATTTCAGTACACCACACAATGCAGAAGCAGATTTATGAAAAGTGAGTGCAAGAAATACACATGATGTTTGGCCAATGTGGTTCAAAAAGAATTTGTTTAATTGATACATTTGTTAAGATCCACAGAATGTGACTCACTGGTGGATTCAAATTTTGGCTTAATTATAGATTGGAAATGGGAGGAATTTTTAGGGGGGAAAGGGAAGCGCTTGAAATCGAATTTTAAAATGGCAAAGTGCTGTTGCATGCTTCCAATCACATATTAATTTGACTTTGCCTCTTGAATTTCGAAACGTGTTATGCATTCAATTTTGCCTCTTGAACTTCAAAATGTGTCACACCTATTCGACTTTGCCTCTTAAACTTCAAAATGTGTCATTAAATCTCCTTGAACTTTAAAAACGTTTGAAAAAATGCTCTTTTTTTTAATACATTCCGACGGTTTCAAGGTATTTAAAGAAATTGTACGTTTTGTTTTCTTTGCTTGTGTGTGTTTATATATATAAATATACATGTATACTTGTACAATTTGCATATGCGAACTTCAGTTCATTTCTTGCTCATTGATCTTATATGCTATTAATATTATATGTTATATGTTTCTTTCTAAAAGAAAAATCTTGGTGGTGTTTGGTATTATTTACAAGTTTTTTAGAAAATGTCATCGCATGTTTTTGAGATGTGAAAAACGAAAATATTTTTTAAATAGCATTATTTACCAAATGTTTTAAAAAATAATAAAAATGAAAAAAGATGATGAAAAAGGTTTTTGTGTTAAAAAAAAAAAATAATAATAAAAAGGTTGAAATTTAATTCTTAATTTTTAGATGAGTATTTAGGTTCTCTTTGAGCAGCCTTCTTTTTTCGGGTTAGTGTTACAAATTCCATTATTTCAAAACCTCTTGACATTTTTGACATTGTCTTTGGACACTTACTTCTTTGTAGGGGAAATTTTTGTTTTGATTGGTACGTAAGGGAGGACTAATTACAGTAATTTGTTTCGATGCTAAGACATAAAGAAAGAGAGGTATAGATAATATTGTGGGAAAGTTTGACCTGTAATTGATGTAATTGGGGAGATAATTTGGGAATCCCAAATGAGAGAAATTTGACTTATTTTAATTGATTTGTTTAGGCTAGTTTCCCTGATTTAGAGTTATGATTTCTTGTATAATATTCCACTCGTGTACAAGAGTAAATCAATGAAATTCACTTTTCTTCTCCACGCTTTCTTAATTTCTGATATGGTATCAGAGCCTTAGGCTCTTGTCTAGGGTAACCTTTTTCTTCGATTTTCAAAGCCTTCATTGCTTCACACAGATTCTCTGCGACCTTCATGTGTCATCATCCAGGCCTTAATTGCCGTTTTGCTGAAAATCTTCAAGTTTGGCCTTCATTGCCGTCTTCCTCCTTTGGCTTTCATTGCTACCAAGCATAGAAAACAAGAGAGACACTGCTGTTTGTTCCACCGTTGTGCCGAAAGTTTGCGCCACCTTTGTCTTAGCCACGCCCAGGTTTGAAAACCCAAAATCCTAGGTTTCCGCTGTTGGGGTCACCTTTTCTGCCTCTGGTCATCGTCGACGTCACTTTACCTCCGACAATCATCGTCGTTTGTGGGTTTCACTTGTGCTAGGGTTTGCGATAGTGGGAGTTTGTTTGCCCTAGGTTTCACGCCACCACTATTCTCCAGGTCGTCGCCATAAGGTTTCGTTTGGGTAGTTTGCCATCACAGCTCCATTCGTCGCCGCCGTGAGTCCCTGCTGCCATTGCATATTGCTCGTTGTCAACACCATTCGTGTCTCTTAGGTTTCAGATTAAAGCCTTTTTTGTTATCGTTGTCCCCCCCCCCCCCCAATTCTCTGAGTACTTAGAGTTATTCACTCTAGAGTTGTTTTTTGTTTAAAAAGGGAAATTAATAAAAATTAATAGAGCAATGTTTGAAGCTCCGAAGGCAGGCCCACTTAAATTATAAAGAGATTGAGAAGTTGAGAACTTTTTTGAAGAAACTTGAGAGTCCTTCAAGTATTAGCTCATTGGCACATTTAGATGAGTTTCTAGTGTCCATTGGATTAAATGTCTCGGATGAAATGTTTGTCAACGCTTGGATCCTGGATTCAGGTGCTACAGATCACATGACTCATTTGTCACAGAAATTTAACACTTATAACCCCTGTCTAAGCAATAGGAAAATTACCACAACCAATGGTTCCCTAACCACTGTTGCACAGATGGGAGATGTTCCAATCAGTCCCACACTCACACTAAAAAAAGTTCTTCATGTCCCAAAGTTATCCACTAATCTTGTCTCCATACAGAAGCTTACTAAAGATTTATGTTACATTGTAACATTTTTTTCCTTCTCACTGTGTATTTAAAGACCAGAATTTGGGGACGATGATTGGCCTTTTGAGGAACGGGATGGACTATACTATCTTGAGACACCAAGTAAGCTGATTATTAACAAGAGCAAATCAACTTTATCGTTTTTTTCTGAACATCATTTTTCTAATAAAGAAAAAGTCTGGCTTCACCATCGTACACTTGGCATCCATCATTTAGGACTCTTTGGATCTTGTTTCCTTCTCTATTTAGGGGGTTAGACATTGAGAGTTTTCATTGTGATGTGTGTGAATTAACAAAACACAAACGTGCAACATTTCCAACCAGCGAAAGAAAAAGTTCGATTCCTTTTTATCTAATTCATAGTGATATTTGGGGTCCCTCAACCATTCCTAATATTTTTGGAGCACAATGGTTTGTATCGTTCATTGATGATTGCACTAGAGTCACCTGGATTTTCTTGCTTAAACACAAGTCTGATGTGAGTACAATCCTCCCACGGTTTCATGACATGATACAAAACCAATTTGGCATTAAAATCAAAAGGTTTAGGTCAGACAATGCTAGGGACTATTTTAATTAGATTTTAACTCCATATTTTCAGAAGAAGGGATAATTCATGAGTCATCTTGTGTAAACACCCCACAACAAAATGGAGTTGCCGAAAGAAAGAAGGTCACCTACTTTATACAACCCGAGCCTTCTTGTTTCAGAAAAATATGGCTAAATCATATGGGGGGAAGCAGTTCTAACAGCCACACATCTCATAAATAGACTACCTTCCAAAATCTTAGGCTTCAAAAGTCCAATGGAAATGCTCTCAACGTTCAATTCCAATCTAAGTACTACGAACTATTGTTCCCAAAATATTCGGATGTATGTCTTTTGTTCATATTCGTAGTCAAAACTGGGGGAAGTTAGATCCGAGGGCTGTCAAATGTGTTTTTGTTGGGTATTCCTCTAATCAAAAGGGTATAAGTGTTATCATCCATCATATAAAAAATTCTCTGTCTCAGCCGTTGTAACCTTAAATGAGAGTGAGTCTTACTTCACCATTCCTTATCTTTAGGGGGGAGAATTTGATTATGGAAGATAAGGACCAGAATCAGGATTTCTCATTTCTTGATCTTCTTTAAATCTTCCGACTTCTGTCGCACCCAGGTCATCTGTTGCACCTCTTCCAAATCCTAATTCGTCTGTCGCACCCTGTTAATCTTGTGATGGCTCTTGATGGTAGGATGGCTGACAAAGTGTACTCAAGGAAGCATAATTCAGTCTATGAACCTGTGCTAATCCAAGAACCAGACCCAAGTCCTGGAAATGAGGTAACAAGTCCTATCCCTCTCCTACAAGATGAGTCGGAACATAACTCAGTTGAACCTAAAGAACATGATCCTCATCCTATGCCCTTAGAAAAGGAACTAAGGAATGCACCAAGCGGTCATTGTACCCATTCTCTCATGTTGTGTCATTTGAAAAATTCTCACCAACCCACAGGACTTTTCTTACTAATTTATATAGTATTCACATACCCCCAGTTTATCCGAGGCTTTATCTAATGAAAACTGGAAACAAGCTATGAATGTTGAGATGCAGGCCTTAGAAAAGAACAAAACTTGGGAGTTGGTGACATTACATGCAAGAAAAACCAGTGGGATGCAAAGGGTGTACACGGTAAAATAAAGAGCAGATGGGTCACTAGAGAGGTACAAGGCAAGACTGGTAGCCAAAGGATATACTTAGACATATGTAGTAGATTATGAAGAGACGTTTGCTCCGGTAGCCAAGATGAATACTATCAGAATTCTACTGTCCTTACTGCCAATTATAATTGGGATTTGCAGCAATTTGACGTAAAAAAATGCATTTTTGCATGGAGATTATATGGAGATTCTGCCTAGATTCGAAAGAAACATAGCTGCCAATCAAGTATGCAAGCTCAAGAAGACCTTGTACAGGCTCAAGCAATCTCCAAGGGCATGGTTTTGAAGATTTGCAAAGATGATGATAGAGATGGGATATAGACAAAGCCAAGGAGATCATACATTGTTTGTGAATCATTCGAATTCAGGGGGAGTGACTGCTTTCTTGGTATGCGTTGATTATATCATCATGACAAGGAATGATCAAAAGGAGACACAGATCTTGAAGTAGTACTTCGCTAAGGAATTCGAGATCAAGGAACTAGGAATGCTGAAATACTTCCTAGGAATTGAGGTTGCATATTCAAAGAAGAGAATTTTCATCTCCCAGCAGAAGTATGTTACAAATCTTTTCTAGGAAACTGAGAAGCTGACATGTAAGCCGGTGAGCACACCGATAGATCCCAACCACAAACTTGGAGAGGTCGAAGAATTTGCTGTTGTGCATGAAGAAAGGTATCAACAACTTGTAGGGAGACTAATTTATCTCTCTCTCACAAGATCAGATATAGCCCATGCTATCAGCATGATTAGTCAGTTTATGCAGTCCGAAAGAGGTTAATTTGAAAGCTGTCAACCGAGTGTTACAGTATCTTAAAGGAACTCCAAGAAAGGCTATCTTGTTTAGAAGAAGCATAGGGCTTGTACTTGAAGCATACACCGATGCAGACCACGCCGGGTGTATAGGGATAGAAGATCAACCATTGGGTATTGTACCTTTCTTGGTGGGAATCTTGTGACATGGAGGAGTAAGAAGCAATATGTGGGTGGCAAGATCTAGTGCTAAAGCAGAATTTCAAGCAATGGCCCAAGGGGTTTGCGAGTTACAATGGGAAGATCATTTTGGAAGACTTGAAGATCAAGTGGGATGGTCTAATGAGACTTTATTGCGATAAGAAGTCCGTAATTAGCATTGCACATAATCCAATACAACATGACCGGACGAAGCACATAGAGATCGACAGACATTTTGTCAAGGATAAGCTAGAAAGTGGATTGATCTGTACTCCTTATATGTCTACATACCGCCAACTTGCAGATGTACTCAATAAAAGCTTAAGTGGTATAGCTTTTCAAACAAAGGTTTCCAAGCTGGGAATGGAGAATTTCTATTCACCAGCTTGAGGGGAGTGTGGGAAAGTTTGACCTGTAATTGATGTAATTAGGGAGATGATTTGGAAATTCCAAATCAGAGAAATTTGACTTATTCTAATTGATTTATTTAGGCTATAGTTCCCTGATTTAGAGCTAGGATTTCTTGTATAAATACCACTCGTGTACAAGAGTAAATCAATGAAATTCACTATTCTTTTCCACTCTTCTTAATTTCTGACATATGTATATAAAGTATATATGTGTGTGTATATATATTTTTAGAGAAGGGGGTACCGCTATGATATTGAATGCAATAAATAAAGGATCTATTTTGTTATGAAATGTAATGGTATGTCAAACAGAGAAACCAATGACCGAAAAATCCAAACAAGCGATCTGTTTTGTAACTGTCCTAAAATTAAATAAAAGGATCTACCTGTGATGACATCATCAAATGAAATAGAGTATGCAAAACAAACAAGAGAAATCAGAGAGAAAAACTTGAACATATATCTAGGCCTCCTAAGGTGGAGATCTATTGCAACTATGGGATTATTTGCAGATCTTTCAATCCGTCCAAATCCACAGTGTCCCCAGTTTGGTCCATAGTTGTTCTTCACAATCTAATATGATCCATCCTCTCCATATCCCACCAATGTCATCGCATGTCTAAACCAAGCGTTTGGTTCGGCTGGGGGATGATATAATTCCTACGAGATGTCCCCAAAAAATAAAAAAAAAAAATAAAAAAATAAAAAAGGTCAAAAAAAAAAAGAAACACACATACCGTACGTTGAAGCCAAGATCTATAATCGTCTCCAACATCAGCCAAAACAACCATAGAACGGAAAAACATACGGCGCATAATATCCTCTTCCTCATTAAGCAAATGATAACCAGATAGAGGATGTATTCTATAGCGACCTCCCCGTCCAGGAATGACAATTAACATATGTTACACTCTCGTACAAATGTATGCATGTATTGATAGATGCTAATAAATAAACTTAAAAAAAGATTATTATTGTTACAATATTATTGTAGTATAGGTTTTTTTTTAAAAAGGTGGAAAATAATTACCGGTTGGAGGGATTGAAATGGAGCTGGATCAGCTAAGACAAAGCCCTGTTCTATGCGGCGTGTAAGCACAAATAAGGGATCACTTGGCATGTGCTGTGCGCCAATTTGAATAAGATTATGATCATCAGCTAACTTCAAGTAAAGACATTCTTCATATTCCTTTCTGAATAATGCTTCTGTGCAATAAATAATAGCACCAGCCGCAGTTTTAGCCAAAAATAAATAATAAATAATAATAAATAATAAATAATAAATAATAATAATAAATAAAATTGTAGCACTAGCCGCAGCAAAGAGGCTACTCCAAATATAACAAATTCAAAAAAAAAAAAAAAAAAAAAAAAAAAATGTTGTCGGTCAGAAGTCAGGACTATATATATATGTTGTGTATATATATATATATATATATACATATAAATTAAGTACTCGTATCATTATATGTTAGTTACTATATATATATATATAACACGCACATATATATATATGTATATATTAATATATGTTAGTTTACTATATATATAACATATATATATGTACACACACACATATATATATATGTACACGCACACATATGTATGTTTATTTAGATGTCACTCTACTTTGTATGAATGCATGTTGATCTATAGCAAGCGGGTATTGAGTTATGTCGCCTGATTATCGACATTCTACATCGTCCAAGGAGGTGCAAGATGCAGCGAATTTTGCAGTCGAAGAGCATAACAACACGACTCATCAGGTTAGGTCAGGTCTTGTTGTTGTTGTTGTGTTTTTTTTTTTTTTTTTTTAAGAAAGAAGTTCCATGGATCTTTTTATTTTGACTCTTAAAAAAAATTATTACATACAGATAAATATTGCAATCACCTGAGACTAAGAAGTTGGAGCTGAAAAGGATTGTGAAAGCGAATTGGTCAGTTGTAACGGGAAAAAAACTATTATTTGACATTGGAGAGCGTTGATGGGGATTCTATGAAGCAAAGGTTATCTCGATATTTTGTTGAGTTAATTTCGAGAACTACTTTTTACAATTGGATCTAATCTATTTTATTAGATTCTTCTAATGTATGAAAGACTGCATATCTGTGTTTATCTGTTTGGGTTTCTAGCGTCGTTACTACTTTACTTTAATGAGAATCTGAAGTGTTGTCCCTATTTTTTTTTTTAATCTTTTTTTCTTTTTTTCCCCCTAGATGTTTTCTATCATTTTGGTGGCAAAATGGTCATCAATTGTAAAATAATTACTTCTATCACTTCACTAGGATAGGATGCGCATACTAAATTTAGAAAGTAATCAAATGAGTTAAGAGAAAAATAAAAGTTTAATTATTTTAAAAAGAACAATCCATTTGTTAGGTCTCGATCTTTAATCACTACTACAGAATGTGGATACCACGACGGTTTTTAACCGTCGTGGTAATATTTCCACGACGGTCATCTAACCGTCGTGGAATCCAGAGTCGTGGAATCTAAAAAGATTCCACGACGGTTCTTTACCCGTCGTGGAATAGGTAAAAAAAGTTCCAAAATTAACATTTTGGCAACTATAACACGACGGTTCTAACTAAAAACCGTCGTGGTATATGACATACCACGACGGTTATACATATAAACCGTCGTGGTATTTAACGTTACCACGACGGTTATGTATAGTACCCGTCGTGGAATATGTAAAAATAGTACCAAAAATTAACATTTTGATTAAATATACCACGACTGTTCTAAATAAAAACCGTCGTGGTAATGCGATTTACCACGACGGTTTATGTAAATAACCGTCGTGGTATATAATATATATGCGATTTACCACGACGGTTTATGTAAATAACCGTCGTGGTATATAGACTTAACACGACGGTCCTTGTATAAACCGTCATGGTATATTTATTTCCACGATGGTTTCTGTTGTTAACTGTCGTGGTAGGTCGTGACGTATGCAAAAAAAATATCCATTCGTTTAATTGAATCATGCCAGTTCGTTCATTCCTGTTCATTCATTCATGACTTGAAAAATTTAAGCAGCAAAGAATTAAATAATAACATAAATGATATAGCCGATACAATGTACAACAATTATATATATAGAACTAATTAACTACTGCTATATATACAAAATTTGAACTAAATGCTTTGCCTCAGTATTGTATGAAGCTCATGACATATGTAGTCCACTCTTGCCTAACCAAATTCAAATCAGCTTCATTATAAGAAGTCTTGTTTTGCAATAAGGCAAGTCCATCGACGTTCAACGTTATTTCTCGCATGAACCCCAATACAAAATAGCCGCACTGCACATTTCCTTGCTGTATCGGGCATCGGGCAGTCTGAATCAACGTCTTGCAGTTGCGTCGCTTTGTTATTCCTCGTCCCACCAGCAATTTCCAATCGTTTAGTGCCCTAACAATTTAACAATTATCAATTATCAATACATCCGGAACAACAATTATGGAATGTCAAATTAATCATGGAACTATGCCGATCAAATAACACTTACAACGTAATTAGCTGTTGAAAATCTTCACCCGGATCGTTTCCAAGAGGATTAAAATAGAGCACGGAGTCATCCCACGGATTAATAACAGCCAATATCCAATGTTGGCCGCTGTTATATGGCATGAGAACAAGCCTTCCCCTTGGTATGTTTGTTATGATCCGGATGATATTGTCGGCTCTCTCTCGAATGTAGGCTACGCGATCTACATTCTGTTGAACTGGCGAGACAAGGAATGAAGATATAAACACGAAACGTTGATCCAATCCTGCTCTTGCACAACAATCCGATAAGTAGCTGCAAAATATTAAGTCAAACTTGTTACGCGTGCAAAATCAACATATATATCTAACTTTGACGCTAATTGGAACAATAATTAAGTATTGTTTAAGGAAAAAGCATTTACCTGATGTAAACCATTATACTGCTTGCACTGATTTCTTTAAAGGTTATGAAATCATATACATCTTCATACCCAATATATATGGGCATTTCATCGGATTGTTGTGGTGGGCACGAAATCTGGCTACCGTCACTCAAGGAACTTTGTGCGTAATAAGCCAGCGGTCTCAGTTCAATAGGAATTGCATCGAAGTCAAACGTAGGAGGTATTTCTTCTGTCGTTTGCTGTTGTACCTCCGGTTGTGACTGTAGTTTCTTCCTCCCGGCTCTCTTTTTTATTCGTTTCTTTCCCTTTGCTTCCGGGTCAGGAGCTTGACTGGGACCTCGACTGGCTTGGCTTAAACTGCTCTGAATCACGACTAGTTTTTTGGCCAAGCAACAAACCCCCCGACAGCCTCTTCTATGTATGTGGCTTCATTCGTCGGAATCGGAAGGAGTGCACGTTTCAATTTTGGGACACTGATTGTCACCCGCACATTCCCCGCGCCCAAAGGAATCCCATGGACTGTGTCGGTTGGAACACAGTCCATGTATGCCCTGCCTAGTGCAACCAAAACTTCTCCACCATTAATAAAATCAGTAAGGAAAAGTTGGCATTCCTTACTTTCATTAGGCATGGGCTGCAGATCCGGCGCGTCCGCGTCTTTCTCATTGAGTGTGCAACTCGCCTTGAAACTGTTGTGCTGATCAACAGTTTCTGGGGCTGCCTCCTCGGCCATCGTCTCACGGTTGATACCGTGCTTCGCACAAAGTTCCTGCACCGTTCTTTCCAAGGCAGCCAGCTGTCGTTTCATAAAGGAGACTTCATGATTCTCCCTTGGTACGTGCATGGCATTGTAGTATTGCGCTTGCTTGACAAATTTCGATTGCCCACGAAGACGACCGGAATGCTCGGGATTGCCCAAAGACTTGGTCAAAATGTCTTCTGTCCCCACGGATTCGAAGCTTCCTTGGGTGTCTTGTTGTGTTAATTCGTCCTATAACAATTACACAATATGTTATTCATCCCGTAAACATAATGGAGACAATCTTAGACTTTATTTGAAATAGGATCCGTGGACTTACTATTTGATCGCCGATAATTTTAATCGATGGATTCTTGTACTCTCCATCGGGCTTGATCCGCGTGTCCCGCCAAATTACATGTCGGTCCGCATATGAACCCGTCTTTTCGAACTGCAATTTAGTAATTAAAGTTAGTAAACATAACTAACACATACTTCAAAATAAAATTTATATAGACTTTAAGCTTTTTTCCCAATTAATTAACGTACGATTTCTTGATCACGTTTCCTATAGCCGTCTCGGCCTGTGGTAGAACCGTATTTGCTCTTTTTCCGTCTCTCGATTCCTTGATCGGATAGCCTCTTGAAATCACCCGTCCGTCGATAGGTAATAAACCTTTCCCAATCGTCCTGGCTGATGGTTGGGTAATTGTTAACCACCTTTGCCGGTCGTTGCCAAACACTTTCATCATCAATATGATCCCTAACAAAGGCTTGGTAAAGATCATATCGAAAACATTTAGCCGACTCCCCACAGGACTTCAAAACTTGCTTTTTGTGTGATTCATCAACTGTGAATGAAGTTACAACTTCCAACCACACTTGTTCTTTCCTCGGTTCCAAATCAGCACTTCTGAAATCAGCAATCCAAATTGGAATGTGCTCCCGAGCTAGCACTCCAATCCAACTCTGTAATTCATCACCTTCCTTGCCAATTGGTTGGCCTTTTGCGTCAAACGAAACTTGAATTCGTTCTCCCCTCGTCCTAACAACGTGCACTCTTTTAAGGAGAGTTGCTCTTCGTTTTCCCTCCTCGTCGGCATTGAATCTTGAAGAGTTGGTTCTTCGTGGTTTTCCAACTTGAGTTTGGGTTGAAACTTCTTCTTGTTGATCTTTTGACATTGTAAATCAATCTACATTGGCACAAAACACCAAATGTGTATGACAGGGGCATTTAATCGAACTTGTACTTTACAAACAATCACGACAAACAAGAACTTTAATTTTATCCGGAAATTTCACAAATCCGAGCCTAACCAATCACACAAAGAGGCATTTAATAAACCACGTAATATGCAAACATTTAACTCAGAAAATGACATTTTTAACAAATCCGAGCCTTACCCAACCATTTCAAATCAATATAAATCACAAACACAATACCCAAGGACCGAAAATGTTATCTCTGGCTTTTGTCCATTTCGGCCTTGAGTGTAATCAAGTTCGACACCCATAATCAACAATCACAATCAATTATTTTCGACTTAGTTGACCGAAATTACCCACATTCGTGCATTACCCAAGCAATATGCATCACAACTTACCGGATATGGAGAGAGTGGGTTGTGGTCGGCGAGAGACACTGGGAAAGTCCGAAAACAAGCGTAGTTATTGGTGGAGGAGTTGCGTCGGAGAATGGAGGAAAATGAAAGAAGTGCGACGATAGCGTCGGAGTTTGAGTGTTCAGAGAGTTTGTGAAGATTTGAAAGGGAGGGAGCGACGAGAGAGAACTGGAGAGAGTTTGGGAATAAGGCTCGGGATGAAATGGGTTTGGGAGAAAGGGGTTTTTTTTTAGGTTTTATTAAAAGCGGCAAAAAATTGAATAGTTCCAAAAATTTCAAAAATTGCCGCTAAACAATATACCACGACGGTTTATTCAAAAACTGTCGTGGAAATATATCCTACCACGATGGTTAAATTTCACCCGTCGTGGAATTCGACATACAACGACGGTTTTTAAAAACCGTCGTGATAGGCTATGTATTTGCAGCCACCGACTATCTACCACGATGGTCAACAAAAGAGACGGTCGCGAATAGGTAAACAACCACGACGGTTTTTTTCACTGACCGTCGTGGTAGATTGTGTACCACGACGGTTTTTTTCTGACCGTCGTGATTGGGTCAGTTGCCGATTCAACTACCACGACGGTTTTTAATCTGACCGTCGTGGAATTAAGGACTACCACGACGGTTTTTTAAGACCGTCGTGATAGGTTCAGTGCTAATTTTTTCCCTTATCTACCACGACGGTCAGCTAAAAGACCGTTGTGGTATATTTCTACCACGACGGTTAGAAAATTTCAACGTCGTGGTATATAACATACCACGACGGTTTTTTCGAAAAATCGTCGTTGTAGGTTAGAAATTTACACAAAATAATTTTAAAATTGTTAATATAATCCATTTCTGTGACAAAACCTGTATGTTGTGCAATAAAATATTGTGGATTATTATTTGCTTCCATAAGTATTTGCATGTATAAATAATTCCCATATAACAATGCGGAATGAAAAAACCGTATCTAATTAAATGTTTACAACGTACATAAAAATTAAAGATTTTGGTAAGTATTCTTTTTCTGCTTTTTTTTCGGCTTCTCAACACGTGTCCACTCGACGTCTAATCGAAGTAAATGTGATACATCATCGTCAAAATCATCAATCTCCTCCACCGGTGGCAAACCCGTTGTAAATGATGGAATGTCGGTGCCATCGTCAATATCTTCTTGGCCATCCCGGATCATTCTTGACTTCATTGGCACAACTAAAGACAACTCTATATCTGCGGGATCCGTTGTATAAAATACTTGTACCGCTTGTGACGCCATGATGAAGGGATTATTTTTGTATCCCAATCGCCTAAAGTCCACCACTGTCACGCCGTCACTATCAACCTTAACATAATTATTGTCAGCCCACTTGCATTTAAAGAGTGCTATTCGCAAGCCTCAATAATCAAGTTCCCAAATATCCTCAATGAACCCAAAGTAATTCATGGAACTAAAGACCGGATTCTTGTCCTTTGCGGATGAAATATGCATAGACTCGGCCCGAAGGGTGACACCACTATTCTGTACGGGATGCTTCTCATCTCTATCTCGAGTGTAGAAGGAGTTGCCATTGACAAGGTACGATGTATATCTTGTGACTATCGATGACGGACCTCTAGATAGCTTCATTACGTTTTGTGAAACGCCAAGTTTCGTATGCAAATATTTTCTTATCCACTCCCGAAATGTCCGATTCTGCTCATCTTGAATCCACTTCTCACTTCTTCATTTTCTTGGATTCGCAGCTCTTATTTCCGCCATATGAATCTGAAAGAAAGGCTCCATTTCCTTAGCATTGTGCAAAACATACAAACAAGCTTTTTCCCATTCATCTTGATTTATTGATGAATGAACGGCCACGGATAGTCCTTTCGACGTAAATAGCCCGCTTGTTGGCAACCCTATTGGGTCCGCGTTGGACATATACTCAGAGCAAAATTCAACTGATTCCTCGGCTATGTAGTTTTCTACTATACAACCCTCCGGCCTATTTCGGTTCTTCACATATCCCTTCAAGACCTTCATGTACCTTTCAAAAGGATACATCCACCTCAAATACACCGGGCCACATAACTTAACTTCCCGAACTAAGTGCACACATAGATGGATCATTATATCAAAAAAGGCGGGTGGGAAATACTTCTCAAGCAGGCACAATGTCATAACCAATTCCGATTGTAGCGAATCTAGCATCATTGGATCAATTATCTTGGAGCATATTGAATTGAAAAATGAGCATAACTTCGTAATTGAGTATCTCACATCTTTTGTTAAAACTCCCCGCAAAGCAAGAGGTAATAATTGTTGCATCAAGATATGACAATCATGTGTTTTCATTCCAACGAGCCGCAAATCTTTCATCGACACCAACCTTTTGAAGTTGGAAGAGTACCCACTCGGCACTTTCACGGATGCAAGCCACTCACAAAGCTTTCTCTTCTCCTGCCTGGATAATGTGTGCTTTGCTGGCGGTAAGTAAGTGCCGTTCGATCTTTTCTCGGGGAGCAAATTCGTTCTAATCTTCATCTCTTGAAGGTCCAACCGTGCCTTTTCACCATCTTTAGTCTTATTCAGAATGTCAAGCAACGTGCCCACTATGGATTCACAGACATTTTTCTCAATATGCATAACATCTAAGCAATGACGCACGTAAAGTGACTTCCAATATGGAAGTTCAAAGAAGATTGACTTCTTCTTCCAAGGTCCATCGAGGACTGGATCCTTACGTTTCCTCTTTCCCAAAACAACCTTCACATCTTTAACCATCTCAAATACATCCTCGCCAGTCAAAATCCGAGGAGCGGTTCTTTCTTCGGTATTGGCATCAAAAGCCTTCTTCTGTTTGCGATATCGATGATTTTTCGGCAAGAACCTCCTGTGACCAAGGTAAACGGTTTTCCTACCGTTTTTCAACCGGATGGAAGATGTTTCCTTCATACAAACGGGGCATCCTATAGAACTCTTGACAGGATAACCAGCTAGGTTGCTAAGTGCAGGAAAGTCGTTAATTGACCAAATCAACATTGCGCGAAGATTGAACGTATCTTGACGGTAAGAATCTCTGACTTGTAAACCATCATCCCACAACCTTTTTAGGTCATCGATTAATGGTGCCAAGTAAACATCAATGTCATTCCCCGGTTGTTGAGGGCCTGAGATCAATAATGTCAACATCAAGAACTTCCGCTTCATGCAAACGTCTGGAGGGAGATTGTAGTTGACAAGTATGACTGGCCAGGTACTATGCCAACTACTCATGTTACTATGCGGGTTCATTCCATCCGTCGACAAACCGAGACGTAAATTCCTTGGTTCTGCACTAAAATCTGGATGATTGTTATCAAAGGTCTTCCATTGCGGTGCGTCGGCCGGATGCCTAAGCTTGCCATCATCAACACGTTTATCATGATGCCATGTCAAACTCTTAGCATGCTGTGCATTACGGAACAAACGGCGGAAACGTGGAGCTGGTGGAATGTACCATAACACCTTCACCGGCACTCCTTTACTACCATTCGATGGCACCTTGCCCTTCTTCCATCTTGACTCATTACAAACCGGACATTCATCTAACTCTTCATATTCTCTCCGGTAAAGCACGCAATCATTTGGACAAGCATGTATCTTCTCGTATTCCATTCCCAACGTGCTCAACGTCTTCTTCGCCTCGTACATACTAGGTGGCACTTTGTTATCCTCCGGTAAAACATCTTTTAGAGAAGCTAAAAGAGTCGTGAAACTAGAATTCGTCCACCCTCCCGACGTTTTCATATTCCATAATTTAACCAATGTCCCTAATTTTGTATATTTTGTACACCCGGCATACAAGGGCGTTTCGGCATCATTAATCATTTCCTCAAATAACTCCGGACGGTGCACAAAGTTTTCTTCCAAATCATTAATCATATTGTACATATTATCACCAACGTTTTCGTCAACAATGTTTTCCTCAACAATAGGCTCTTTACCTTCAGTACTAGTCGATGTTCTCTTAATATGGACAAAATCTTCGCCATGTAAATACCATGTTTGGTAAGAACAAATTATCCCATTAGCGCGCAAATGCCCTCTAACATCATCAATGGAATGGGATCTATGATTACCACAAACTTGACACGGACACCGAATCTTATTGTCTTGTGTATGAGATTTGGCAAATGACAAAAATTCTTCAACACCATCTTCATATGCTTTAGTCAATCTATCAAACCACATCCATTTCCTATCCATGATTTGCGCGCAAATCCTAAACCAATAAATCAAAGCCCTCGAAGTCAATAGGTGTGCATATTTTTAAATTACACGCATGAATATCATTTGCATTTAATTAGTTACGTTATATATAAATAGTCCCAGCACATGCATTAATTAAATCAACAATATATTTACTAAAAAAATCCAAAAAACATAACATAACTACTACTATAAATACAATTAAAAAACCGGCCCGGGTTATTTAAATAAATACCAAAATCCAAAAAAAAATTACATTGTAATTTTAAAAATACATTTATTTAGGATTTAAATAAAAAATTCAAACCAGAAAAAAAACAAATCTAAAAATACATTGATTGTGATCACTAAATTAAACACTTTTCAGTATTTAACGTATAAAAGGAATCCAAAAAAATACAAATTAAAATTAATAATCTGGGTTCGTAAATAAAAAATTAACACAGAGGAAAACATCAAAAAGATAAGTTAATTTGGGTCATCATGACTTACAAGAATGATGATCGACCAGTACTGGTGGTGGGTGGGGTCTAACAGCGGCGTATGGTACTGTTGTCGGAGCGATCTGGTATGAGATTTGTTCACTTAGAGCTGGTGTATCGATGTGGGAAAAACAGAGCTTCTCGAACTGCGTGCTATGTCTGAACAAAAAGGGGGAATACGTGACTTCCACGACGGTTTTCATAGAACCGTCGTGGAAGTCAATAATTCCACGACGGTTTTATTTAACCGTCGTGTAATCGTCTGACATCCACGACGGTTTTCATAGAACCGTCGTGGAAGTCAATAATTCCACGACAGTTACCTGGAAACCGTCGTGGAAATATATACTTCCACGACGGTTTTAAAAACCCGTAGTAGAAGGATAGACTTCCACGACGGTTTTCGGAGACCTACTGTTGTTCCGTGTTTTTGGCTCAGTTTCCACGATGATTTTTGAATAACGGTCGTGGAATCTCCGTCGTGGTATTCACATTCTGTAGTAGTGGCATTCGTGCCAAGACACCTACCAATACTGCGGAGAATCCATTTGTTAGATATACCATCAATTCATCATCTTTTATGAAACGACGAATTCATATACTATACTAACAGGGAAACAAAAATTGATAACCATAAAAGGAAGTATTATACCTACATTTTTATGTAAACTTTGCATCAAAGAAAAAGGGAAAGTGAATAGTCATTATCTCACTTAATCATATGTTTACTTACAAATTAAATAATGAGATTTTAATGGGCTCCACACAATATAGAGAATGAAAAAGATGATGCCAATTCTTACATTCCCTTAATATTGATTCCTTGTTAAAGTGAATATATATCAAATTTACTCATGCACCCTTTACACTTTTCCATGAGATAATGTTTTTTTTTTTTTTTTAAATTATGTAAAAGGATATTTTAATAATTACATTTATATGATTACAAGGTTAGTAAACACTACAAAGGAAATGAAAATGTTTCTCTTTACACCATCCAATAGGCAAGTAAACATTAAAAAGAGAATCAATGATCATTCTTCTTATTTCATTATTATACTTTACTTTTCAATCGCAATACATTTTTTATTATATTTCTTTACGGTTTAGTAAACATGCTCTTAAAGTATTATAGCCTTTCCTGAGCGAATTGCAGTAAAGTCATTTTTATCACTTTGGGTACATTGTTGATTTTGGACGCCTAAAGCAATTTGTTTGGCTGCACAACCGGCAACATCTATATCTTTCAACACAGTAGCTACAGAAAGTAAGTTTATTTGCAAGAAAAGAAGATCGGGTTGAGATTATTTCACAAATTTTAGAAAGGAAAAAATAAAAAAAAGGGTGGATATATACTCACAGTCATATACCCATCGTTGCCAAAATCCTAACTGGCATCTGCTAGGAAAGAGGGATTTGGAACAACGAGATAATGCTAACAGCGGAGATTTATTAACTTGGTCCACAGTAATGGCCAGACCTGGGCAATGCTTGAGCAAATCCAAGGGTGTATCTGCATTGTTATTGTATTTCAATAAGAATATCAATGAAATTGCGACATGAATTATTTAGTGAGAGTCAACTAAATTTTGCCAAAACTCATTGAAACAAAAAATTAAAAAAATTAAAAAAATAAATAAATGAAATAGACTTCGTTTGAAAACAATAGTCTGTTAGCATGTTGTCTATGTTCCTCACTTAGATCAATGGCTATTTGTTGAGTGCTTACCAAATTTATTATTTAATATACAGAGGGAAATGAGGGAAGTGCCCGTCTTGCCATTATCTCGCAATGTTAGAACATCTTGTGGTGTGACGGAATAAAGATAACGAGCCATTTGAAAGTCTGAATAGATAACAGAATGATGAACGGGAATGCCATATGTTCTATGAACAACGTTAACTAGTTCCTTGTTCTTTTTAATCAAGCATTTTGCAATGGGAATGCTTCCGACATGTATGGCAACTGCAAGAACTGTGAAACCATCCTTCTGTTGAATCAGTTAGGTCTTCTTCAGTCATTAACTGAACCAATTCCTCCACAATATGCAAATGTCCAGCACTAACTGCGATGTGAAGTGGAGTCCTGTCTGAAACATGGATTCTCGCTCTCACTGCATCAGGATGTTGGTCGAGATATGTCTTAGCTGCATTCCAATTACCACATCCCACAGCGTCAAAGAGCGGCCGATGCCGTTGAAAGTCGCCATTGAAGGGATCCGTCCCTGCCAATTCCATTTTCAACTAAATAATTTCTAGAAAGAAAGTAAAATGTACGTGGAATAAATTCTACAGTTTTATTATTCTCACATTTTTCCCCCTCTTTTCAGATAGAAAGATTTAGCTTGCATTTGAAACAAAAGTTTGAAATGGAATTTTAAAGCTGGAGTTGGTTGATTTTTCAAAAACAAGATATAATTTTTATTGATTTTTGACAAAAAAGATAAAAACTAAGATGTAAAACTTAGATTCAAACCTAAGTTCCAAACAAGCCATTAATGAATCACCTGGAGGGTTTTCTGAGTTGCTTTCCTTTTCTTTCTTCTCCAAACTCGATTCTTGAACAACTCCAATATTTGATTCCTTTTCTTTCTCAATATTCTCTGCTTCACTTCTAGTGGTTTTGGCCCGTACTCGTATGCCAAAGTAGCCCAAGCAATTTTGGCGGAAGTGATCTCCTTAATCACACCAAAAGAGTCCTCTCCGCATGATCTCTGAATTACATGAAGCGCTTCCACATTCTTTCTAGTCCACACCTTAAGCTTGGCTTTCTCATGTCTTTTCAGAGTTCGAACGCCACATTTCTTCACAATGTCCCAGAGACCTTGAGCCAACAAGTAAGTTTTCATCTGAATGCTCCACTCCTCGTAGTTATACTCGTCGAGAAGTTCACGAACGACTGAATTTCCATGTTCTTCCATAGTAATATAGCTAGATAACTGCCGAGTGTATCAAGTTTATTATCACCATATTTCTATTTAATAGCAATAGAACAAAACATAAAAAGCCTAATATAGTAGACAAAAGTAAGATAAAAATGCCGGTGATATTGATGGAAAAAGAAGAAGCAACAGCAGCAGCAGCAGCAGCAGCAGTAGCAGCAGGAGAGCAAGAAGCCGTAGTGATAGAGGTCGTTGGGGGAGGACTTGGATTGACCAGGGAGCATAAAAATAATGAGATTCAGATCTAAAGAGTTTTTTATATACAAAGGACTACTTGTCCTCCTTGGTTGCAGATGGAGTCCAAATACGACGAAGATGCCAATGCATTTCCCCAAAACTTGGGCAGTGACAAAAGCTATTGTTTATTTCTTTTTGATAAATGCAAAAGTCATTGTTTATTAATTGATATGTAAATAATGCACTTTTATATTTGGATGAAGAACGTGCTCTAAATTTTAGTTTTATTTGTTTAGTTTAATTTAATAAATGACCATTAAATAATAATACACCATGTCTCATAATGGCACATGACTTTTAATTTTTCATATTATACTCCCATGAATTTCTCTATTGTTACATCAACAGTTCCTCTGGAAAAAGAAAAAAAAAAAAGACATAAATCTGAATACATGAGCTTTATTTATAGGTGAAATCATTAATTTTTGAAAACCAAATTGTACTTTCTCAGACATATAATGAAAAAAAAAATATGGTAAATATAAACTGTGTTTTAATCAGTATTTTGGAGGTACAGTTTTCTTTTTGGTGAAGTTTGGATTTGAATTCCCCTTTCATGGCGTGGAGACTTCGTAAGGAGAAGTTAGAGATATTTGCAGAAACCTTTTTGCAGCAAAAGAGGAAAGGCTAACTCCAATTCTTGAAATTGCAGGGGCATTAATAGGAGGGTGTTTCTTTTAATTTCTCAAGTACTAGATATTTTTCTTATATTTTAAACAAGTTTAACTTACCGAAATACCCTAATATAAAGCATTACTAATAAATCTCTCAAAAATTTTCTTTCCGTTCTTTTTTCTTTCCTTCAGACCAAACGAAGTGTAAGAGCCTCGGTCCTAATTCGTTACTAAGCTTTTTCGACACTGCCAAGCATTCGAAATATATATACATCTACATATATGTATATGGAATAGTGTGTTACGGCAGGAGGATGAGAATCGAAAGATCATGTGATATTCAGTGAGGTGTAGGAGCAGCTAAATTTTTCCTGACTCAGTCTGTAGGAGTAAAGTGGGTACAAAATATCAAATTTGATTTGATATTTTCTGTATTCTACATTTGGTATTAGTTGTGATGTTCCACCCGTACATTTCCTTCTCAGAGTAGCCACTACTTTGCTTATCCGGAGTTTCGAACAAGTGTGATGCTTCTCATTTTGTAACTAATATTATCTCCACATTTTAATTTGCTTCTCTCTATCATCATGTCATATCATCTCACAACTTACCAAATTCCCTATCCGAAGTCTTGGTTTTGCAAAGTTACCATCACAACATCTGCGGGTTGATCCTGCCACTTCCAAATATATATATGTTGAGTTTAGATTTCATACCTCATCTCTCACCATACACGTGTCCCCAGATAAGTCATCAGAGAGTACGAGACGACTCGGAGACATGTCGCTTAGAAGACTCGGGAACGACTTCCGGATGACAGGAGAGTGACTGGCGGGCGACTGGCAGGTCAGCAAAGCTAAATAAGGAAAGTTGACTTCATGGGCAGGATCAGGAACTAAATCCAACATATCAAGCAAGGGAATCAGCAAGCAAGCTCAGATCTATTAGGAAAAGGCAGTTTCCCGATATCTTCTAATCATCCACGAATTGGAAAGTCAAGCAATATAGAAAGGGCAACTACCCATCAGCATTTAGGGCATATTCTACCAGAATCAGACAACTCAAGACATCAAGTCAGTCCCTATAAATCAAGGCTTACTCCGCAAGCCTAGGGTGTAATAACCAAAATTTTACGGACTCATGATTTCCTTATATGTAAAGGAATTAAAGTCCATACTATGTGTTTATGTGATGTTTCATGAAAATTATGAATATCAATGTGAAATTCATAATTTTATTATCAGAGTATATTTGAGTTCTTATAAGTATTATGAGACTCAATGACAATTTAAGGTCAAGAATAAGGCTTTATGATGAAAAAGGCCGAACCATGAAATATGATTTTTGTTCGGGCCAATAAATGACCAGGATAATTTATGACATGTTTAAGACGGTGCTGCAGTATAATAAGCAGTATTGAAATTATACTGTGGCCGACCGTCATTACGGATGAAGAAGTAAGAATAAGGAATGAGATCACTCCAGAAAAATCAGGAATTATATTTGGAGCAAAGAGGACTAAGTAGTTTCAAGTCCTAAGAAAATCCAATACGCGGTCCAGTTAAGTGCAGATAAATTGTGGACTGTAGTCCAGTATTCCTATATTGTTGATAGTTAAAACAATATTGACACTATCTGGATTATTAAGAAATTAGACTGCGTATTAAGGGGAGTGCGTGCCAAACATGGCCTTACTTGGAGGCCAAGTAATTGTCGATAAATACATAATTTTTGATTTATTGTTTTTGAATTATCCCTCCACCTATGCCACATGGCCGGTTGTCTTGGTGGCCTTGGAGAACAAGGAAATAAGTTAAAGATAAGTTTGAAAAGATTTTTCTTGGCTCCAACACATGCATGGCCGGCCACCTAAGGGGACTAGAAGGCAAATATTTTGTCTTTTAAGGACCAATATACAATTCAAGGAGAATTTTAGAAATAAAAATAATTGTGAAAAATTTAGAAATTTCCACTATAAATAGGGGTGGTTAGTGAACTCCCTAACCTTTAGTTCCTTCTCAACTATTCCTCTCTAGCCTTAGAAAAAAAAAAAAAAAAAGTGAGAGAGAAGAAGAGAGAGGGGGATGGCCAGTTCCTATGGTGGAGAGTGGAGCAAGAATTTTGCTCATGTAAGGATCTAGAACCACTCTTGCAAAAGCTTTAGAGGTAAAATCTCAACCCTTTAACCAAGAATTTCATTAAGTTTGGTTTATGATATTAATGTATATTTCAAGCAATGAATTGTAAGAGCATAAGCTCATGCTTTTAATTTTATGGTTTTTGATGATTAGTTATGCTAGATCTATGCTTAGGGTGATTTGGTTGATAGATCTAAGCATATGTTTGATTTTTATGCTCTAGAATGAGTTTATGGTTACGATTGCTTACCAAGTGTTTGTGAATATGCCTTCACATGCTTGAATATGGATGGTTTGCTAATGATGGTTATGTGGATAATCTAAGTATGATAGTTATGGAATTTAACCTAAAAACACAATTTGGTAAACCAGAAAGTTATCAAATGTTGTGTATTTCATGAAGATGAATAAGTGAGTTATGGAATGTTAAAGATGAATCCAACACGCTGCATGTTGATATAGGCTCATGGCTGAGACTGTTTGAGGTAGTGTGCACGGATTTTTAAGCAAAAACCAACAAAAAATGAAACTGTCAATTTTCGAATTTAACTGGACAGTTTTTGGAAACTGAATTTTGAGGCCCTTAGAGGCTGAATTTGGGAAAAGTAAAAAAAAAAACTACAAAGTTGTAAAAAATTGGAAATCCTAAGGGCTAACATGAACGGTTTTTGAAAATAAGGCTCCAAAGGCCTCTGTTTTTATCAAAATCCGAGACTGGCCTGCACAGACAGTGTACACGGCCATAATTTTTCAAAAGGAGAAAACGAGTAAGTTAAAGGCAGATTTAATTTTTGATCAAAAGACGAAAGTTGTAGGTTTCGATGAGATCTACAACTTCCGCAGAAAAGTTTTCCAAAATTCTAAACCAATTTAAAGATAAAATGAGATTTCCAAAACTGTGCAGGGTACAGGAAATTCCTGCATAGGATTTTCAAAACTGTACATGGTACAGGAAATTTCCTGCACACATGCATTCCAGTTAATTAAAATGATGCTTTAAAAGTAGTTTTTAAGGTTTTATGATCTTTTTAATAAGAGACTGAGATTTTATGAAAATGATTTTAAAAAGGTTT
Source organism: Ficus carica (assembly GCA_009761775.1). Taxonomy (NCBI): domain Eukaryota; kingdom Viridiplantae; phylum Streptophyta; class Magnoliopsida; order Rosales; family Moraceae; genus Ficus; species Ficus carica. The sequence continues at coordinate 14,034,194 of CM019742.1, read as the reverse complement.
AAATAAAAATGAAATAGTCCAAAGTTACTTGAAATTATAATAACAATTCTATAACGAATAGGAATCGGATAGTATACCGATTTACTATGTTGGGCTTTATGTTTATAGTTTCTAATGATAATCGGGTGTGATACCGATTTGTTATGTTAGGGCCTGTATCCATGATTACTAATGGTAACCGGATATGATACCGGTTTACTATGTTAAGGTACCAATGGTAATCGGATAGGATACCGGTTTACTATAATAGGATTTGTATCTATGATTACCAAAGGTAATCGGATTGGATACCGATCTAGTATGTTATGGTTTGTAGTAAGTTAGAACGACTCTTATCTTACGCCCTGTTTGAACAGGAATATGACCTGTTGTCGTGATAGACCAAGAGCGTAGGACGACTTGTAAGTACAACTCCGCTTACAGTATGGGCAAAATGTTTTTGTTGCTTTACATGTTTTTCAAAAACTCATGCATTGATTTAAATGTTTTTACTGTTTTGCATGTTTTTCAAAACATCATGTGTTAATGTATGTGATTCATATGATTTATGTTTTATTATTGTGACATCATGTAAGCATACTCACTAATAATAAATCACATGACAAGATTAAAACTAAACCAAAACAAGTAAAGTGTCGTACCAACCTCCCGTTGATGCATGGGGGATTATGTATGTTTAAGAAAATTCTCAGACCTTCCGTTGATGCGTGAAAGATTATGTATATGATTCTCAGAATTGTTAAGGACCTTGCAAACCCTAACTTTATGTGTATTGCACGCATTTGGTACGTACACAAATGGCCCATATGTTAAGCAAGATAATAAGTTCATAATGGAAGCATAATTGATTCATAAGTAAGCAAAATTGATTCATGCATTATAAATTCATACATTCTTTTACCGAAATGTTTTGCGGAATAGAAAGTTGTACTTGCTGAGCAAAAGCTCATAACTTACGTTCATACTGTAGGTAAGCAACCTACCGGCAATGCTTGATGCAAGACTGTGGAGAGATGACACCGCAGACTGTGAAATTTGGGTTGGACACCGCCACATGTTTTGAAAAAAATATGTTTGTGATATGTTATACTAATTTGATAGTACCGGTACTTAGTACTGGGACAGTGTTTACTATTATGATAATTAATATGGTTTATCCAACGTTTTAAAATGGTTTTAAAACTCAATACTTAGTTAAGTACATATATATGAGTATATGTTAAGTTTTGAGTTTTGAGTTTTAAATTAAGTTTAAAAAGAAAAAAAAAGTATTTCCATATTTTTAAAAAAAATACGAAAGTATGTTTAAGTATGTTAAGTATGAAATAGTGGTCACGTAAGGTGGGTCGCCATAAGTTTTGGTATGTAAGCACGGTAACGACCCTACGTAGGTCGGGGCGTTACAAGGGATCCTCTTCTTCCAATCATTCCGGACGTTTTACTCATTGTACTCAGAAAAATACACATCAAATTCCCCGAATCTCTCTGTATCACATCATCTCTCATCTCTTTCTACCCCTTTCTTACTAATGATCTTCATTGAAATGCTCTTTTACACATAGTGTAAGCTCCCGGAAGCATTACAGAGGACGTAGCCTAGAGCTTACTGGTGAACCTCTATAAAATTGGTTGTCTTTATCTCTATTTACGTTTTCTGCTCTTTACTATATTTTTTGCAACTCACGAACGGCACACTGTTGACCGACGACTCGCCCGTCGTCCTATTTCGGTCATTGGCCATATATATATATATATATATATATTTTTAATGTAGATTTAACCTTCTACAATTTGGCGCCCATTGTGGGGCCTATGGCTGACAACACGGACCTCACGACAACAACCAACATGACGGACAACAACTCTAGAACCATTTCCAGACTAGCTACTAGTGAGACAGTGACAACTCAACATATGACTGACCAAGCACTCACAGAATTGCGATAGTGATAGGAGGAGTGCGATCGGTGGATCGCAAGCCTACTAGCCGAGAACAAGGAATTACGTCGTCGTTCAGTCATCCACTTCCCGACTAGGAGAGGAATCTAAGAGATCAAGGGATACCAAAAAGCCGCAAGAGGATGCTACCTCACTGCCTTTAAACTCAAGTAGCAATTATAGCGATTACAAATCCATGACGAGTTGAAGAAAGAGTCACCACCACAACATGCGAAGCCAAAATTAGAAGATCTAGACAAGATTCCAGTCGACTCTGAACACCCTGATCAAGCTGTTAACATCGGCTAGCCACTAGATATTGAGCTACGATCTAAACTTGTTGAGTTTCTTATGTCTAACAAAGACTGCTTTGCATGTTCGCACACAAATATGCCAGGACTTTGTAGCAGAATTGACTCCCGAGGCTTCAGCAGCCTTGGACGACGAGTGACCACTCGAGGAGCGGATACTACAAGTCAACGGCTCATTCAATTTGAAGGGAAATAGAGTAGGCATCTACTTGAAGACTCCAACCGGGGAGATAATCGGGCAATCCTTTCAACTAGGATTCAAGGCCTCCAACAACGAAGCGAAGTATGAGGCTATGGTGGCTGGACTGCAACTCGCTAAGTCACTCAGCACCAGAAGACTAAAGGTAATGCGTAATTCCTAACTTGTTATGAATCAAGTTAATGGCGAATATGTGGCACACGACATGAAGATGGCATCTTATCTGGAGCTAGTAAATGCATTACGCTCCCAATTCAAAAGCTACGAAGTTCACCAAGTTCCGAAAGAATCCAACAGCCTTGCCAACGCCTTAGCTAACATTGGATCTTCAACCGATTCAACCATGCGAAGGACTATCTCAGTTGGGTATCTCGAGAAGCCCTACATTAATCGGTTGACCTTGGAGTTGGTACCAGACGACAGCCAGTCGAGCAACGACCTAGTCAGTGATTCACTAGTCGATCTCTGCTCGTTAAACGATTTAGTTAATGATCTACCAGTCGATCACTTCTCATCAAAACGATTCACCCACTAGCTGGATTACCCTAATCCTCAGGTACATGAAACACAGAGAGCTACCATCCGACAGGAAACAAGTGAGGAAGCTACAGATTCAAAGTGCTAGGTACTTAATAATTAGTGGAAAGCTCTACCTCCATTCTTTTTCAGGTCCTTACCTCCAGTGCCTTAACCCCGAGCAAGCACTCTACGTCATTCGGGAGTTACATGAAGGAGATTGCGGCAACCACTTGTGCCCTAGATGTCTTGTTCACATAGCCATTCAACAAGGATTCTACTAGCCGACGATGAAGTCAGATGCCGAAAGCATCACTAGGAAGTGCGACAAGTGTCAACACTTTGCTCCAGTCATTCACTCACCAGCCGAGCTCCTATCTTCTGTAAGTAGCCCTTATCCTTTCATGAATTTGGGCATGGATATCGTGGGTCCACTTCTGGTTACCTCCGGATAGAGAAAGTTTATCTTGGTCATTACAGATTATTTCTCTAAGTGGGTGGAAGCTAAAGCTTTTGCACAAGTGAAGGAAGCTGACGTCGAGAGCTTTGTGTGGAGAAAGTTATATCCAGATTTGGGTTCCCCAAGGAAATAGTGGCAGATAATGGGACTAAATTCACATCCGGCCGTTTCCAAGATTTCTGCGACAGGTGGAAGATTACTCTTAGCTTCTCAACCCCGAGGTATCCACAAAGTAACAGCCAAGCAGAAGCAACGAACAAGATCATCCTTAATAACTTGAAGTAGAAGCTCGAAAGTTACAAAGGGGCTGCCAGACGAACTCCCAGGAGTTCTTTGGGCCTATAGGACAACTCCCCGCACAACAACCGATGAGTCGCCTTTCTCATTAGTTTACAGAGTTGATGCAGTGATCCCATCCAACATTGGAATGCCCAACCTAAGGACCAAGCTAGCTTGGCTCGACGAAGCCGTGAACGACTAGATGATTACCGAGAACTTGGACTTACTATAAGAGAAGAGGAACAAAGCACTCATCCGTTTGTCACATTACCATCAAGCCGCAGCTACACACTACAACTTCAAGATCAAGGAACGTCATTTCCAGGTAGGAGACCTCGTCTTGCGCAAAGTTTTCCAGAACATGAAGGAAAAAGGAGCCGGCAAGTTAGCATCGAATTGGGAGGGACCTTACTGAGTCACGAAAGTGGTTAGACCTAGAGCTTACAACTTGAAAGAACTTGGTGGCACCCCAGTATCTCGGCCATGGAACGCTCTGCAGCTGAGGAAGTATTACAACTGAAGAACGACTCGTGCATCACCTATCGAGTCAACTATTTATCAAGTTATTTATTTTTATGTACATTTTTTGTAGTTTTTTTTTTTTAGTCTTTTCTTATTTTCAGAGAACTTAGCATTTATGTAATACAGGCCATAGGATTGTACTAATTGAACTACGCTCGGGCTTGATCCCTAAACATTGGTACGTAGGCAGCTTGTGAACTTATAAACGAGTGCAGCTCAACCTAAAAAAAATACTTGTTTTCCCCTTATTCCTTTTTCAGGACAACGGAAGGAACTTGAAGAACATTTTATTCGGGAGGGACTACTCAAACATATATGAAAAATGACTCAATCGCGAGCCAACCATGAGTCAATAAGTAGTCACTTACAAGCCGTCCACGAGTCGACTAGCAGACTATTTAACAACTTAATTGCAACTCGTAAGTCAAACAAGCAAATACGAGGATTCATTAGTTCTAACAGTTCATCCCCTTCTATTCACAGGTTCAAAGTCTCTAACATCTAAAGTGTTCACGCACGGAGCAATGAAAGCCTCCCCCGAGGAGCAACGAAGGAGCATTCATAGCTGGAGCAACAAAGCCTCCAATCATAGAAGAAGAGAGAACCGTAAGTTGATTAACCGTCGGGAGAGATTGTTGGGTAATAGTTCTAGCGACTCTAAACAAAGCTGTTGCCAGTCTTAATGGGACCCTTAGCCCATTGAGGCTCCTCCTTGCAACTCACCCCGACCTTATCGCAAGGGACTGATCATTCCTAGTATGTATGGAGCCTGGCTTGCAACTTAGTCAACGTACCCTTTGTGTCCAGTGTTCCCACATAGAGTATCAAGTGGCATGTCAAAGCTGCAGGAACACCCACTATTTGTAGTGGAAAGCCCTGGTACAGAGTAAGGGCCCTCAAGGGGGCCAACACCCTTCATTCCAACCCCCATGCTGATGTCGACTGCGGTCGATGCCGGCTTGACAAACCGATGCTGATATCCGTATCGATGCCAACTTAGGTTGATACTGACTACCATCGATGCGGGCAATAAACGTATTGTCCAAGACTCAACAATCTAGCCTCTCTTCAATTCAAGAAACCCTACGAGGCCACTTAATTGGGTTGATGGGTCTACTATCAGGATGTTACTACTAAGTTTTAACCTATTTCGTAGCAAACAACTTAAGACTTGGGGGGTAAAGGAGTACAAGTATTTCGCAGTAAACAACTCAAGACTAGGGGGGAAAGGAGTACTACTTTAAGAGATACCCTATGAGGCCACTTAATCGGGCCAACGGGTCTGCTCTCAAGATGTTACTACTAAGTCTTGACCTATTTCGCAATAAATAACTCAAGACTTAGGGGGGAAATGAGTACCAAGTATTTAGCATTTTCAATTGTCAATTTGAATTTTGCTAGACCTATCACTTTTAATTTATGTAAAGTACGAGTCAGAAAAGACTCCTCAGCGAGTCAACATTAACTCCTCAACGAGCCAACAATGACTCCTCAACAAGTCACCATGACTCCCCAACAAATCATCTGTGACTCGACAATAAGTCATAGACATTTTGTCCGCGTATCAGGGAACATTTTTTCCTACGATTCAAGAATGAGTCAGCCTACAGGTATGGATTAACATTCAAACACAACAAGGATTCATATGAGTTCAAATGCAGGAATTTAAAGAAAATCAAAGCAAAGGAAAGCTATTCAAAATTACAACCCAACAGCTCGAGATCCTCATCAATGGGCAAAAAAGTTTTAATGTTCAGAAAAGGAGGTAAGAAAAGGCAAAACAAGAAAACAGGAAAATATAGATTGGGGGGACAACATTCACTCTTCTTTTTTCTCGGCCTCTCCATTAGCAATCTCCTTGGACTCCTCCTGCGACTCCTTGGCTGTAGCCTCCTCACCATCAGCTTGACGAGTTGCCGCCTCGATGACTTCATCTAGGAGACCCTCGTCCTCAGCATCGGAGAAGTAGGCGGCCATTCGTAGGATCTCAACATCAACCTCCTTGTCCACTAGCTTACCGTTGTTTTAGTGGCGCAGAGTGTCGAGCCTAGCATGAGACCAGTCGAAAGTGTATTAATCCCTCCCCTCCCTGGTAAGCTTGGAGTGAGATAGTCCTTTTCCATCAGTGATTTGGCAGCCTTCTCCAACTGGCCGCAAAACACACTCTTGGAGTTTTCGGTCGACCTCAGTTTTTTCTCCAGCTTTTGCTTGTGCTCGTTCCACTCTCTGGTTTTGGCCACCAACTCTAAATCAAGGGCAGCATAGTGGGCATGTATAACAAGGACCAACTGATTATCCTACAACGACAAGAAAATGACTTCAAACGATAATACGATGACCAAACCAGAAGGTAATTTTTAACTAATGGTTTTACTTGGATATATTTGCCACAGTACTCTTGGTATAGTACGGCGAAAGGTCATGTGAGTCACCCAAAAGTCGACGATGAGTCATTCATTAGTTGCCAGGAAGCACGATTTAGACATAAATACTCCTTACGCCAATTTACAATCGAATATGGAATGTGGGGTTCACTGTTGAGGTTAGATTTTATACCTCATCTCTCACCGTACACGTGTCCATGGATAAGCCATCAGAGAGCACGAGACGACTTGGAGATGTGCCGTTTAGAAGACTCGGGAATGACTCCCGGATGACAGAAGAATGATTGGTAGGCGACTAGCAGGACAACAGAGCTAAATAAGGAAAGTTGACTTCATGGGTAGGATCAGAAACTAAATCCAGCATATCAAGCAAGGGAATTAGCCAACAAGCTCAGATCTATTAGGAAAAAGCAGTTTCCCGATTATATTCTAATCATCCACGAATTGGAAAGTTAAGCAATACAGAAAAGAGCAACTACCCATCAGCATTCAGGGCATATTAAACCAGAATCAGGCAATTCAAAACATCAAGTCAGTCCCTGTAAATTAAGGCTTACTCCGTAAGCCTAGGGATCCTCTTATTCCAACCATTCCGGACATTCAACTCATTGTACTCACTAAAATATACACCAAATTCCCCGAATCTCTTTGTATCACATCATCCCCCATGTCTTTCTACCTCTTTCTTACTAAAGACCTCCATTGAAACGCTCTCTTACATATAGTTAAAGCTCCCGGAAGCACTACAGAGGACGTAGCCTAAAGATTACGGGTGAACCTCTATAAAATCGATTGTTTTTATCTCTATTTACTTTTCCTGCTCTTTACTTTATTTCTTGCAACTCACTAACACCACGTCGATGACTGGCCAACGACTGGCCGGTCGTTCTGTTTCGGTCATTGGCCCTATTTTTCTTTGATTGTAGATTTAACCCTCTACAATATATAATTCCTCACTATTTTACTCCAAAGATAATTCATGTTGTCTACAAATTTATTTAAGTACTTTTCTCTAACATAATGCTTATTCCTTTTGTATAAATCAAATATGTCCACAAATATCAATCCTCATCTCTTGTAGTTGCCATTTATTGATGTGCCAGAGCATGCTTCCTTTTGCTGCTGGTCTTCGAGCTCAATCAATAAGGATCTTTCCCTGAGTTTTCCCTTGATCCAAAAAGATTGAAAAGATGTTTGGCCTTGCCACTCTTCTTAGAAATATAATTTATATTAATTCACAAGGTTCTCATGACCTCAAAGTACAACAACACCTACGAAGCTAATTCTATCAACTTGCGTACTCATACTTACATATTTTCGGTCACAACTATACTGGTCATCGTAAAATAATTCCACTGCACTAAATCAACAGATTCTACTTATTTTCCACCTAACAATTTATAATTTTTTTGACGGCCACGGTATACCAGTTTAATACTATCGATTGATAATTAAATTGCCAATATCGATTTTCCATGATATCATGAATATGGCTTACCAATTCAAAGGACTGATGGTCGTACACGATATTTTACATCATCATAACGGTGCACCTCTGTGACCGTTATTTTACCGTCTCTTTTCCAACGGTTCGATCTCGGGTGTGGATTTCTTATCGATTTCCACTTTTCCAAAATTTATAGTGCTCAACTCTTTTTCCTTATACTCTATCAGTTATCAAATAGTGTCTAACCAGTTTATATATTTTATGATTAAAAAAAATCAGTTATATAGCATTTCAAACTTTTCAAAGTGAGGTGTTGTAATTTTAGTGGTTAGACATAATTTGGGATGTAAACAATTGTACAGATGATTTAATCCGTTTAGGAATATCTACTATCCATTTAATTATTTTCAAATTATAATTTAATAATGATTTCTTTCTTTTTTTAGTCATCCTCTTCTTACACAAAAAGACATAACCTCCATGCATTATATCTTCATTGTTCTTAATTCTGATGCATTTAAATAACATAATGGTGGATGAGGTTATTAAATTTTTATCTTTATACGACGAATATCCGGCTAATGTCGTTTATAGATGTGTAAACGACACACATTATCGCTCTGTCCCCTAACACATTTCGATTATTGTTACTACTGATTACATGTATTGCAATTACTATATAACCCCTCTTTTTCAATTTTTTAATACTTCTTTTTTATTTACCCCTCTTAACTAGTGTGACATTGTCCTAGTCTTGGTATTGGAGATTATAAAATAACAAAGCACCAATTCAAATGGAGGCATTAAACTAGACCACAGTAACTAACATGTTCTTAATAGTGCTAAGCCGTTGACTAACTAAAAACTTACTAGATTTCAGTTTAAGAACTTATCATCTATCATGAGTAATTAATGGACTCATGTTCATGCAAATATGTTTCTTGAATTGCCAATGGATGAGATTCCTTTGTAAATCAAAAGCTCTATATTTTGGATATATGGTGCATAAAGTGAGAAGAGAACTAAACTACTTTACATATACGGAATCCACATTATACAAAGATTAATGGTGTTCCCATATTAAATAAAACCGCAAATCCTTGTTTATGATTTGTTCATAAAAAGTTTACTCATTGAAGAATTAACTGCACTAAGGACAAATAAGTAATTAAATTGGTGTAACGGAACTTATACACCTAACGCTAATTATGAATACGCATAGTGAATGGTATGGAAATTAGTTATATTGTTGGACGAGAAGTTTTTGGATACTGAGCTTACCATAAATAATATCTGTTCAATCTTGGAGTGTAATTTGGTTCCTGATTATGACTATGAACAAAGTTAACAATTATATTGATATGATTATGGGTTTGATCAATGTAAAAATTGATTATTGAAGCTTTGATTGTATAGGTCTATTTGGTCCTCGTGCTACCTTCACAAACCTCTAGAAAATACAATTGAATTATCCTGGATGTTTCTACAGTCTTTGGGGACAACAAAGAAATCACCTATATCGGATACTGGTAGCAGGTGTCATGCTAGCAGGGGACGCTAGGGGAGTGTGTTTTCATAAAACAATGATATATGTGTATTATTTATATTTTGTGTAACAATATAGATATCAATTGCACATAAAATAATTATTTTAGGAGTTGGGATGTATAACTATGGTTCAGTAATTATTTATTTATTCATTAGAATACATAATTTAATCATTAAAATTTAATATGTATCAATTATAATTAAATTAATTAATTTAATCATCTTGGTGGTCTAAGTGTTGGACTGTGATTGGACGATCAACACCAGGAAGTCTTACTCGACTGACATGAGGTACCTCCCAGGGATAGGGAGCTGTGGGCATAGATTTTAAGATAAGGCAGTAAGAGTATTTTTCCTCGTCTCATGTAACCCCCAGTATAGACCTTTTAAGGTGTCTGCTAGGGTTAGAGAAGCCACACAAGAGAGATCCAAAGAGACACTAGATGTTCTCTAGCCTTCGTGGAGCTTTCTAGACTTTCTACCATTATAAGAGTTCGGAAATTTATAACCAAGAAAAATAACTGATTTAAAAGTTCCCAAAGACTAGTTCAATTCGAGAGAGAAGAATGGAATGAAAGACTAACTAGGGTAGATTGAAAACGAAGGAGTCAGTCAGTTGATATTATGTCCAATAGGTATCTACAGTTAGATTGATGATTGATTATTTTATATAGTATAATGAGTTAATTTCTGGATATTTTAGGGAAAATTTTTAATATTCATATTCCGCTACATTTTTCTTTGGGCCCACCCAATAGTTCAACCTCATGATTTCTTTTTATATAGGTTGTTGATATACACTGTAGATATGATATTCTATAAAATCGAAATAATGATAAAAGACACTGATATTGAGTACCATATATATATATATATATATATAAAGAGAAAAATACTTAAATAATCATATTTTTTTCATCTATTAACTAACATGATACAAATTCCTCATTCTTGATCAATAAGACATATATTTTCGTCAACTTTAATTTAATTTTGTGTCATATTAATTTTTTTTTTATATTGATATAATAATCTTTAAATTTATGTTATTTGAATACTTTCCCCCAATAAAAATAACTCTTACCACTTGAGACTCTTAAATAAAGGCCACCTTTTTTACTAGTGATGCTTAACGCTAGTAGTATCTCAAATATTTTTCATGAAAAGGCCATGTTACCTAGTTAATGGAGTCAAGGGCCACACCTGTAATTAAAATGCCAACACATATTATATTAATATCTTTTTTGCTTTAATATTTGATCACCTTGTAATGAAAAGCAATGGTTGTAACCCGTGATTCGTGAAAGCACTCTTCTACCATTTTAATATTTTACTATGACGGAGTTAAATAAATAATAAACAATTATATTTTGTGTTCAAAATATAATTATAACTTTGACTTCTTGTAGAATAATTTTTTTTTTTTTAATTTGGGAAAAGGGATTTGAACTCTATACTTTTTGATAGAGTTAGATGTGGTATTATCGTTAGACTATACATGTAACCACATCTTATAGAATAATTGTATTTGCCAATTAGGGATATTATTACTAATTTAGATTGTATTTTGAGTTTCTTAAAAATAAAAAAAAAAAAAAAAGGTATACCTTAATTGTATTATAGACATTTTCAAGATTATATATATTTTTAACTTTATTATTTGTACCTTTTTTCATGTCAACAACTATTTTTGATTTCCGAGTTGACACATTTACCCTGTGAAGTTTAACTTGAAAATACAATTTTTTAGAATTATTAATTTTTTTTAGTATAACACCTTAATTATTGGTTTGTCACAGGTTCAACCACAAAATACAAAAAAAAAAAAAAAAAAAAAAAAGTTAATTAATTCACCAATTTAGAGGTAAAAATCAATTATTGGCACAAAACAAGTGCAAGATGATGTGAAGCTGAAATTCGAATGTATGATACTGAGTACAATAAAAAATATAAGGCATACTTTTTAACTATTCCTCACCTATATATATTTAAAAGAACCAATAGCTTTTTTGGTCATGTCTTTCTTATTTGTCACATGACAATCATGTATTCACATACATCATCGCTACATGATCGTCACATCATCATCATGTTAGTTTTTTTTTGTTGTTGCTTTTTGGCTTTTATTTTACTTTTTTTTTTTTTTTTTTCACATTCGCGAAGCACATGCCATATAATTAGTATATAAAAATATTTGAAATAATACATAATCACAATGAAAACGTCAGGAACTTCGTAAGCATATCTGAGTCACAAATAAAATGGAATGTGGAAAACAAATTCATGCATTTACCCTCATATAATAGATATATATATATATATGTATAATTTAATAATAATTTCAATGTGACTCCAATATTAAATTCAATATTATTTGATAAAGCTAATAATAAAGAGCCTTTATTATTAAAAAAAATAATAATAAAGAGCCTTTGTACCAAGAGAAAAAAAAGAGAGGGGGGGGGGGGGGGGGGGGGGGGGGGGAGGCTAAAAGAAAAAAGAGAAAAGAGCTAGAAAGAGGTAGTACGTTTTGAAAGCTCTCTCTTCTTTGCCTAGCTATTCATTTTCGGTTCTAATGGTTGTTAGATGAAATGCTGTTTCTGTGGGTTAAATATTTAAAAAGAAAAAGTGCAAACTTTCCCATCAAAATGAGTCAGCAAACCTTGAATGACTTGGAATGGCATTTTTGTTGGCCAAAACAGAATAGGGTATAATCTGCCAATCCAAGAGGTCATAACTTAAAAAAGAAAAAATTTAAAAAAAAAATTTAAAAATCATTCACATTAACTTACTCGTCAAGTGGCGATGAATCCCACCAAAAAGCATTCAAAAGGGCATAAAAATAAAGGCAAAGAAAGCTAAAAAGGAAAAGGGCACAAAAGATGAAAAGAGGCTAATTTAAGAGGTTGGGTTTGAGTGACGGTAGCACAATTGGGGTTAGTGGGTGGTGGTGGTGGTGGTGGTGATAGGGATGTGGAGTGGGTGACAGACCCACGTGACTGACCCACCACCACCACCACTTTCATCTCCCACCATCTTTTCTTTCTCTCTCTAACTCTCTCTCTCTCTCTCTCTCTCTCTCTCAAACAGCCCTCGCAGTGGATGTCTCGGTTGGCTTCGTCTCAACGCTAACTGCAAAAAATAAACCCAACCCTCAACAATAAAACAACATACCCACAAACACGAAACCGAATAATGAAGGAGAAAAAGCAAGGAAAAAGTTATGAGGGTTAACATCATTTACTCATTTGACCCAGAAAAAAGATCATCATCCTTTTTCTGCGGGAAAGAAAGCGATCAGCATTAACATATCCCTTCTGTGTTATCAAATAGCTCTCTAAACACTGACAATAATGTTAGGCTAACATAAAATAAACCTTTAATTTAAAATATTTTTAAAAATTATTCAATATTCGAATATTTGATCACTGATTTATCATGATTATCACACTAGGTGACGGTACTGGTGTTGACCTTTAATATCTTTTGGTTGCCCACTAATTCTTTGTCTTGCCTTCTATTTTGGTTTCCCCTTTATGCAATTTACGTCTATTATTAACCATACTCCATATATTTTTTCTGTGATTTGTGCAAGAATTACCATTTTATGACCTTTTTCAAATAAATATTTTGATTTCTTTAAACTAACATAAAGTATCTTTCTAAAATTTGAAAAATCGCTTAAGATTAAATGAGTGAGTTCTTATAAATTATTTGGTCATAGATTAATCGTGAAGTACTGCATATGAATTAGTGATTTATCCAACATCAGTATAGTGAGTTAGTAATTAACATGGGGAAATCAATTATTAACTACCATAGTTTTGAAATATAAACACATATATTAGGATCAGAACCAATCGAACAAATAAGGAGAAACCTAGATCAACACATCACGACATTACCGAAGACTATATGTATATATAAATTTAAGAAATCAAACCTAAATACAAATTTTATTGTATACATCCACTTTTTATTTTTATTTTTTTTTATTTGGGAATTTAGAAATAAAGTTTGAACTATACACTTCTCCACTTTATAGTAAAGTCAAAAATAAAAATTATCATTATGTTATACTTGCAACGGTGCAACGGTATACACGGACTCTTGACTAGTCTCCCTATTTTTAATTTTCTTTTTAATTTTAATTTTATGTGATTAGTGTCTTGAATACTACTGCTAGTGGCTTTCTCTCTCACTTGTCATTCTCTTTCTACCTTTGGTTGGCCACTAACTCTAAGCCATTCTTTTTTTTTTTTTCGTTCTCTCTTCATGCTAGTGGTTCTCTCTCTTTTAAACTTTTCATGTCTTAACTCCTCTTTCCGTATGCTTTTGTAGATGCAGTTTAGCTGCTTAAACAAAGGGTAAAATTTTTCTTCTTTTTAGCATGGGGAGAGGAGATGGACAAAGAAACTAACCAACATCAGAACCCATCTCTCCTCCCCAACATCACCGCCGCCGCCGCCTCCGCCGCCACCGCGATCATCATCCCTAAAGAAGAGTCTCCGAGAAAACCAGTCAGCGGCGGCGGAGGCGGAGAGGAACAGGTGGTGATAGGTTAAAGCGAGATGAGTGGAGTGAAGGAGCCGTTTCAAATCTTTTGGAAGCCTATGAGAGCAAATGGGTTCTCCGGAATAGGGCTAAGCTCAAGGGTCATGACTGGGAAGATGTTGCGAGATATGTGTCGTCGAGAGCTAATTCTACAAAATCGCCAAAAACACAAACACAGTGCAAGAACAAGATCGAGTCCATGAAGAAGAGATACCGATCGGAGTCCACCGCTGACGCTTCCTCGTGGCCTCTTTACTCGCGGCTCGATCTTTTGCTACGTGGTGGGAATGGTCCATCGGCGGCGGCGGCTGCGGCGGCTGTGGCTGTACAAACACAGCCTGTGGCCTTCCCACCAATTTCACCTTCTCTTCCGCCGAGCAATAATTCTCCTCTAGTATTGCTCGAGCCAACGTCGGCGGCACCAACACCGCCACCGCCACCACCGCAGCCGCTGCCGCCTGCTATTCCTCCTCCTTTCGGAACGGCTCAAAATTCACATGGATCTAATGGCGTTGACAGACTGGCCAAGGTCAGTTTCTAACACTGGTTTGTTTTTCTTCTTTCTTTTCTAACCCTTTTTTATTTGCTTTCTGCTCTTTTATTTTTTAGTTTGTTTCTTTTGAGGCTTCTGAGCAACATTATTTGATACGAGTACACCCATATCATTTCATAAAATAAAAAGAGGTATATATATGGATTTCATTGTCAAAAAAATTGTGTGGATTTAGGGGAAATCCCATTTCTTTCTTTGACTTTAATATAGACAAATCTCACCATTTTCTTATCACTGAAAATTAGGCCTCTTTCCTTTCAACAACAACAACAAAAAAAAAAAAGGCCTCTTTAATTTATCGTAATAAATAATTGCAAGTACCACCTGTGTTTTTTTTTTTTTTTTTTTTTTTACTAACTATATATTCGACACACTATCTTATATTAGAAAACTTTTTTTACATATATACTAGAACATTTTGACCTATGATATCTCAATGATACATAATATTGCAAGGGGTAAGTCACTAGAATAAGCTAAGTAGCACTTGTTTTCCTCATTTTTTTTATTTGTCTTTTCTTGCAAAAGTGTCATGGAGTACTTTTTTATTATTATTGTTATTTTTTTTAATTTTTGGGTCAAGAAGTCTAATGGAGAGTCCTATTCAACAGCTGATCAGGTTCGACAGTTGTAGTTTTCTAATAAACAACTTATAGTTTTCATATAACTTGTAATCTCGCAGGACGATGGAGCAGTAAATAAAATATTATCCGACCACGCATCGGACAAGAACAATTCAATGGAGATCACGTCCGACAGCAGTACACCGGCACTATACAGCGAAAAGGCAGAGAAGATGAGGTTGAGATCGAAAACAACGACGAACAAGATCATGAGAACGGAGAAGAAGAAGAGGAAAAGGAAGGAATTGGAGTTCGAGATCGCAGAAAGTATCCGGTGGCTGGCGGAGGCGGTTGTGAAGTCGGAGCAGGCGAGAATGGAGGGGATGAGGGAGATAGAGAGGATGAGAGTTGAAGCGGAGGCGAAGAGAGCCGAAATGGACCTCAAGAGAACTGAGATCATTGCAAATACTCAGTTAGAGATCGCTAGGCTTTTTTCAGCAGCTGGTGTTGGTAAAGCTGTTGATTCTTCCCTGAGAATTGGAAGAAATTAATCATCATATAACCAATAAATATATTAATAATCAAATTACCACCTAGTCTTCAATCTGTGTATAGAATTTATGTTACTATATAGCTATATATATATATATTGATAAACGATGAAAAGGAAAGGAGAAATTTGGCAAGAAAAGATGAGGGAGATTTTGGATTAACATGTAATATTATGCTGATTAGTTAAAGTAGGTATATATTGCATGAACGTGAATAACATGTCTCAAACTCCTTCTGTAATTTCTCTTTTCATCAAGGAATATATCAGTGTTTTTGTCCTGATACTTGAAGATTTTGAAGTTAACTGCACGACTAAAAGTAACTTTATGACGAAAGATAAATTTTACATCTTAAATCTACTAGCCATAAAGTTTAAAATGAAGTCCTTCAACTAGTTTTGTATTTATTTAGGTATCTATATATTTTGTTTTTTTCTCAATTTAAAATTGCTTTTTACTGTATACATTTCTAATGTCTATGATAAATTCAAATTTTAAAAGTTCATAACTTTCTCATTTCAAATTGAAATGAGATAATTCTTATGTCAAAATACTCATGACGATGAGACAAATAAAACAACATTCATTTTGTATATTTTTTTAATACATTTCAAATATTTGCACTATTTTCTATATCGCAGCACACATTTCTAACTCAATCTTCAAAACTCCATCTCCAACCATCGCCTCAAATGGGCCCTTAGTTGCTATTTACTTTTTTAACCAGCTTTGTTTCAAGTCTCTAAAAGTAACGATTTAAAAAAAGGAAGGTCTACAATGTAATAAGGGTGCACAGATGGACAATTTGGCAATT
Organism: Ficus carica; assembly: GCA_009761775.1. Classification (NCBI taxonomy): domain Eukaryota; kingdom Viridiplantae; phylum Streptophyta; class Magnoliopsida; order Rosales; family Moraceae; genus Ficus; species Ficus carica. Next base: position 14,017,555 of record CM019742.1, on the reverse strand, counting down.
ATATCTTGTTATAATATGATCCATTTATCATTTACAAGATATATGCATAATTAGAGCTATGTACAAAATTTCATTTCAACTTCTCTTATTATATCTTTATATGAGTAGCGTTAATTTTTTTAAGGGTTAATTTCATTAATAGCATCTGTAGAAATTTTATTATTAAAAATAATATCATTTTTTTCTCTTCATTACTAGCATTTAATGTGGGGTCCAGTAGCATTTAATGTATATCAAATTACAGGTTTATCCTCATCTCCAACCAGCTCAAATATCTCTCTCCCTCGCATGGCCCAAAAAAAAATTTCAAACCAACATCTACAGTATTTTAGAGAGAGAAAACTGAAATCTAGAAGAGAAAGAGTTACCACCCACCGGAATCTTATTTTTTTCACTTTTTTGCCTAGTCTCCCACCCTATTTTGAAACTCAAATCTTCATATAATAGAGATAAACTTCTATTTAGAGAGAGAAACTTCCATATCGAAAGTTTTTTTTTGTTTTAAATCTAACATTTTTGGTCATTTTTTAGTAAAGGTCATTCATGTTATGACCATCCGGTCATAATAGTTATGACCTATGTTAAAAAAAAATTTAAAAAAAAATCTAACGTTTTTGACCATTTTTTAGTACTGTTATGACCGGGTGGTCATAACGGTGTGGTCATAATGGTTATGACTAGGTGGTCATAACTGTTATGACCGGGTAGTCATAACAGTGGGTCATAACGGTTTATGACCGGGGTAGTCATAACAGTGTGGTCATAACGGTTATGACTAGGTGGTCATAACTGTTATGATCGGGGTAGTCATAACAGTGGGTCATAACGGTTATGACCGGGTGGTCATAACAGTGTGGTCATAATGGTTATGACCAGGTGGTCATAACTGTTATGACCGGGTAGTCATAACAGTGGGTCATAACGGTTATGACCGGGTGGTCATAACGGTTATGACCACCCGGTCATAATAGTGTGGTCATAATGGTTATGACTAGGTGGTCATAACTATTATGACCGGGTAGTCATAACAGTGGGTCATAACGGTTATGACCGGGTGGTCATAACTGTTATGACCGAGTGGTCATAACAGTGTGATCATAATGGTTATGACTAGGTGGTCATAACTGTTATGACCTGGTAGTCATAACAGTGGGTCATAACGGTTATGACCGGGTAGTCATAACAGTGTGGTTCATACGTATAACGGTTATGAATAGGTGGTCATAAACTGTTATGACGGGTAGTCATAACAGTGGGTCATAACGGTTATGACCGGGGTGGTCATAAACAATGTGTCATAATGGTTATGACTAGGTGGTCATAACTGTTATGACCGGGTAGTCATAACAGTGGGTCATAACGATTATGACCGGGTGGTCATAACTGTTATGACCGGGTAGTCATAACAATGTGGTCATAATGGTTATGACTAGGTGGTCATAACTGTTATGACCGATAGTCATAACAGTGGGTCATAACGGTTATGACCGGGTGGTCATAAATGTTATGACCGGGTAGTCATAACAATGTGGTCATAACGGTTATGAACGGTTATGACCGGGTGGTCATAACGGTTATGGCCGGGTGGTCATAACGGTTATGACCGATAGTGTAACACAGAGGTCATAACGGTTATGACCACCTGATCAATATCGTAGTGACCAAAATTATATGTGAAAATTTAACAGTTACAGGGGGTCACAACGAAAATTACCAAGCGGTCATTATGAAAATGACCGATCTTGTAAGAAGACCAACTGTTAAATAAATTCATTCATAATGAAATTTTTTCCCCTTTGCAGACAAAGCGTTAAACGAAAACTTTTCAATATTGAAACGAAAAAGCAATTTTTTTAACTTTGGACTTATTTGATTCCTTAACTTCGATTTCCCTTCAACCCTTCATCGGCCACCATTCTCTCGATCTCTAGCTGCCGATTTTTTAAACTATTCTAAGCTGTTTATGGATGCCTTTCGTAGTGGTTTCGGACGGTTTCCGAGCGGTTCCGGCCGATTGCAACTATTTCTCTTTCTAGATTTCATTTTCTCTCTCTAAAATACTGTAGATGCTGGTTTTCTGGGACATGCGAGGGAGATGAGGAGAAACCTGTAATTTGACATACATTTAATGTAGCTGGGCCCCACATATCATGGGTTTTGATGACGTGGCGGTGTCAAAAGTGAAGGGATGAAAAAGTGGTGCTGATTTTAATATTATTTTCCCCACATGTGTTAAAAGTGAAATTAACCCTTTTTTAATGAGTGTTTTATCTAAAATTTAAATAAGAGATAGACTTTGGTCTACCTAGTAGACACGAGATCATATTAACCCAAGATTCCCAATTATCACTGCGCGCAAGGGAATATATCTATATATAGATAGTAGAATAATTAATTAATTAATCTAATAGTTTACAATAATTAATTCAATAAATTATTATAAATAATCCGGTAGATTGTATAAAAAAATAATTTGATATAATGTAAAAAGTAATCGAATTAAATATTAAAGACTAATTCCTTAGAATATAGAAAGGGAAATTGCAAGTTACAGGCCAATTAGTAGGTCAATTAAAGGTAAATAGAATAATTTGTAAATATTGAAAATTGATAGCATAAATTAAATTTAAGTATAGGTAATGTTTCCATACCTCCGATTGGATTTTTTTTTTCCCCCCTATTTTATGTTAGATTTCTTTTACGGTTTTTTCCTTTTTCTCTCCTATCTCTCTCTCCTCAATCTCTCGGCCACAACCTTTCTCCACTATTTTTCTCTCTGTCGACCTCTACTCTTTCTATACATCCACACTTTCTCAACTCTCTCTATTCCGTTATTGACGCCACCGGAGCTGATGGAGAAAATCGACGAGAGGACATAGTGGTTCGTGGTTCACGGCGTCACCATTTTTCCCAGTCGTGAGCTTGCAGTCTCTCGCGAGTTTCGGGGAGGTATCTCGCCGCTTCACAATTGGAATCTCGCGATCTCGGCAGCCAGCTCTTCGATAAGTGGTTACATTAATAAAGGATTTACTCGATAAATCAAACATTTATGTGTAAATAAAAAATTTATTAAAAAAAAAATTAAGGATTTACACATATCAGTACAATACATAAATAAAGGATTTACAGGTAATCAAATATTTACACACGTAAACTAAGTCAAAGATTTACACACGTAAATAAAGGATTTACATGTAAATCAAAGATTACACACGAGTGGTATTTCTGAAATTTTAGGCGTTGTAAATCTTGATTTACCATATATATGCTATGTACCAAAAAACACCCAAAACTTTATATTATTTAGTGTCCCTCAAGTTGGTTTTTTTTAGACCTATTTCTCTCCTTCTCCCATTTTAAAAATACTACTAAAAGTAATTATTAGAGTACCAAAATATTCTACCAAAATGCTTTTCTACATCGTCGATCGAAGATCATGCTGCATAACAAATATATTTTGGTACACTATCATATGAGTTCTACTAAAATACTCTTTGGAGTATTAACTTAATTAGTTAAATTTTCTTTAAAAATTTACAGTGATGATCAACGTTTGATTTTTCAATCATTTAAAAATTGATAAATACAGTTATGATAATTTTGAAACTTAAAATTTACTTGGTAAGTTGTAAATTTGTAAGTCCTAGAGTCTTCGTTTCTATCAGGTCTCGCCCTTGATAAATCAATCATAGGCTCACCCAATAACCATTAAACAGGGGTGGGAGGATACCACCGATCCCTTTTCTTTTAATAAAAAATTAAAATCTGTAAGGGAGGAGGAGGGAAATAGCTTTGCTTCAATAAAAAAAAATAAAAAATAAAAAAATAAAAAATAAAAACTATCAAGTCCCAATACCGGTGCGGGATGATTCTTATTCCACGGACGATGACGAATTCAAAAACAACCAAACAGTGCGAATAATTATCTACAAACAAAGAAAACTTGCTTGCGTTGGGAAAAAACATCATTTTTGCAGCAGAGAAGTCCCGTAAAACCCCCTCTCTCACAGGAAGTCACAAAACCCTTCGAATGGCTCTCCTCCAACTCCATTCCCACACCACAGTTTCTCAGTCAAACATAAGAACAATGATTCTCTCACCCATAATCCCTTCATTTAAGTCATGCTTTCTATTCCTCCTCAATCCTCCATAAAAACCCATCACCATAATTCCCTCCTCTTTTCCACCAAAAACTCACCCTTTTCTCGCTCACCAATTCCCAGAAAGTTGCTTTTTAAACCCCCTCGTGGGAAGCATGTCCGAGAAGACTATCTTGTGGTAATTCCCTTTTGCTTCTTTCATTCTGTTTCAGTGTTCGACTTCTTCAAATCGATAGCTTATGCTTTTTTTTTTTTTTTTTTTTTTTTTTTTTTGTGGGAGTGCAGAAGAAGTTGTCGGCTCAGGAGATACAGGAATTGGTAAAGGGAGAGAGAAGTGTTCCTCTTATTATTGATTTTTATGCTACTTGGTGTGGTCCCTGTATTCTCATGGCTCAAGAACTTGAAATGGTATCTGTCTTTCTCTTAATTTTATCTTTTCTCTGCTTCTATATAAATAGTTTGTGTATTGTCTGCAAAATGATACCACTTAATGCTTATATTATGCATTTGAGAGCCCCTGTTTTTTACATAGACAAATCAGGTTTGAAAGATAGGATTTAATGCTCTTGTATCTCCAAAAACTTCAAAAATAAATAAATAAATAAAATAAACCCTAATTTTTTTGGTTTGTTTATATATATATATATATATATATGTATATATATAGATATATATTTTTACAAACATACTTGATGCAGCTAGTTTCTCATTTCGATTGATTCATATTCATAGTTAAACCTGAGATGATACATGAGAGGTTCAAAGACTTCTGGCAGGTCAGATGGATTATTTAGGTAATTTGAACCTCAATGTTCTAGTGAGAAGTTCCCTTATTTAATTCTTTGCACTAAACAATGCCTTTTAGGATTCTTGAAGTGGTGCTGGCATTTTCATTTTGGATATTATAGAGTTTAGATATGCTGTCCTATTTTCCTGTCTCAATGGTTGTCCTCTCGATAGTATTTTGATAACTTATAAATTTGTTTAAGAATTTTTAGCATTTGGCAGTTTTTTTGTACGGCTAAATTATAAGTTCAGATAATATGGCATAACACTATTTGGGGGGCGGTCAATGAGACAGGAAATCCGAGACAGTAGATCTCAACTCGTATGGAGCCTTTACTTTTCAAGTAATTATTTAGTCTAGTTATATTTAAGTTTCTTGTTTTTGACTTTGTGATTAATTTATTTTGAAATGTAAATGCTTTTTTTTTTTATTTTTTTTATTTATTTTTTTTTTAACTTGGGGTGTGGGGATTCAAACTCTACACGTTATGGTAGAGTCAGATGTGGAAATACTACTAGGCTATGCCTACAACCACATGTAAATGCTTTTCATTGTGTTCTAATATATGTTTTCTTATCTGTTGTCTTACTTACCGTGAGAAAATAAGATGAAATATCTCCACAGCAGGAGAAAATTTTCAACTAGGAAGGTTGTTTCTATGAAGTTGGGTGAAAATGTTGTAGTCTCGTTTGGTGCTTCCTCTAGCATTCGTGTATTTGCTTTGTTAATATTCAGACTATAACAGTCTTAATATTCAGGTATTCTGCTTATGTGTAATGGACAATACCTATTGTAGAACATATAAAAATGAACAACCTGGTTAGTTTGCTTCAGGTTGCTGTTAAGTTGATTCTACTCCCAATGTCAAAAGTGTCATCAGCATATGATCATATAGGTTGCTTTGGGTTGTTTATTTTGCAATGCATGAAAATGACTTTAAAACTGGACGAGCGGTTCATGCTCATACAGGTACAAGAATTGTAGTATTTGAAAGTTAAATGTAGTAAATCCTCGTATAACAATTTGCAACTTAAATTTTGAGGAACAAAACGCCGGTCGAAACATAGGTTCTTATGTAATTAAGCGACTTCTTAAAAAAAGTTCATTTTCGTTTCCCAATTGTGGGACAGATGTTTTAATGGTTTGTATCTGTTTGTCATTGTTATGGTTTGAAAAATCTTCGGTTGAGCTTTAAAAAATACCGCTCTAGAATTGTTGGCTGAAATGTGTCCATGGTCTTTTTAGCTATTGCCTTTGTTATCCAAAGTGGTTATTTTTTGTTCTTCTGTTGTCAGCTCTTCAATTGCCCCACTTGCTATGTAGATTTGTTGTTTGATTATATAGGAATGACATCGTAATTTGGGTTCTTATAACAGCTTGCTGTGGAGTATGAAGAAAATGCAAAGATTGTTAAGGTCGATACCGATGATGAGTATGAATTTGCCCGTGACATGCAGGTAATTCCTTTCGTTTGTTTATTAACTTACTTCCCCTTATTCTGTTCGAGTGTTGTTTGTTGCACTGAACTTAATTATTAGGTAATTTAGCTCGAGAACCAGTCAGAACTTCGTGATTATAGCCAGACCCAGTCAGGAAAAATCATCGTTTTATTACATAAAATTTTCCGATAGCTCAATCTTATACGCATATGCGTCCCTAATTGAAGATTGTTTGTTTGTCATTATTCTTTATTCTCGGTCGACTCTTTGTCAGGTACGGGGGCTGCCAACACTATTCTTCATCAGTCCTGACCCAAATAAACATGCCATTCGAACCGAAGGTCTCATTCCGATTCAAATGATGCGAGATATTCTAGATAACGAGATGTAGATTTGAGTGTAGCAGCAAGAGAATGGTTTGGCTTGTCAATTTTGGTGGGGAGTTAGATATGTTGTTCAATGGTTGCAAATCTTCATCTCACCCGGGAAAACAAGAAGGAAAAAGAAAAAGAAAATGGATCACAACTCTTCAGTTTCTAACTTGAAGGTCTCTTCTGTCCTATTTCATTAGCTGGAGAAGTGTCTCAAGGACGAAATCACGATAACCTGATGGTATCGAATAGGAAGAATGTTAGGCATATTCGTCATTCGTTATAAAGAATTGCATTGGGCAGAGTAGTTATCTATCATTTGGAGGTTGAAATCGGAAATCAATTGTGCTTGAAACTTTTCTGTCTTATATTTTTCTACTGGTTTCAGAAATTTGGATATTCAGATTAACAGATCGTTTAAAATAGAGGAGAAAATGGCTGGGAAAAAAAAAAAAGGACAAACAAAATCCAAGCTAGAGCCAGTTTGTTTAAGGCGGTATTCCTAATCAACTCAAAATTAATTAGCAACTTCTTACTTACCACTTCAAAATATAGAAAAATAAAAGGTGCCATTCAGATCAAGGAAATCTAGTTCATAACTATTTGGTTCTATCAGATTACAAGAGTACAGACTACAGAGACCAGAGTGTAGGACGGCTGAAAATTTTGAGCCCCGCTGGGAGGGTAGGAGGAGAGGGATTTAGATAAAAACTTGCATGTTCAAAATTTTAGAGTGTCATTTCTTAAATGTGAAAGTTTAATTTCTACCAATCTAGTACTCAATTTAGAGAGCTTGAGATCATGGCCCCACGTTTCATTACCATTGACACATTGGTGGGATTGAAGTGATGGTACTTTTTATCGAGGAGCAGGGTCTATTCATAGGGTCTTCGGTAAACATTCTTGTTAAGTGTTAGCATATAGAGAGCCTCCTTGATAATGTTCAGGTGATATGTCAATGTTGGTCGCCCTACTCTCTCTGTCGTTTTATTTTATTTATTTTATTTTTTTGTCAACTAAAACAAGTTCATAAAAGGATCCGAAATGCAGAAATTATAGCTGTTGATACGGAGTAATTGTACCAAAAGGGATCTACATAAATGCAACTCACTCGTAAGAATTCAAACCCCATGGAGGCTCTTTAAGTAATAAATATTTAAATTAAAAAAACAAAACAAAAACAAACAAAACAAAACCATATACGAATTTTCTCCTCCTCTCTCCTTTTTCAATCATGATATTTCTTTTTTCCAGACCCAAAGAAAACAAGGATGGACATTTCTTCATTTTCTCCAACATATATTGGCAAAGGTAGAATTTATTGAAACTTTTTCGAGTTGGCCAACATCTCCATAAGCTGAATCCATAAGCAAACTCAAACGACGAAAACATCATACGACAATGAAAGCGAGGATCAGAGGATGTTCTCTAATGTTCGCCTTCCGTGTTCTTCTAATCATCAAACAGTTCACTCCACGCAGCATCAAAACGCAAGAAATGAATTTCAATCCTTCCCTTTTGGTGTCGTACACGATATTCTTCCTAGCGACTCATCAGGCAGAGCAAACGACGACGTTTGCCTCGATCGACGGGGCGAACGCGAGCATCATCAGCACGGCCATGATCCCGACGGGAAAGAAGAGCAGCATCAACGGCGGAGGAGGCAGCGGCGGCAAGATCAACGGCAGGACCACCATCGACGCCGCTAGAGCTGCCAATACAAGAACAGCCCCAAAGCTCAGACACCGGCTCATCTCCGATATCCGACCACCATTTTCCAAATTTTTTTTTTTTTTGGGGGGTGCTGTTTTTGAGTGGAATAAGTGTTTAGAGCGGAAGGTGTTTGATAAAATGCCAACTAGAGAAGACCCCACCCCATTTTATAAGTCATGTTTGGGAGAAATGAGAGAATCCAGTTTTGGGGTGTTGGTCCGAATCAGACAGAATCAGAGCGCCGGATTCACCAAGATATTTCACTTCATACAGAGTATTTTAAATTATCTTTTCTTATGGACTCAATTATACTTTAATTGTTCGGTTTTATTGAATTCCGTCTTATTTTAATAAGTTCAAGTTTTGTTTAATTGACGAATGTTTCTCACATTACCAGATTTAGCGAAAGATACAAAAAATAATGTATACTATAGAGGAATTTTATGTCACGTTCAAATCATAAATTGTATTTGAATATCTATTCAAATTAAATATTTATATTAAAATGTAGAATTTGAATTATATATTTAAGTGAGATGTGCGTTTGATAGTCTTTATTAAAAATAGTATTAAAATAGTGTAAAAGCAGAAAAAATGAGTGGGATACAGATTTTTAATTAGTGTGTTGATTTGATTTCAATAAATTAATGTGAAATAGAGAAATATTCTAATAATTAAACTCTAGTAGTTGTCTAATTAAATACCTTTTTCATTTGAATACAAAAATGGCTGTTAACTGAGTTGAATAAGCTTAGGTAGCTGTTGATTAGCCCAATAATAATAATAATAAAAGCTTAGCTAGCTGTTAATTGTGGAATTTAAAACCGGTGGCTTTGGGATTTGAGTGGGAGTGTACTAGCATGAAAGGTTGTAAAGTTATCTAACACTCCTATTTCATCAACTTTCGTCAGTGCGCACATTCTGGACGAAATTAGACGCCGCAAGGACCAAAAAGAGGAGGGAAAAAAAAAAATTGGATGGACTTTTTTTCCGGGCCAAAACAAGAAAAAGGAATTCATCAAAAAGGGGGGGTAAAAAAAAAAAAAAAGAAAAAAAAAAAGGACAAGCAAATTAAGAAGTGGTTCAAGGTTGGTCTTATTTTAATATTTGTTACTTTAACTATTGATATTGTTGTTATTGACCTTTTTACATTTCTATTAGTAGCATGAATTATTCAACACAACTAGTGGAATCATTCACAAACATATAATAAAATTACATGAAACAGGAATGAGTAAAAGTCATTGCTTTCTAGAATACCCAAAAATTTATCAACGTCATAATGATAAATTGTTATATCACATGTATCATTCCAAACTTTAATTTACTCAATCCATACTTGCCAAGTGAGTTATTATATTTCAATTGATAAAGTACAACTTTTTTCTTGTGACTATGATTAGTGAAAGAGTTGGAAAATATTTTTAGGCAGGATGTGAATTAAACCAAGTTTTGAACTAAAAAATTATTCATTTTGATGACTATATGATCATCTCCAGAGTAAATATCAAAATAAATGCTTCATTTATCATAAAAATTTAAAATGTATATTTAAGATGATATCGTAGTTTGTGCAATTTAATGATACTTTATCTGCAGTTTGTCATTAATGTTAAGTTTTGAAACTTATTAAAAAATTTAGTACCTAAAAAGTTTAAAAATGACGTTATATAATGATTAATGAAAAGACAATATATCATTAATAACAATCAAATGCCAAAATTTTTGAACACAGAGATATTATGAACCAGTATTGAAATTTTTGTTGTTTTCATAATTTTATTTCGGAAGTTTTGAACAAAATTCATGTTGAAAAATTGAAAATGACTAGGAAAATAGCGTGACCTCAACCTAATTATATATATCGACGAACTCTGGATAGTAGGAATTATTCATGCACTTTTGTGATCGAAAGAACAGGGCCACTTCTTGTTACTCAAGGGCAAAGTTATTTATGATTGAACGAGGATTTCTGCTTTTTAGTAAATTTTTCTTTATTTCTTTCTTTCTTTTCTAATTTATCTTTAAAAATTTCATATTTTTCTCATTTTGTCTATTAAAAATTATTTATCTTTAAGCCTACTACAAACTTAGCATGCGTTTAGTTGGTAGGTTGGAGTTCAAAAAATTTGATTTGAGTTAAGTTGGAGTTAAGTTGTGCATTTGGTGTGTGTTTGGTTATTGAAGTTAAAAAGTGTAAAAATTAGAAAAAGATTTTTTTAAAAAAATCAGTATGGATATGTAATTTATAATTGAAACTGGTGAATAAGTAAAACTAGTTGACTTAAAAATAAAAAATAAATAAAAAACTATGTCGAGTTTTCTTTTTATCTTTTCCTTTCTTGTTTGAAATAGTGACCAAACATAGGCTTTAAACTTTTAGTGTAGGTCTTTATTGAACAATAAATTGGCTCCGTCGTTAATCTTACTCACTATCTAGATGTGATAATTTACCTATTCTTCCATATTAATTACTTGACCAAACAAATTCGGGTCTACAAACCATTATTCCCCATGTACCCAAAATGAGAGAGAATTATTATTCATAATAAGTCATGCCGGGATCTATACGTATCAATTCTTATTGACTTGTTTTCATAAATAAAATAAGTAGTTTGTTGTCAACTTGTGTTTTCTTCCCCCCCCCCCCCCCCCCCCCCCCCTCCTTTTTTTTTTCTTTTTCTTTTGGTCCTTTTTCCAACAGTTTTCACTTATGAGCCACTAATTTTTAATTAAATAAGCAATAAATAGATTCATCAAATTAAAATTGATATTCACTTGTTACTTTGTCTAGTATATATACATGTACTTATTTCAATTATACAGTTTAACTAACGATTCGTTACTAAAAATAAAGAAATTACCAATCATTTCATCCTGGAAATTTAATCATTTTGTCTAAAGTTTTTGTCATTTGATCCAATAGTGCTTTGTTAGGTAGAAAAACTTTGATAAATACTAATACCGCTACAATGTAGTATTATAACAGAAAAAATTCATTAGATAATGAATTATTTGCTTTGATAGATAACTTTGGATCCTTGTCATATCCTTTTATTTTTTAACTTGAAAAAAAAAAAAAAGAAGAAGAGAGACAATATATTTTCTCTATGTGTGAGTTATTTTCTAATTTTTCACCTAATAAATTCGTTTTATCTCATGTATAATCTGAGGTATTGTTATCACAAATGTCACAAATTATCATCAACCTTAAATTGAAACATATTTTCATACCATTAGAAAAATCGTTTTGTTTTAGTACAAAACATTAGCTTGTTGGAAAAAAAAAATTAAAAATTAAAAAAAATCTAGACATAAACTACTGATCATTTCTCTAGTGTAAATATTACTCTCTCTTCTTCTTCTTCTTCCTTTTTTTTTTTTTTTTTTGGGGTAAGACTCCGGTATAGATAATACACACACACATATATAGACCCTCTTAGCTAGCTAGATGACTTACCCAACTCCAAACAAAAAGATTTGAAACATCATATTAAATATATTTTGTTTCGAAGAACTACATATAAAGATGGATGTAATATTTCTACAAATTTTATGTTAATTATTTAGTTAACAAGTCTCTAAAATAATACCAACTTGCACGTGAACTAGTTTAACACTGTAATGTGCTCTCGTAGCTGCTTACGTCACTCTAAAGTATTAGATTATTATTAATAATTTTGGATTATAATTTTAAAAAAAATATATAAATGATACATTGAGGGAGATGTTTCAAGGGCATTAAATAAGCTTCAAGGCATAGTGTTATTATGTCCTCTCAAAATAAGAAGGCATAATATTACTATTAGAAAACAAATTCTTACGACGTAGTTCGTTTGTCCGATATTTACCATTTTTAACCGGGGATTTAAGGACATGTTCGGTATGCTATATTAAGACTGGGGTTGAGGTAAATACTGGGGTCAAGTTTTGGTTTCGAAACAGGGGCATGTATTCGGCATGTAGTTCGAGGTTGAGATTTGGGGACGTTATCGTGGTTAGGATGCAGGATCGGAGTCGGAGTTGGGGTCGAGTTTTTAGACCAAGAGTTGGTTATGAAATTTCTTGATAACGCAGTGGAATAAATTTTAAAATCTTTTACCTAATAATACAAGATCTCACATATATGTTACATAAAACAATTAACTACCTGTTGACAACTCAATTATATATCTTCGGACTTTTGTGGTTTTTCGCATAATGAACAATCGTCATATAGCTGAGTGTGAGCACAATTATAGCAGGTGAAGGATTTAACATTATTTCATGTGATAACCTGTTACATATCCATCTAACCGTGTAATAAAATATGATGAGATGAAGTCCAACTCACATATTGTCATGTGTGAGAACACGGATGTGTTGTCACATGACCGAAACATGTTCAAGACTTCAATTAATACTTAATAACCAAAAAAAAAAAAAAAAAAAAAAACCTTGAAAATGTCCTCTTCCTTTCCAATCTAAATAGATTAATTTACAGTAGTTATTTGGTAATTTACATCCTATGCGGATATATATAATTGTACAACGTAAAGTTATTCTTTCTTATTAGGAATATGTGGATAAATAACATATTTTAAGAAATTTTTTATTGTAGAGTTGAACCACTGTTGTAAAATAGTAAAATGACCTTTAAAAAAAATTATCAATCACCGATTGATTGATTAATCATGATAAGTAGTTATTGATCAATCTTAATATGAATTTTTCGTTTATTGATTATGATCCATCATTGATTAACAACCTTTAAATAAATTTAAAAAAATAGTTAAGCTAATTTTTAGTATTTTGGGTTTGGGAATGTCTTTACAAATAGTTGAGCTAATGAAAAATAGTATTTTGATGCAAATGCTAATTACAGTATATTTAGAAACAAAAACAAAAAGCAAAAACAATAATTGGGCAATCTATTGAATGGCAAAAAGAATATAAGAGAATCAAAATTTAAAGTTCACAGAAGCACAATATTTTGATTGCAGAGAAGCATATATAAACCCACGCTCCTCAAGAAGAAGATATCATGAATAAGATCATGGTGATGCATGAAAAGTCTCCAAGAATATTAAAGAATGAAAAGCGAAATGATGCTCCCAAAATTCTTCAAAATTCAAGAATGCTGGGATTTATTATTATTTTTTTTGGCAGAGAAATAATGATTGAGAAAGCTGCCCAAATTTGGCCATATTGTGTGGACTGACAACTCCCCCAATGCTGTCCTAGTTCAATGCATGTTTGGAAGCAATATCATAAGGAGCGTCAAAAGAGAGATTTTTTTTTTTTTTTTTTTTTTTGGGGGGCTTTGAAAAGCTGGCGTTTCAGAAGACCAGAGAGGATTAGATACGATATTGAGATGCCCTTTTGCGTTATAGAATAATATGTTAAAATGGTATATACATATTATACAATGTGTGCAAGTTGGTACAAATTCTTCTACTTCACGATTGGTTTGGATTTGATTTGGTTGGGGGTGCACTGAATCTATCACCTCTAGACGTCTCTCTTTCCAACACACACCTACTACTCTAGTCTCCTCTCTACTAATTTATAATCACCGGACTTTTTTAACCTTAAAAAAAAAAAAAAAAAAAAAAAAAAAAGAAGGAAACTTGTAAGTTGTTGTATTACTTTTAATGGTTGGATACGTGCATGTTCATGGTTGCACCACCGTCGAGATATAATCTAATCTCGATATTGATCAATAAAAGAAACGGGAAGATCTTTAATGAGGCATCTACAAGAAATCAGTTATTGGGCATTATTTACCTACGCCAAGTAGCTAGAGTGTCTCGATGATGATGTCACTATTATGCCAACTGACGATAATAAATGTGTTGATGTAGAGTCGAAGATAATTTCAGGAGTTTAACTTCCTCCCCATTACTCTGAAACCTTAGGGAAGATAGCCCACAAATGATGCTTGGGGAGTCCAAACGTGGATAATGTAAGTGACACGTGGTATAGAGAGATTAAATAGTTATAATGATTGAAAAGAGTAACCATCTTAGAGAGACAAGAAGGGATGTACAAATCATATGTTAATTTCTTTTAAAGATTAAGATTGTTATTAATGGGGTAAATTATTATTGATTTAAGTTCAGAGTGCAAATTATTAAATTTAAAAATTTTGGGTACAAATTACAATTGTATTATAGATTCTTAAGATTGGTGTATATTTCATTACGAGTTCACAACATACATATATAATATAATTCCTTATTTTTTCAGAGGACTTTTCTTTATGTTATAGGGAATTTGGATCAATAAGACTAGTGTTGTGAAGTTAAATCCCATCAATGATATTCAACATTTCACGTATTTTTATTATTTGATGGTTTTCGAACTTTGAATTCACCTATTAATATTGTAATCGCAGCATGTGATTAATTTGTTCCTGGTCTTTTTTTCTTTTTTTTTTTCTTAATAGTAATTCTTGTTCTTGTTGAAATGTCCTTTATAGATTCTTGAATCAAAGACTAGCAAATTCAAGATATAGGGTTTCGTCATTTTGGGGGTTCTCAATTACTTCTTTGGGTTTTTTCTCTTGTCCTTTTCCCTTTCTTTTGAAGTTGAAGAATATATGATCAGCATCTTTTATTTTATTTTTTAATTTTATTTTAAATTTTCTTTTGGCTGTCACGACATTTGCGTAACTTATTTTCATATTTTAATATTGTCTC
This sequence comes from Ficus carica, assembly GCA_009761775.1. NCBI lineage: Eukaryota > Viridiplantae > Streptophyta > Magnoliopsida > Rosales > Moraceae > Ficus > Ficus carica. Next base: position 14,002,465 of record CM019742.1, on the reverse strand, counting down.
ACTTGGTATTTCACACTAGTGAACGATGGTCAATATCTATCAAGGAATCGTGATTTTTGTTGTGTGTTAGGTATATTAGAAATTTTAGGTATAACACCAAACTAAGAGATTTACAAGATAAGAGACTTGTACCTACGGATTCCCCAAAAGCCAAATTATACCGTTTGGTACTTTTTTAATTAAAAATTAACTCAAACATTAATTTCTTCTTATAAAACTAACGATATTTAACCTAACTATATATGTCTTTTATGACACCTTTTGAAAAAAACTTTTTGGGTTATTTTCACAATTTACCACTGAAAAATATTACCAGTCTCAAACCAATCCCTGACTCTCAATTTTATACGTCACACTACCCTAAACTTTTCTATTGTTACGAAATTGGCCTCTATATCGGTATTCTATAAAAAATTGAACAAAAGTTAAACACGTTTAGACCGCTTGAACTTTATTTATAGGTAATGTCGTGGTTTGATATTTTAATGAGGAAAATTATACCTTAATCAGAGATATTTTGAAAGAAAATTAATGCAAACTATATTTTTAATTTAAGATATATAGTATCATTTAGTTATTTTGCAATTAACGATATAAAGCGTCATAGAACTATTTTGGATGTATAATTTTCCTCCCAAAAAACATTTAATCACGACATCATCTATAAGTAAAACTCAACTGATCTAAACGTGTTCAATTGCTTTCTAATTTTCTACACAAATTGATAGGATCTGGACCACTGACGTAATAGTTTAAAAGTTTAGGGAACTGAGATGTATGAAATCAAAAGTCGGGGACCAACATGAGATCAGATGTATAATCTATGTGCCATTATAAAATTAACCCAAAATTTTTTATGAAGGAAGAAGTGCCAAAAAAAAAAAAAACGAAAAGGAATAAATTTGAACCATTGGATCAAAAGACTAAAGTACAAAACTTCAAAAATTATTCTGTAGTAGTGCCTCCAGCACTTGTATACGTTAGGCTTAGCAAGCTGTGCCTTGCTTTTTATTACTAAAAGGGATACTGAAGGGATACAAATTTTAGTAAGAGAATATATGTCAAGAAAATTTACAAGTATAAACAAGGATAAAGTTCATAGAAATATATGATTAATATAAATACATATACAATGCATCTCATTTTCTAATTGAGTTGTGGTTACAAAAATCTATTTCCATTCTTTATTTCTAAGACATATAAATCTACTACATCTATAAAGCAATTTCAATAATTACTCTAATATTTACCCACTGATGGTTATCGTTGTTTTAGCCCTATGATATAGATTGGATGGTTGTAACGAATTAAGTGGCTAAACAAAAATTTAATGAAAATTAATGAGCATTAAATTAAGAAGCTTCTTAAATATAATTTTGAGTGGGCAACTTGTTATTAACCTGCTAGCATTACTTTTTTTAAGTATTTTTTTTTAAATGAATAAGATTCATTCCTAATTTCTGAAATTTGATTCCTAATTTATTTTTATTGTGGATTTCATTTACTCCTAATATTTAATTAACCGTTCTTTTCTTTCTTTAACTCTACTTTCTGTTAATTATTATCATTATTCTTTTCTAACTTTTCTTCCGCAAGCTAACATTTTAAGAAACTAGTTTTTACCATCTGATGAGGCATCTATTGGTAACTCTCCCTTTGCTTGCATCTTTCTCCATCCAATTAAGACCTCTCATGTCGATGCTGGTTTGAATATTGATGTTTCACTTTGGAATTCAATTTGCTTCCGTTGTTTTGACTGTGTTCTTATTCTCTCTCTCTCTCTCTCTCTCGCTCTCTCTCTTTTTTCTCCAGATGATTTATCTTCTATAATCCATAATTTATAGTATATAATATATCTCTAATAATATACAGAGTAAGAATATCTTTTGAAGCTTTGTAGTACTTCAACCATTTATCCAATGGTTTAATTTTTTTTTCTTAGTTTTAAATCAAATAGTTAAATTTCAGTTCACATTTCTTCTTTCATTCTCTCAAACCTCACACATGATTTTTTTTTGGGAGAAGATTATGACTCTTTTTTTTTTTTTTATTCATTTTCAAACTAACATGATTATATTTCAACTTTTTAAAATTTTTTTAGCAAAATTAAGGGAATGGACGGTGTTCGAGTTTATTTTGAACTCAACTGTACTTTACGGCTAGTTTTTTGTTTTTATTTTTTGTTTTTTGTTTTTGTTTTTTTTTTTTCTAAAAAAGTCAACAAAAATTATAACTAAATTTTGAAAAGTCAATCAATTTTAATATAAAAATTTCATTTCATTTCATATTCAACCCGAGTACCAAACGTACGTTTAGTATTTCAGCCTAAAGTTACAATTGTCAAATTTTAAGAGGCACAACCATGCACATAAAATAAACTTTATGGCTGTTGAACTCTCCTCACATGAAGTCAACATAGAGTAGAAGCGGATTTCACAATGGATTTGTGGGAAACGAATTGATCATGAATGTGGTTTTCTTTACCCTCAGTATATCATCGATTTTACAAGTCCTTGTTTACTATAATTAACTTAATCTTAATTCGATTTATTATATTTTGTACATTTTGGTATTTGCTTGCTCAAGTATAAATTTGTTGCAAACTTTAGTCATGACAGCAATTATTCAGTTGGTGTGATTTCGGTGCAAGTAATAAGCAAGTAAAAAAAAAATTTAAGCTGGTCAAAAACATGGTGTATGTTGAAGATGATATTTATATTGACAAAGAGCAAAGAACCAATTTCCGAAGAATATGTATTTGATAGACTTTTTATTATTAGCTGATGACTTAATTAGAGATGTACATATATGGAAAAGTTTTTAATGATTACTCTAATATTTACCCATTCATAGTTATCATTATTTTACAGGTAACTATATATATATATATTTATACTAGGGAAGAGTTTTCAATGGTTATTCTTTTTTTATAACCATCAGTACTGGTTACAGATAAAATTATAGATATAAGTGCAAGTCTTATTTGTATTTGACGAGATTTTTAACAAATGTCTACTGCACAAATTCCTCATCTGTACGATTGAGTTTTCAAATTAATTTGAGTTCCTACAAACTCAATCTAGAAATTAAATTTTTTTACTCTATCGCTCACTCTCGAAAAGTAAGATTTCACAAAGGTTTAAAAGATACCAGTGTGACAATCATCAATTCCTATAAGCAAAAGATAAGTTGTGTAGTCTCATATCACTTGGAGATGGATATATGTGATGGTTCATAAATAAAGAGATTACCTCCTAATGATATGAGGCTTTTCAAAATGAGCCCAAGAGAAAAACCGTGTGGGCACTAGGTCCAAAGCTGACAATATCATACCAAAGGGAGGCGTGGGTCGTTACAAATGGTGTCAGAGCCTATACCCAATCGGAAGTGTGGCCAACAAGGACGTTGGGCTCCAAAAGAAGGGGTGATTAATGTGACAGTCATCAGTCCCTACAAGGAAAGGGTAAGCCGTACAGTCTCATATCGCTTAAAGATATATATATATATGATGGTTATAAGTAGGGGTGACAATACGGGTCGCGACACGACGACACGACTCGAAAACGACACGAATTTCACGGGTTTGGGTTAGGAAAAATAGGGGGCGGGTCGTGTTCGTGTCACGGTTTCGTTTCATGTTCGTGTCGCGGGTCGTGTTCGGGTTGGACACGTTTTTTTCGTGTCAATTTCGTGTCACTTTTCGTGTCAATTCGTGTCAATTTCGGGTCAATTTCGTGTCATTTTTCGTGTCAATTTCGTGTCACTTTCGGGTCGCGGGTCAATTTCGTGTCAATTTCGTGTCAATTTCGTGTCGCGGGTCAGTTTCGTGTCGCGGGTCAATTTCGTGTCACGGGTCAGTTTCGTTGTCGCGGGTCAATTTCGGGTCGTGTCGTGTCCAACCATGACGGGTTCGTGTCGTGTTCGTGTCACGGTTTTGTGTCGTGTTCGTGTCGCGGGTCGTGTCGCGGGTCGGAGAAGAAGAAAAAATCGACACGGCTCTAACACGACACGAACACGACACGTGACACGAATGCCACCCTAGTTATAAGTAAAGAGACCACCTCCTAATGGTATGAGGTTTTTTGGGGTGAGCACAAGAGCAATATCATACCAAAGAGAAGCACGGGTTTTTACAAATACTTAATTGGTCGTGCTATTTATTATCTATAACTTTAATTTTCTCAATCAAATTTTAGTTTATTAACATTGTGACGGTCATCAGTTCCTATAAGGAATGGTAAGTTGTGCAGTCCTACATCGCTTAGGAATTTATATGTGTAATGGTTCTTATGTAAAGAGACCACATCCTAATGGTATGAGGCCTTTTGGGGTGAGTACAAAAGCAAACCGTGCAGACATGAGATCCATAGCGAACTATATCATACCAAAGAGAAACACGGGTCGTTACAAATGATATCAGAGCCCATACTCAACCGGAAGTATGGCCAACAAGGATGTTGGGCCTTAAAAGGAGGGGTGATTGTGACAATCATCAATCCCTACATGAAAGAGTAAGCTGTGTAGTCCCACATCGTTTGAGGATGGATATATATGATGGTTCATAAGTAAAGAGACCATTTTCTAATGGTATAAGGCCTTTTGGGTAAGCCCAAGAGAAAAGTCATGCGAGCACGAGGCGTAAAGCAGACAATATCATACCAAGAAAAGCACAGATCGTTACAACCATGATTGTTAAAAGAACTGTCGTGCTATATACATGAATTCCACAACGGTTTTTTAACTGTCGTCAAGTGCGCGCATAGAATGTTATACGTCATGAAAAGTTTACATGCAACTACGGTTAAAAAAAAAAATTTCTTCGTGTGATAGTGTTTTTTTTTTTTTTTTTTTTTAACAACATTACATGACTGTTATCATGCATAACTGTCATTATTATTATTATTATTTTGTTATAATGGCTATTGTCTTATCTATCTGTATCTCATACAAATAGCCATGATTCTTAAAAGTGATTGTTTAACGGCACAATTGGTCCGTAATATAACAAGCCATCTCGTAAGATTGTATGAAAATTAAATATGTCATTCAGTCTTGTATCGTATGCGATGTTTGTTCTCCTTGTCATAGTCAACCTTACTGAAAAAAATAAAAAAAAAGAAAGGAAATAGCAAAAACTTAGAAAATGAAGTTACGACTCCCTTGCTTATATTTAAAAGCAATCCCGCAAGAAATTGAACCATTAACAATGTTTAGAGCTAAAATCTTGTGGGAAAAAGAGGCGTTTAATTTTGGAATGAAAAGATGGCCTTCAGCCTATCGATATATATAATTGGAAATTCACATGAAGACCACAATAATTTACCTTTTACTACACAAATGGCTTACTTTAGGGAGATGAGTAAATGACCAAATAGAAGAGACAATGGCCGAAAGTTTTTGAAAATTAGTTTACGAGTAGTGCTAGGGATACTAATTCTAATCATAATTTTTTGAGTATCAATTCACGTGTCATATTTTAATTGGTAGATGTAATCATTTGATATAAAATGCTTTAAAAACGCTTACCAACAAAAAACGATCACTCATATGCCACATAGGATACAAAAATTTGGATTAGAGCTCGTGTCTGTAGCATTTTTCTTACTTAAAAGGCTGGTTTTCTTATTCATAGATCCAAAAGACATAAATACTCTCCGCTTAACTTCTCTCCAAAAGACATTTATAATCTTCCTCTTGCCTCCTCTCTAACTAGCTCTCTCTATTTGAAGCTATATAATTATTTAACCAAAAAATAATTATTCTAGACATGACATGTACAATAACAATTTGGTACAGTATGGAATCTATGTTGGAAATTATTAAATAGATGAAAAATTGAAAGGTAACTTGGAACAGCCAGAGATATGAGAGCGATCTTTGTATGAATCTCGCTCTTGATCATTCTCCTAATTTTTCTCTCATTATTCCATGCTCCAAAGATGATGTTTGTGGCCTGTCAATTATCAAAGATTGAGAAAGATACAGTGCAGAATGTGGGCTAAAGAAGTTAATAACTACAGATCGAACATCAACAATATACTCAAATTTTTGGGAATTGCATGGTTGAAAATTTTCGTGAATGCATGAAGAAGGAAGGAGCCCCTACTATCAAAGCTTCAAAGCTTGGTTAATAAATTATTGTGATCTTCTCTCTATGCACGTTCCTTTCTTTTTCACAATTTACTTCTTTTCCATAACTAGTGTGAGTCACTTCATAGAATTATTATTGTTATCTGTTGTTTTGTTTCCTATATATATATATATATATATATATTGGTAGGTTTTTCTATACGTTATAGGCATTTGACTTTTGTATTTATTATAGAAAAATAAAAACACTCTCAAAATTTCAAACCTTAAGCTTCGATCCAAATCTCTCCTCTCTTATCCGATGAGCAAGGACTCCTATAATCACAGCTCGAAACTTAGTCAATAAACTAATGTAATCTTCAGACTTATTTTCTAAATTTATTGTTTTCCCACTTTCTTTGATATTTAATAGTACTGTGATTGCCATTGTTGTTATTTTTCATTCTAGAAAAATATATTGTACATCTATTATAATACAACATTCTTTATTTAACTCTTAGAAAACTTATACCGAACAACAATAATCTTTTAACTTTTTGTCGAAAAAACAAAGTAACTTAAGGGCCATTCCAAACAGGTCCTTTTCATGGATTCCCAAAAGGGTCCACCAAGGTTTCCCCTGCTAAAATGCTCCCTCCTAGCAAAGAATATGATAACTTTACTATTATAGTAAGATTACCAGCATTGTTATCCTGTCTAGGCTCTCTTTTATTCTGTAAACCTTCCCTCCATAAATTGTTTACCTAGATCTGTTCCGCAGACAGTAGTATAGGAAACACTACTCAATATGCAAACCGCAATGCAGTCTATCACAAGTTTCTAAGCACTACATTGTTTGTCTTCAACTTCCTCTGATTCTCTTATTTCCAAGGGATCAGAGGTACCCGTTTTCGTTCAACTCTGCACCGCTCCCTAAAATCGATGCCCCGCCGGTATCGAGCATACCGCCAGTCTCATTATATAGAATCCCTCATAGTTTTAGTACGAAATACAATCGATTCCTCTATTTAAGTGGTTCTCGCTTCTCCTTGTTCCTGTTCCTAACTCCTCCCCGGGTAGTTCCCAATGTTTGGCACTTTCCATACTTCGTGGGTGCAACATCAACAAATTCGCTCATGATCAAGTTACAACCTAAGATCTATGACCATATTATGTTAACTGTTCGTATTTCGTTCATTCCATCGGTATGCTCCCAGGTACCTGTAATTGTGATCCGTTTGCCAGAACGAAGGGGTCTTTCTGTGGAAACCTTCACGAACAATCGTCGTTTTTTGATGGTTTTTCCGCTTCTCACAGCTGCTCTTTCCACACCTCCGGATATCTGGTGCCAAATCGTCGCCCTTTTCCTTATTTCTTCGATAATAGAGTTGGCTATCTTTGTGGCATCGATTGTACAAGTTCGTGATAACCCGAATGATAAATGCACAAAAAACGCACTTTTATTGTACATAACTGTCAATAAATATGTTTTAATTATATAATTCTCATTAATTTAATTTAAAATTTTTGTGTGTGGAAATATTTAGTTTTTAATTTAATTTAATTTGTTTTGTAGGGAAAATAAGACCATTTGGGCAAACTTGCAAGCAAAATAAAATTTCAGGCCCCAAAAAGAGAGGCCCATCAGCTAACCGCCGAGCCGAGCCAAGCCGCTCAGCTCTACCCCGCCGCGTGTCGCCATTTCAATGCGTGGGCCCCAACTCCTCTCAACCTTTCTCCTCAGTTCCGGGCCGTCCGCCACACGCGCGCATCCGGCCAATCTAAGCGCGAGTTTTTGCCCGTTCCACGCACGCGGTAGAAGCCAGCAGTAGGTGTGGGCCCAGCTGTATCCGTGCAGATGTTTCATCTACTCCCTGATCGCCACGTGTTCGCATGGCCCAGATGTCGGCCATTTTCTTTTCTCCGCCTCTCTCCGAGCGACAAGTGTCCCATTCACTTGGGATTCTTATTCTGCTTCACCGTTTCTTGTTGTTACTCTTCCTCTCTTTAGGCCCTGTTTGGCACTTTCATTTCACTCAAGTGAAACTGTATTTTTTTTTTTATTTTTTTCTAAAATTTTTTTTATTTTTTCTAAAAAATCAACAAAAATTATTATTAAAACTAAAATATTTTAACTCAAACTTATACACCAAACACCCCTGTTATCAGTTTTTATTCTCATTTTAAGCTTTGTAAATTCCATTTAATTGGAATTATTTTCTTTTATTCTCTATGTAGATTAACATTTTTAGCTTCTTGGCAGCCCAAATCTCTATAAATAAGAGGTTAGCTAAAGGCTTTTGGTTGTTGATTTTAGCCTAAGTTTAACACTTTTTCTCTCATCTTTTTCTTGCTTTTATTCTCATATTTTCTCTTTAGAATTTTGTGAGAATGCTTTGCAAGCTAGGCTAGAGTTCTTTGGTGAGGTTAGATATGATCCTATATGTGTAGTGAATTTATTTGGGTTTTGATTCTCTAATGGTTTGTAAGATTTATACATTTGAGTAAATAATTTTCTTTCATCTTGTTTCTTTCTCATATCAATATATTTTGTTGTCAACTTTATATAAATTTTGTCAAGCTCTTTTTATGTGATTGTTGCATGATATGATATTGATAGCATTATTTTATAAGTAGTATATTACTGCAATATTACTTATGGTATATTGTCGCTTTTGGATTTCTTATAAGATAATTTTTGCTAGTTCTTAACGTGAGAATGTTATTTACTCAAATACATTTTAATTCACAAGTTGTTCAAATCTTTATTTTCCGATTGATTGTTTGGGATGTGAAACTTTCAGTTGAGTTATTTTATGAATCAAAATCCAAATAGGTAAACGAAACATATAGGGGATTCTCGATGTCTTACCACTTTTGATTATTGAATTTTTCTCCATTTTAAATTGTGTTGTCTTTAAATTTGTTTCAAAATCACAAAAATACTTCTTTCTTTTCTTTTTATTGATTACTTATTTCTCTAATGCTTTTGTTTCACTAATCTTTTCTTGTTTGTTTTTATCACTTACTCGTGGGATCGACCGTCCTAATTATGCTACAATTGACTGCTTGTTTTTGTACACGTTTGGGCGTAAACACCGACCATCCTTGTTATGTAAGAACAAAGCTCGCAATGTAAGTAAGAATGCAACCTGAACCACCCTTAGAAGAATTGGGAAATTGGTAATACACACTTGAAGAATAGGAAAAGTGTTGGTCCAGAAATAACGTATATAGAATGGATTTTTTCTTTCTGATCACTAGCCCTTGCGATCAAACTAGAAATTTCATAAGAGAAGAGAATATTACGCCCCCAAAGAAAGTCCCATGTCTTTCTTGGTTGGAAAAAGCCAACTGACGATTAAAAAAGTCTTTCTTCATTTTTAGAGCAAGAAGCGAAAAAAAAAAAAAAAAAAAAAAAGGTCTTTCTTACACCCAGCGGCCCACTTGAGCAATTTGCCATTCTCCCACTGACTCCGGAACAACTTTCAGCAACTGGTAAGCCGCTGCTGATCTAGAACCGTGAGTTCTATATCTTGTGTTTAGTTAACTTTAAGGTTAAATGCCAGGTAATTGGGCTAGTTCCGTATCATGTTATTGTACATAACTCTAGTTGTTGAGGTAATTAATTGAAAAAATTGAGAAACATTTACGGCCAAACTTTTGAGGACTTTGTGAGGGCTGAGAAATTAGGCAGACGCCTAAGCTGCCTTTACCTTTAGCTGGTCTTGAGTGTGTTTGTTTGTGTGAGTGCGTGTTTTTTTTTTTTTTTTTTAATTCTTAATAATTCGATTTGACATGTTCAATAATCTTTGCATATAAGATGGAATTCATAAAAAAAAAAAAAAAAAAAAAAAAAAAAAAAAAAAAAGAAGAAACGCAGAGAGTTCCCTTAGAACAGCCAGAGATTTGAGAGGCATCTTTCATGTGTTTATCTTATCTTAAGTATAGTCTTTCTTGTCGTTTGTATATATGAATCTCCCAAGCTCTCCATCTTTAGCTCTTGCTCATCCTTCTAATTCATCCCTAGTTATCAAATTTAATTACACAATTTTCTTCTTTTCATTTACTAGTGTCAACCATTTTCACACGGTTATCATTATAAAAAAAAACTGAAGGACCAAAAAAAAAAAAAAAAAAAAAAAAAAAGGTTTTTTGCCCAAAAAAATCAACAAAGTACTTTAAATTAAATATATTAAAAAAAAGAGGTATAAAAAAAACCAAAAAGATAAAAAGACTGAAATGTTAAAAGTATTCTCAATAAAAAAAAAAGGGGGACTAATATGAAAAAATAAAAAAAAATTGGGCTGAAAAAATAAATAAAATAAAAAAGAAAGAAAATAGAAGGACCAAAATAAAAAATAAGAGGGTGTTTAGTGAATGAGTTGAGTTTGAGTTGAGTTTAAATTTTTAAGTTTGAGTTGAGTTGACTTTTTAAAAAGTAGTTATAAACTTTATTGACTTTTTTAGAAAAAGATAAAATTTGATCGAATCAGTTTTATTGGAGTGAAACTTTGTTACCAAACATCCTCTAAAAATTGTCCAAACCAAACGTTTTGGATGACAGCTCAAGTGCCAGTATGAAAGATTGAGACTCCTTAATAGCGTATAGATAATGTATGTTGATTGGGTTCGATTTGAAAAAAAAAATTTGAAGCGAATTAGTTTGTTTAAATTAATGGCCAAACTTTTGAAGGACTTTGTGAGGGCTGAGTCTTAGTCAGGTGCTTAAGCCCTGCCTTCTTAGCCGGCCTTGCGTCGTTTTTGGTGTGTTTTTACGGGTTTTTTTTTTTTTTTTTTCATCTTTAATACTTGGACCTTATATGTTCATAGCCTTTGGAATATAAGATGGACTTTACCTCTAAAGAAGAAAAACAAAGGAAATTTGAACAGCCAGATATTATGGCGGCTCGATCTTTTGCTGATCTTGTCATTATCTATATTCTTCTCCCATTCCATGCTCCAAAAATGTTTTGTTAGATCCCGTTTTATCAATTTATCGATTAATTAAATTACAGAACATAAATAACATTAGCCTTTTTTGCGGGTTCGGTCACATCCACTCCTTGAATCATGTCCACGCTATCGATAACTCAACTACTTCTACGGTTACAAGCTCCAGACTTATAGAACCTAACTCCATCTGTTGATATTGCCGGTCGTTCTTGCCCTATTCGTCAGATTTATTTCGACGAGCACCATCTGTCTTTAATTGAACTCCCTTAAACAGTAAAGTGCCTTCTCTGTAACGCTTCAAATTCTTCTCCGCCGAATGAACACCAAACGACACGAGTCTCCAATCTGCTGAGTTGTCTAAGTTGTTCGGGGTAAAGCAAACTATATTTGAGACCCATATATATAGCAGCAATGACAATTATCCAATCTGATCATGTCATATTTAAATTTCAAATTGTTGCAAACAGTGTTGCAACATGGATACCTTTCATTACCCCAATTAATATTGACCTTCAGATACATTAAAAATAATAAAATATTTTAACTCCTCGATTTCAATTGTGTAGATTAAGTGACATGTCCCTCTTGATTATAAAAGAAAAGAAAACACTAGTAAACTACAACATACATTCTATCAATATCATCAAAACCAACGGTGACCACCAACAATGTTGACCACCAGCGCCAGTAACCGGAGTATTCTAATAGAATATCTTTGATAATCTGGCAAAATATTTGTAATACTTTATCAATTAGATCACAAAACATCTTCGAATTCTAGTCACTGACACTAGTTAACGGAATATTCTACTAGAACATATTACAATCTACAAGAATATTTTTGTTTTCAACATAGAAGGCCACACATCGTCATCTTTAGTCACCAAAGTATTCTGGGAGAGTATTTTTAATAATTTATGGAAATAAAAATATTCCACCAGAATACTCCTACAATCGACACAGTAGAAACGTCTGATAATCTATGATGAGAACAAAAATTATTTTGATAGACTATAAAAAATATTTTATAATAATAATCCATGTGATATGTTCCACGACAAGTACCAAACATGTTTGACCATCTATGTTGAAATAAAAAAAAAATATTCTCTTAGATTACAACTATGTTCTACAAGAATACTCTATTGATTGGCGTTGGTGATCGAAGTTGGAGACATCCGGTTATGTATGTTGAATATTAAATATTTTAGTAAAATATTAGTATATTCTTAAATTCTACTAGAGAATATTCTAGCAATTGACGCGACGCAGGTGATCAGACAGAAGACGTTTGAGCATCCATCTTTTGGCACTTTAAAGGTCTAACAAGCAACTAGGTGGTTCATTTTCTACACAAACCCTCTAACTCGACTTCCTCTGCCTCTAAACACCATATTTAGCTAGGGTTTTAAGAAATTAAGGGCTATCTTCAGTGGTTTGATCAATTGTTGGTGGAGAATTTTAAGGAAAAACCTAGTTTGGACCAAGGTAAGGGCAGTTTCGGTTTCTGTTTTCTTGGGCATTGGTTCGAAGGGTTTCCTATGGAATTAAGCTGTAGTTTTTGAATGGTATGTCGCCTCATATGTTAGGTTAAAGCCTGTAAATGGATGAAGGCAAATTCAATTCAAAGCTTAGGGTTTTACTCACGTTTTGGGATCAGTTTTAGGTGAGTTTTCATTGTGGTTCAGGTTTTGATTTATTTTTATCTATGGCAAAATTTTTAAAAGAACTAGGCTTTGAATTTAAAATCCATTATAGGGAAATCAGCTCCTTAATACTTTTATTGTTAATAATCATCGAAGTAACAATAATGTGGTTAAAATACTCAATATTTTAGAGGGTTGAGTACCGGATCCCCTGAGAGGAAGCCCGAGAATCTTTTACACTATACCAAATCACAAGGTAAGTAGAATTTTACTTGTATCACCATAAAAGTCGTGCATGTTTTAAATATTTGAAAGTGATTTTTGGGCATATGGTTTGCACATCATGATGGCATAAGCGTACATGCACTACATGATGAAAGATATGTACCAAAAGCATTATTAAGAAGTAAATGGGTTTAGGAATAGCTTAAATGATCTATCGGTGACTTGTGACGGGTTTAACGATAAGTTTCGTGACCAAAACTTGTAACTTATGAATTTGATCCAAAACAGACTTGGTATCAACCATAGTAAATTCAAGATACTTTAATATGAGGAATTTATATGTATCTTCCTTCTTTGTTTTATACTTGTATTCGAGTGCATTCCAAATTTCCTTCGGACTCTCTATTGAATTGTAGAGATCGTACAGCCTGTTTAACAGAGTATTTAGAATATGTTCTCAATACATCACTTTGTCTTCTTCCTTTCGGCCTTTAGTACTTCAAAATCATCATCTTTCAGTTTAGGAATTGGAGGAAGATCCAGGTCTAGGACATATGCAATTTTCAGAACAGTGAGAAGGAAAAATAGTTTTCCTTTCCAACGAGTAAAATTTGTCTCATCGAAGTAATCAAGTTTGACATATGGACTCCAAAACGAAGTTATCTTTCCGGCCTCCATGAAAATAAAACCTTATGATTGTTTAAACTAGTGGGTGGTGAAAAAACTATTTGGGTGTAAAAAAAAAAAAACAAAACAGAAAGAGAGAGAAAATTAAAGGGTTTGAGACATATGAATTACTTTCATTAAAGTTTTATTTGCCCCCACTACGAACAGTTTGCTAATGGGTGTTGTGGTAAATTACCTCCAAGTTACAATAAAACCACGAATTTAATAAGTAGCAATCTTATAAATTCCATAACAAGATATAAAACTGACATCAGAAACTAGAGTTTTATAGCCATTTGATATGTCTGTTCATAAAGAGTTACAACAAATATAAAAGACATGCCTTTTAAAATTAAAAGACGCATTTTCATTCAAAAACGTATCTGTTTTAATAGACATAACAGTTGGTCATTAGAATTTAATTATGACCGTTAGATTGTAATAATTCAATTAATGGTTTATATTAAATTTGAAATCATTCAAATCCGACCGTTAGATCATGCCCGATCATATCAACGGTCCGGATTTAATTTGAAAAAGCATCATGTTCAAAAATAGAGTGCTTCTTGACTCCCTACGATGATGCGTATGTGCGCCCTAATAAGCACCCAAAAGCACCATAAACACCCAATCACCCTCGCGAGGGCCCTCGCCCTTGCACCCGCTTGTGGTGGTGCACAATAGTAGTATAGTCCCCACTATACGCTAGTAATCATTATACTTCACTTGTTTCAATTTATACCACTATGCTTACTTGTGATTTTCCAATGTGAGACTTTATTGTTTTCACTACCCAATGGTAATAGAAGAGATATTACAATCTCTCTAATAGGAGGTTCTTTTTTGCCCCCGATCACGAGCTGCCCTTGCGCCTCCTTTTTCACTGGCCTCCGAAGCTTCATCGTGGCTTAGTTCAGATCGCACCCTAGTGGTGGAGATCTGGTCGCCGGAGGTTCTTTTTCACCATGAGTGGATTGGTAGAGATCACGAGGCGGAGCTCCTCCAAGTAGCAGCAACAGGGGGAGATCACCGACTCGCACCAATAACGGATCATCAACAGCTCATTGGGCTTCGCAATTCTATCGAGATCCAGCTGGATCTAGTGTCTGAACTCAACATATGCCTAAGATCCTCACAGTCGACATTGTCGCTGACTTAATCCCGGTCTTCTCCTTCCACTATGATGACCTCCACATTCCGACCACATCCTCACAATCTCGAATCCCTAGCCTATCTTGACTCGATCTTGCTGATTTTGAGCGTGGAGAGGACGCTGATCTCGAAGTTGAGGTTCTTCGAGAGCTTGGTGCTGTGAGAGAGGAGGCAGTAAGGATGGTGTTGTCTAGCCATCCGCCATGCAACGAGAGTTCAACCTCGATTCGGGGTCCGGGAGGTGTTTTGGTGGCTGCGACGTTCTCCTCTACGCGACATCCATGGAAAGGATTAGGAAAGAGAGAGAGAGAGATTGGGAGGGAGGGAGAAAGGGAGAGAATAAGGAAGAAGGATAAAAAATCTGATTATGCAAAATTTTGAAATTTTTTCTTTGATTTTAGTTTTGTGGTTCAATTGTTTGTTATTTTTACAGAATTGTGGTGATATTTGGCAAAATCTAGTGTTTGTTCAAAAATTCCAGTTATGAAACCTGAAAAATCCAACGAAATCGGAAGTTTCCAACTGGTAATTTGTTGTTGGTTACCAAGTTTATGATCGGTAACCACTCGATTACCTGCCGGCGGTGGTTTTACCGATCAGAAACTCGCTGGAGGTCAATAACCAACTGGTTACTATTTGGTAACTATTTGGTTATTGGCCGGCAGTGGTGGTTATCGATCAGAAACCTGACGGCTATTGGTAACCAACATCATGGATACCAACTAGTAATTTTAATTTATAGATAAATAAATATTAATGATGTCATCTATGGTATTTTTTGTAAGAGTCTTTTCTTATATGGCAAAAAACAATCCAAGCTTTGATTTTGTGGCATTTATCAAAAGTTTCCCAAAAAAATAGTTAACTTTAAGGGCCAGTTCCTTTTGTTTACCCGGTTTTCGACTCATCCATGTAGGGTAATTCTAAAAGTCAGTCTTGAATTTGCACTTCTCCATAATTTAATTCAACTAACTAAAAACCACATACACAAAGATAAATAGATAAATAGATAAATATATAAAACAAACCTACCACGTAGTGGGTTTTAGACCCTTCACGTGACGACCCATGAGGAAGGACAAAAGGCATTATAAAAAGTATTTTTCATGCTTTTATATAATGTAGTAAGAGATGTTTAACAACATATTCTCACGAATGTACATCAATTAGGCTTTGTAACAATATATATATATATATATATATTCATGGTTTATCACTATTGTTAGTGTTGGAATCTGTTCCTTAATAATAAAATATATTAAGATGTGTTTAATATTTTGTGCCAGGAAAGGATATTTATATTATCTTTATATATCAATTATGTTGTATTTACGATCATGTGTTAACTGTATGCAAGCAAACAATATTATCCTACATTATATTTACTAAAATCTTGAATTGAATACATATGGGGTTTAAATGTGAATTTTTATTTAAAATTTTGACTTTCGTTGTGCACTCCTGTGCCTAATTTCCAAAAATTGATAATCATTTTATGTAGCATAAACTATTTAATCTATTTCTTCTATTTATCCATTGAATTGAGATTTTAGAGAGATTTCACTCTAGGTTTTTTTTTTTTGGGTAGTCACTTAAGATTTTATTATGTCGTAATCATGAATATTTAGGTGAATGGGTGATTATTAATTAGATAAAGTACTAATTTAGTTTTTAAAACTTTTAACTCTTACTCCGACTAGATTCTTGAGTTGCACCATGTGGGTGCTGTGGGCAAAATCCCACTGTCCGTACTGGGCCAAAAAGCCCATGAACATTTACGTTACCTAAAATGTATATTAATGCAATATAATATTTATTAATGTATGGTTTCTAGATATAATATTGTCCATATATACCATTGGTAGCACGTCCACACATGCCATGCACTTTGAAGAAAAAAAATGATAAATTAATATAAAAAATTATGAGGTATTAAATTATCATATATATATATATATATATATCTAACTAAATTTTTATTTCAATAACGATGGGTCACTTTTTCAGCTATTTGGTTTCATACTTTTTAACTTGATTATTTCTTTTTTCTTTTGTTACTTCTTTTTTGGTTCGTTTTTTAATGCTATAGGTAAGGATGGGAAAAAATTGTATTAAAAGAGAAATGTGTTAAAAAAGTTTTTAGTTGGATTAGATAATAACAAACTAATTTTTTCTAAGCTAGTGACAAGTGTCAAAAAGAAAAATCAGTTAATTTTTTTTAATTAGATCGGCTCTTATATATATATTATATAGAGTAAGATTTCAGTATTTATAATATTCTATATATAAAGATAACGTTATTTTTCAAATCGCTTTTGAGTTCTATTGTTGTCGAAACTAATGGGATTAAAATTTTGGTGCTCGCTGCTGCAAAACCAAATGATAAAGAAATCAATTTTTTAAACATTATCGGGGGAAGAAAAAAAAAAAAAACAAATTCTTTTTTAAATTTAACAGTTTTGGATTAGTGCCTAGATGTTTTTTATTCTTCTGCAAAAGAAAAAAAAAAACAAGAAAAAAAATTTATTCTTATTGAAGTGTTATTTTACCAAAATATCCTTATAAATGTATCTACCCTGACATGATTCCGTTAGATTTTAAACGGAAGTTAGAAAAAATGATCAAGTAATACCTTTTTAGGAGTTTGGAGACCAATTAATAAAAAAAAAAAAAAGATTGAGGACCAAACGACATCTTCATAAAAGGTTTAGGGAGTAATGTTGTGATAGCCATAAGTCCTTATAAGAAAAATGATAAACTGTACAGTCCTACATTACTTGAGATGGATATGTGATGGTTCATAAATAAAGAGAAACACTTCTTAATAGTATGGAGGTCTTTTGGGATGAGCCTAAGAGTAAAACCATGCGAATATGAAGCCCAAAGCAGACTATATCATACCAAATAGAGGCATGAGTCATTACAAATGATATCGGAACCTATACCCACCGGAATTGTGGCCAACAAAGACGTTGGGCCTCAGAAGAGGGTTGATTGTGACAGTTATCAGTCCGTACAAGGAAATGGTAAGCTGTACAGTTCTACATCGCTTGGGAATGGAAATGTGATGGTTTTATAAGTAAAGAGATAATTTCCTATTATATGAAGTCTTTTGGGGTGAGTCCAAGAACAAAACCGTGCGAGCACGAGACTTAAAGCCGATAATATTATACCAATCGAGGCATGAGTTGTTACAAATATAGCAATTTACCCTAATATTTTTCAAATTTCCAATGCAATACTAAATTAGTGTGCTAATGGTAAATTTTGGCATTGGAATGAAAATATTACTCTCCATGTAATGCTATCTTTCATGCCAAATTTATCATATACTAAACTTAATGACAAATTTGTCGTAAGGTATAACCAATGTCAATTTTACTTTTGATTCTTATTGTGTTGTCTCATGTAATTATTACAATATTTTTATTTTTCATTATTTAAATACTAAAATTCACTTTTCTAACTTCCAAAGCATAGTAATAGTAACAAAAAGTAGAAATAACATAAGAAATAACATAATGTATTGGAGCATGATCTTAGACATAGTTACGTACTGTTTAAAATCAAAGAGGGGGTTTTTTTTTGTTGAAATTTTAAAACTATTTAATGGGTTATATTTAGGTTTTCCATCGTAGTTGACTAACCTTTTATTAGAATTTGAGTTAAAAGCAAACTAACAAAAAATGAGTTAAATGCAGTCATGTGGTATTTTTCCGTTTGTTTTTAGCAGCAATCCTAACATATTGAGCTTAGTCAGACTAATTCCCTTATATTCATGTCTATTTTTAACTGAAATTCTGACAAAATGTGTAAAGTGAGGTCAAATTCAAAGTTCAGAAGACAATGTGAAAGTTTTTGAAATTCACGGGACAAAGTGAGAGTGACATTAAATTCAGGACATAAATGAAAATAGGGTAAATTATTTATTTAGTCCTCTAAACCTTTAATCTTGTACAACATTGGTCCCTAAATTTTTTTTTATAGCTGGAATGCCCTAAACATTTTAAAATGTTGCTACAATAGTCATTTTTGTTAATTTTTAAATGAAATCTGTTACAAAAAATTAACAGAAAGGACTATTATAGTAACATTTTTAATAGTTTATGGTCAATTCATGTATAAAAAAAGAATAAGAAATACTCATAAATTATTAAAATATTATTATATAGTCATTTCTGTCAATATTTAGAAGTAATTCGTAATTAATTTAGTTAAAAAATAATGCTAACTAATCGATTTCGTCTAAAAATTAACACAAATGACTATTTTAGTAATATTTTAATATTTTAGAGACATTTCAATTACGAACAAAATTCACATATCAAAATTACATAAAGTTTAGGACCAACCTATTAATTTAGGTATAAAATAATCTAAAACCAAAAGAAAATATATTAGAAACAAAGTCAAGCACTGAACTACCCATTTTACCCCTTGCAAAACAGAAGAATAACAACTGCAAATGTCATCCAAGTAAGCCTCTTCTTTCTTCTCTCTCTCTCTCTAAAACCCTTTTTTACTCTCTATCTCTCTCTCTCTAGATTTGTTTCCTCCAAATAGTCCTTATTAGCTTGATCATTTCTTTGAAATTTGTTTGTTTGTTTTTTTTTTTTTTTTTTAAATAAATTTTAATCTCTTGTTCTTCTTTTTCCATTTTCTTTTCGCTTTTCTCTCTCTCTCTCCTCATTCTTTCCCCAATTCGTTAATGGATCTGCCTCTTCGTCCTCTCCACTTCGCCGAGATCTTCTTCTGAGCTGCCGACAATCCGCCGTCGGTTTTTCCTTTTCCGTCGTCTCCGATTGGTTCTCGAAGAAGAGAAGAGAAAAGAAAAGAAAAGAAAAAAAAAAAAAAATGAAAGTTCCGTGTTGTTCGGTTTGTCAAACGCGGTACAACGAGGAGGAGAGAGTTCCGCTCCTGCTCCAGTGCGGCCATGGCTTCTGCAAGGAGTGTCTCTCCAAAATGTTCTCCGCCAGCCCCGACACCACCCTCCCCTGCCCCAGGTGCCGCCACGTGTCCCTCGTTGGCAACTCCGTTCAGGCCCTTCGCAAGAACTACGCCGTCCTCGCCCTCATCCACTCGAGCTCCGCCGCCGCCGCCGCCGCCGCCACCTCCTCCGCTGCGGCGTCCAATTTCGACTGCGATTACACGGATGACGACGACGAGAACGGCGACGGTGACGGCGATGAGGACGGCGACGAGGAATCTCTCTCGCGGCGTCGATGCAGCCGCGCTTCCGCCTCCTCGATCTCCGGCGGCGGGTGCGGGCCCGTCATCGAGGTTGGGGCGCACCAGGACTTGAGATTGGTGAGGCGGATTGGGGAAGGGAGGCGTGCCGGGGTGGAAATGTGGGCCGCGTTGATTAGCGGGGCGGCGGGGCGGTGCCGCCACCCGGTGGCGGTGAAGAAGGTTGTGGTGACGGAGGAGACGAGTGTCGATTGGGTTGTCGGGCAGCTTGAGAATTTGCGGCGCGCGTCGATGTGGTGTAGGAATGTGTGTACGTTTCATGGGTTTACTAGGATGGAAAGCTCTTTGTGCCTGTCATGGACAGGTGTTATGGGTCGGTGCAATCCGAAATGCAACGCAATGAAGGCAGGCTTACTTTGGAGCAAATTCTAAGGTTTGTTTTTATCTTCAAATTCCTTTATTCGGCTTTGAAATGTTTGGAATGCTTAAAATGTATGTATTCTGATTGATTTGTGTGTATTTTGTTTTGGTTATGGTGATAGTTGCGAGTGATTCAAAATGGTAACTTGCTCAAAAGATAGAATTATATTAGCTTGGTTTTCGGTGGCTCGGAAAGTAGGCTTGAAGAGCTTATACATTTTTTATTTGAGAATTAGAGACTGAATTTTTAAGTTCTTTAGCTTTTAGTTGTCTCATGGAAATAATGAACCTTATAGTCGTTCTTGCTAAACTAGAATATTGTGTGCCACGGTGATGTGATGCTCGTTTTTGTTTAAGCTAAGTGGCCGAGGTTCTTGTGATAGATAGTATTAGCGCCCAAAGATAGTTGCTCTCGAATGGAGCGCTATCTTTGATGTTAAATTTGCCATATGGTAAACTTGGTGGCAAATTTACCACCAAGTATAGCTAATGCAAAATTTATCATTGATTCTTATAGGTTGGTGTCATGACTTTTCCATCAAGTCATTAAAGTATTTGTATTTTTAAATTATTTAAATACTAAATTTTATTTTGTGTTATTTAAAAAAAAGGGTTTATTTTTATGAGTTTCAAAGCTAATAATGATGACAAAAGTAAAAATAACATTACACATTGGAGTTTAAAGTAGGATATTGTTAGTTTTCACTTTTGGTGACAAATGCAGCATTGGCTTTGACATACACATTGGAGATGGTCTTAGAAGTTAGAAAAATGATTTAGTACTCGCTTGTAAAGGTACATTCGGAAGTGATGAAAATCAGAGGTCCACTCCTCAGTTTTTTGTGAATGGCAGTGTATTGTGGAAAAAAATAATGAACTAAACTTTAATATCTAACTGATCAATCTTGCAAATACTTCATTTAGAGGTCACACTCTTCCTTTAATGGCAATTTATGTACAGTAGGAATTCTTCTGATTAGGATCAGTTCGGCCTGCCTATTGTCTTTCTTGAAAGTGTTCTATGATATATTGCAATTCTAGAAGGAATGCAAAATAATGTGGAGGGTTCGGAGGACAAGAAGGATTTTGTTAGTTCTGATCCTGAGAGTAATTTACACATTTGCGCCACTTTGTATAATTATTAGTTTAACATCGCGACTGGTTAATGTTTTCTCCTGTTTAGATTTACTACTTAGAGGCAACATATTATCTTCAAGAAACATACTTTTCTGTTCTTTACTAACTTCAACCGTTGCAGAGTAAACATGTCAAAGCCATTATGAGCACCCAAAAAAGTAGGAGAATCTTATTATATGTAATTGTTATGACACATTTGGTTTCAGTCTATCGGGGATTATAGTGTCTTGACTAGAGTTAGGTAAACTATCCTGATCTGACCCATAGCAATGGCCACCAATCTTAATGAGATTTAGTTGGTTGGCATATATGATGAGACCATCTTGGGTACAAGTTTCAGCTGTTGCTCCGTGCGCAAAAGTTTATTCTTCCGATTATAAACTCTTATCAGAATTTCGATGCGGGGATAAAGACTTTGGGAGAAAAGGGTGGCGTTAGAAGTGAGAAAACATGCAAAATAGCGAATGACTTTTCAGTTCTTCTTACCTCAACCTTAATAAAGATGACTTGTATAGTGGCAAAACACAGTTCTTTTCTACCTCGACATTCATAGAGTTCCTCATATCAGTAGAAGACTGCTGTTTAGTATTGTTCTATAATTGCCATGCTTGCTATTTGATGAATTTTAATTGGGCCACATTCTTTATTTATTTATATATTTTACCAATCAAACCAATTCTTTACCTGTGGCTTAATCTTAGCTGGCAGGCATTCATTTTGAGTAGCTGAATTTGAGGTAGCTGATATGTTATGATGGCTCAATTAAGTAACTCTGGTGAGTCATGGAGATTTTTTTTACTGTGCAGATATGGGGCTGACATAGCACGAGGGGTTGCTGAACTTCATGCTGCAGGTGTTGTTTGTATGAATCTGAAACCATCAAATCTTCTTTTGGATTCAAGTGGCCGTGCAGTGGTTTCTGATTATGGGCATGCCTCAATTCTAAAGAAATCTTCATGCCGGAAATCTCGATCAGAGAGTGATCCCACCAGGCTCCATTCATGTATGGAGTGCACGATGCTCAGTCCCCACTATGCAGCTCCAGAGGCCTGGGAGCCAGTTAAAAAGTCATTGAATTTGTTCTGGGATGACGCAATTGGTATTTCTGCAGAGTCAGATGCCTGGAGTTTTGGTTGTACATTGGTGGAGATGTGCACTGGTTCCACCCCGTATGTTTGGCAATGCATCCTCTATTTGAAAGTTCTCATCTTCTTTCTCACTTATTGTCACGTTCCTTTTGTAGGTGGGCTGGTTTAAGTGCAGAAGAAATTTATCGAGCTGTTGTCAAGGCTCGAAAGTTGCCTCCCCAGTATGCAACTGTTGTAGGTGCGGGGATACCTAGAGAATTGTGGAAAATGATTGGTGAGTGCCTGCAATTCAAGGCGGCCCGAAGGCCAACCTTTAATGCAATGTTGGCAACTTTCCTTCGTCACTTACAGGAGATACCCCGTAGCCCTCCGGCGAGCCCTGATAAGTAAGATTTTAAGTTCCTTTCTTGATCTCTTCTCGTAAAGTATTAGTTTTTTTTTTTCTATTGGCATTAAAATTTTCACTAGTTAAGGTTCTTTTGTGTTTGTTGTATTATTTTTTCTTAGGGAGAATCTCTGTTTTTCCTCTTCTGCTATCTATTAAACTGTTTCCTTTTCTTGTTAAAAAAAAAAAAAAAAAAACAGCAACAACAACAATGAAAGAGGAATTGGTTATGCATATGATGCATCTCTGAAAGATTTCAGTTATCAGCATGGGTTTCTTTTTTCTCTTTTGTTATTGTTTATGGTTTTTTAGATTGGAAGTTTATGTCATTTATTTCTGTTTGTATACAGTGACATTGGAAAATGCTCTGAATCAAATGTGACAGAACCATCTCCTGTTTCTGACTCAGAAGTTTTCGTGGACAATATCAACCTTCTACATAGACTTGTGTCTGAAGGGGGTGTGAGTGGCGTTAGGTAGTGTCTAGACATAACCTAAGCTACGTTTTCCCAGTGATATTTTGAATTTTGTTTTTTTGTGTTTTTTGTGTGTTTTGTTTTGTTTTGTTTTGT
Source organism: Ficus carica (assembly GCA_009761775.1). NCBI lineage: Eukaryota > Viridiplantae > Streptophyta > Magnoliopsida > Rosales > Moraceae > Ficus > Ficus carica. The sequence goes on along the minus strand of CM019742.1, from coordinate 13,978,962 downwards.
TTTTTTTTTTTTTTTGTTTCCCTATATCTGTTTATACCTTTTTCAGAGATCTGCTTGCAAAGGCTGCCTCAGGAAATGGAACCATGTCTTCACTATTAGCGGCTCAAAATTCAGATGGCCAAACTGCTCTCCACTTAGCTTGCAGGCGTGGTAGTGCGGAATTGGTTGAGGCTATTTTGGAGTATAGAGAAGCGAATGTGGATGTGCTGGATAAAGATGGGGATCCTCCTCTTATATTTGCATTAGCAGCTGGGTCCCCTGAATGCATTCGTGCTCTCATTGAAAGAGGCGCTAATGTCAGATCCAGCTTGAGGGATGGCTTTGGTCCATCTGTTGCTCATGTTTGTGCCTACCATGGCCAACCTGATTGCATGCGTGTAGGTCTTTGAGTTAGATTAATCTAGTCACCGGCATTTTCTGCTTCTTTTTTTTTATTTTTTTGGTTCTTCTGCCTCTAATAAGTCCTTCAATATCTATCATTATAATTAATAACAGGAATTACTAATGGCTGGAGCTGATCCTAATGCGGTTGATGATGAAGGGGAGACAGTGCTTCACAGGGCTATTTCCAAGAAATATACAGACTGTGCTCTTGTCATATTGGAAAATGGAGGCTGTGAATCAATGGCTGTCTCGAATTCAAAAAATTTGACGTAAGTACCAAACTTGAACTCTTCTACTTTCTTTGGTTATAACATTGATATTATTATTTAAAGAAAAAGAAAAGAAAAATGTAAAAATCGTTTATCAATATTGTTCTGATAACTGAATTGCCACAGTGATCAGTAGTATCTAAATTTGATAATAACTGACTTGTTCAAGTATTCAAATAACATTGAATTCTTCTGTTATAATGCATTTCCTTCTAACTCTTCAAATAAAATTTTGGTTGATTATGTAAATGAACTGTGAAGATAATATATAATTTAGGATATGAGGGTGAAGGGGGAAGAAAAAGAAGAAACACAACAGACCCCCCCTTTTTTTTTTCCTTTTAAATTGAAAATGAGTGATAGCTTCAATTTTTTTATTTTTTCAAATTTTTTTTTAAATTTTTGGATCAGAAGAGATAGGTTCACATAGGGAAAGAAAAAATAGAGTTTTTTGGGACTTGGAAAAATGTAAATTTGTAATTATTTTGTAGGGAAAAATTAGATTAAACAATCTCAATGACTTGGGATATTTTAACTGCCTTTAGAGAGAAGGAGGGGGGGGGGGGGGGGGTTGTGTGGTGAAGATTTAACTTCTGAATTTGTTATTTTCTAAACTAATGAAACTTGACATATAAGGTTTGAAAATCTTGGGCCGTTGTTGAAGGGTGAGGCCTAAGACCACTGTCTCACCAGCCTTACCCTTCAGCAGGCGCTGGTCGGCCTCCTGGGAGTCAAACCTTGGTCTTATGGAGTTAGTTATTTAGGCTCCATGTTTAGTTGATCTTGACAAGCACATTGAGGTTTGAAACACAATTTCACATCTCTAGTCGTGCATGGTCATTCTTTTGCATTGTAACATCCAAGTATTTGGTTCTAACTATGGGCAATAGGAGCTGCTTTCAGATTCTCCTTTTGTGCTTGATTTGCCATGTCTCAGTGTTTTAAATGGTGCCACAACGATATCTATTGCAAGTTGATTGAAACTGCGTATACAGCAAGTTGATTGAAACTGCGTATACAGTTGTAAAGGAGTCGTGAATATGCTAATAAATCCTTGTGACGTCTCAGACCATTGCACTTGTGTGTGGAAACATGGAATGTGGCTGTTCTAAGAAGATGGGTGGAAGTTGCAACTGCAGAAGAAATTGCTGATGCAATTGACATATTGAGCCCGATTGGTACTGCACTGTGCATGGCAGCTGCTGTGAAGAAAGACCACGAAATTGGTAATGCTAAACCCTAATAACTGTTGGAACTTTTCTCATTTATTGTTCTTCTTTTACTGGGAAAATTTCTATTTGGTAAGTCATATGCACTGTTAGGCTCAATGGATTGCTTCTAGTGTTGAACAATAGGCACAATGAGATTTTGTTTGAAGTCGAAAAAATTGAAAAAGGTATTTAAGGCGAGTTGGATAACATATGACATAGCTATTTCAGGTTTGAATGTTAGTTCTTGAGTAAAAAAAAAAAAAAAAAAAAGTGTTTTGAGTGTTAGTTTTGGCATTTTGCTAGCACTCCAGTAAATTGACAAATTGTTTCTTGAAGAGTTCTTAAAACACGATGCTCATTAAACGAGGCTTACAAACATCTAGAACTTCTATCAAATTTGTATGGCCTTGGTTGGGACTGAATACTAGTCATGACTTCTGATTTCTGAGGTCATCTAACAAGTTGAAGAAGAGCTGTTACAGTTCCATTCCAGAAACTTATTCCGAAAAGAAAATCATACTACTGCAGCTCCAGATACAAAATTCCTTCAAAAGTGCTTATGATCTCTGTTGTATGGCTGGCCCTTTCGAGTCAGGTCATGTCAAATGTTGCTAACTTGAGTGCTGGAACTTTAGTTAAGTTCCATGATTTATTTATTTTATTATTATTATTATTATTATTGTTGGTGTTGTTATTATTTTTTAAGATTGCTTTCCACCCTGAGGATCTTGCCTACCACAAATACACCATATCTGCTCGTGTACCTTCTTTTCTCCTATAGTAACTGAATTCTGTTTTCTTCATTTATTATCTTGGCTTCTACTCCTGATTAAACTCTTGATTTCATTTATTAATGATGTTTGTAGAGGGGAGAGAAATGGTGCGGATACTGCTTGCTGCTGGGGCAGATCCAGCTGCTCAAGATGCTCAGCATGGGCGGACTGCACTGCATACAGCTGCAATGGCAAATGATGTTGAGTTGGTCAAGGTATATGAGATACTATATTCAATGAAAGAATTTTTTAAGGTTTCTTAATTGTAGTTGACCCAATTCTGATGTGGCCTTTCAATATGCTGCTCTGTGTTTTTTTATTTTTTCTTATTTAACTTTCAAGTTTTATAATACCATGAATTTAAAATTTATCGAGTAGATTATTCTTGAGGCCGGAGTTGATGTGAACATTCGGAACGAACACAATACAATTCCTCTACATGTAGCACTGGCCAGAGGGGCAAAGTCATGCGTTGGGTTGCTTCTGTCATCTGGGGCAAATTATAATTTGCAGGTATTCCGTAGTCTTCTAATATCCATTGTTGTGACATACTTAAGTTGATTTTGAACTCTTCTTCTTATCAGATATCTTCAAAGGGGTGGCTATAAAGTATTATTTTGATTAAAGATAATAAGTATAACGCATAGCCATCTATATGATGGCAGCTAGGATATGCTGATATAAAATCTCGTGTTTGATCATTATTGTATTTTCCTTCATATAACGCCTAATGTCGTTTCACAAGCAAAGCATAAACATAATTTACCAGTTACAATTTACAAGTCGTTGTGGTTGATCTGGTCAAGTAGTTACACTACAATTGAAGTGCATATTATTTTTTAGACCAAAGGAAAAGTGTTATATTTAGTGTAAAGAAAAATGCCCAAAACACCCCCGTGTTTGTAAATCAGTCACAAAATTCCCTCTGGAGCAATTAAATTTTTTTAAGATGCCAAGATTACCCTTCCTAACTTGTATCAAATACTTTTTTTTTTTTTTTTGGAACTTGGGGGTGGGGAATTTGAACTCTACACCTTTAGGTGGAGTCAGTTGTGGTATTACTGTTAGGCTATGCAGCGTACAACCACTATATTAAATACAATGTGAAACATTAATTAGAGAAAAATATTAAATAAAATAGATCTTGAAGTATTTTTTTAATCTTTTAAAAATTTTTGTTTTTGATTTTTTATTTCTTGAGTTAAGTCATTTTTTAAATAATGTTTAATAGTCTTTTTATTTTAAAAAATTTAATCACTTAAGGGGTATTTTGTGATTGATTTTATAAACACAGATAATGTTTTAGGTATTTGTATAATAAACAGGGCAACAGTGGTATTTACCCCAGACATAGGGGGTGTTTCGGGTATTTTTCTTAGTGGGACATTTACTTAAAAGAAAAAAAAAAAAAAAAAGTAAAAACCCAGATGATAAACATTAGTAAATAATTTGCTCTCGTGGCTTATATTTTGCTTGACTCAATTAGCACCTAGACTGCACTAAATTGTTGTCTATTGGGAAACACAACTATAATCTTCCCCTGTTCCAGGGTTTTTTTAGTATCTGATTTCGTTTGTGGATATGTGATCCCGCCCTAGTCTTTCTTAATCTTTTTTTTCTTTTCCTCCAACTCTTAGTGTTTAATTAGAATGCTAGCTTTTTTTTCTTGATGCTATTACTACATAGATCATTGCCTTGTCATGAGCAGCTGTCTAATGCCTTTTGACAACATTTTCCAGGACGATGAAGGTGATAATGCTTTTCATATAGCAGCAGAGACAGCAAAAATGATACGTGAAAATCTTGAGTGGCTCATTACTATGCTCAGGAATCCAGATGCCGCAGTGGAAACCAGAAATAACAGGCAAGTACCATGGAAGTTCTTGTTCATCTCCATTGCCCTTTGCTGTAATGGATGTACTATTTAGCTTTTGGATTAAATTGCATGCTAAAAGGAAGCTGCATAATGTACTCCCATTTCTGATTGCGATATTTGTGCCTGTGTCAGTGGCAAGACATTACGTGACTTTTTGGAGGCTCTTCCACGGGAATGGATTTCTGAAGATCTAATGGAGGCACTCGTTAATAGCGGAGTTTATCTGTCTCCTACAATGTAAGAAGAAGAGCTTTGTCATTTTGCTTATGTTGTCCTTGCGGGGCTTATGAACTTCTAACCTGTGTTTTTATATTCTTTGTGGTATAGATATGAAGTGGGAGATTGGGTTAAATTTAAAAGAAGCATCACAGCTCCTACGTATGGTTGGCAAGGTGCAAAACCCAAAAGTGTGGGCTTTGTGCAAAGTGTCCTGGACAAGGACAATCTAATGGTGTCATTTTGTTCTGTTTCTGGAGAGGCTCGTGTTTTGGCAAATGAAGTTGTAAAAGTCATTCCACTTGACAGGGGACAGCATGTCCAACTTAAACCAGAAGTAAAAGAGCCTAGGTTTCTTTCTGCTCAAGTTTCTGATTTAATGTCTTAAATGGTTACAAAGTTCTTGGATTACCTTTTCATTGCTTGATTTTTGTTTCATTGCTCTCTTTTGTCTTTGTGGAAAAGTTTCAAGTATTTTTTCTGTGTTACCTAACTTATAAAGCAGCATATGCATGTAGCCCTTGTGAGAGTTCCGTTGTTGTAAGTAGTCTCTCTGGAGAGTGCATTTGCTGAAGACTGCGAGGGATGTAGTGATGTTATCTGGGATAGTGATATCTTGGAATGCTCTTTGGATTCATTGTAATAATGAGTTTAGCAACCTGTTTTTGGTTGATATAATTGGAAGTGGGGTCCCTTTTTTTATAGATATTGTTGTTGAACCATGCTTTTTTGCTCAAATTTGTGATTTATGTTGTTTTGTTTCTTTTCATTTGAAGAGGACTCCTTTGTCCTCTCCTTTATTTGGAACTTTTTGACAATCAATATAGTTACTGTCTCCCCTGTTCATTTTAGTTTATTTTATTTTTCTTTTTGTGCTGGGTTTATCACCCATCAGGGACTGCAATGTGTAAGAGCAATAAAGGAAGTGCAGATTAGTTGTTTGTCTTACAAGGTGGTACTGAGTTTGTGTCTCATTTATTTGAGCAATTGAATGTATACGAGTGATTAGAAGAAGATATGTGGATCTGGTCATAGTAAATTTTCAGGGATGCCTGTTGGGAGTTACCTTTAATTTTCTTGTTGTGGGGAGTTTTTATCAAACAGTTTTTCATTTATCTGTTACCCAATTAATTTTCCATTCTTATCTGAAAGAATATTAAACTCAAACCTTGACTCTTCCATTTTTTTTTTCTCTGTCAATGCTCAGCTTTGAGCTATGTGCCCTTTTCTCTAATTTGACATTATTTTTTCCCTTTAAAAACTGCATTCTTGTGAAAGTCGAGTGTTTTGAGTCGCTAGTGTCTTGTTATTTTTGTTCTTTTAGTTTCTTCTATATTCTCTTTAGGAATTTCTGGTCGTCAAATTGTACTTCTGTTGTAATGTTGCCTTGTTACTTAATTTATATATATATATATGGATAAAAGTTGCTGACTGACCTCAATTAAACGGTAGGTTTGGTTGGCGTGGTCAATCACGTGATAGCATTGGAACTGTTTTATGTGTCGATGATGATGGCATCCTACGTGTTGGGTTTCCTGGAGCATCCAGAGGATGGAAAGCTGATCCTGCAGAGATGGAGAGAGTTGAAGAATACAAAGTTGGGGACTGGGTCCGAATTCGGCCCACTCTTACAGCAGCGAAGCATGGATTAGGATCTGTTACACCTGGGAGCATTGGTATTGTTTATTGCATTAGGCCAGATAGCAGTCTGCTGTTGGAATTGAGCTATCTTCCCAATCCGTGGCATTGTGAACCGGAGGAAGTTGAGCTTGTTACTCCTTTCAGGGTATGACACAGTCTTCATTGGTGTGCCTGTTTTCCATTCATTAATTTCTGTATCACTTGCACTAATACATTTGGTTTTAGATTGGCGACCGTGTATGTGTAAAGCGATCTGTTGCAGAACCCAGGTATGCCTGGGGTGGGGAGACCCATCATAGTGTTGGACGAATAAGCGAGATAGAGAGTGACGGTCTCCTGATAATCGAGATACCAAATCGACCCATACCATGGCAGGCTGATCCTTCTGACATGGAAAAGGTGGAAGACTTCAAGGTAATATCTTTCAAGTGGCTGGCTGTTGTTTAAATATTAGGTGGACTTAAATTGCTCAGGTCTGCGTACTCAATATCATCTTTGATACTAGTCTTGTTATATCCACTACTAGGTTGGTGATTGGGTTAGAGTGAAAGCTTCAGTACCCTCCCCGAAATATGGATGGGAGGACATAACGAGGACAAGTATTGGTGTAATTCATAGCTTGGAGGAGGATGGTGACATGGGTATTGCGTTCTGCTTTAGGAGCAAACCTTTTCGTTGCTCTGTTACAGATGTAGAGAAGGTCCCTGCTTTCGAGGTGGGTCAAGAGATTCATATGATGGCATCTGTAACTCAGCCACGACTTGGGTGGTCAAATGAATCTCCGGCCACCGTTGGAAAAATTGTAAGAATTGATATGGACGGAGCTTTGAATGTAAGCATGCTTGTCTTCTGCTATTAATTTCATTTAGTACTGGTTCTGATTTGAAATGTAACTCTTCAGATTGTTTTGATGCAGGCGAAGGTTCCTGGTCGTCAAAGCCTGTGGAAAGTTTCCCCAGGAGATGCTGAACGACTTCCGGGTTTTGAAGTCGGCGACTGGGTACGTTCAAAACCAAGCCTGGGGACTAGACCTAGTTACGATTGGAATAGTATTGGGAAAGAGAGTTTAGCTGTTGTGCACAGTGTACAAGACACTGGTTATTTAGAGTTGGCTTGCTGCTTTCGCAAAGGCAGGTGGATTACTCATTACACAGATGTTGAAAAGGTTCCGTGTTTTAAAGTTGGGCAACATGTTCGGTTTCGGACTGGAATTGTCGAGCCAAGATGGGGCTGGAGACGGTCTCAATCTGATTCAAGAGGCGTTATAACCAGTGTTCATGCTGATGGGGAAGTGTGGGTGGCTTTCTTTGGTTTGCCTGGTTTGTGGAGAGGTGATCCAACGGACCTCGAAATGGAGCAAATGTTTGAAGTAGGAGAGTGGGTGAGATTAAGAAACTATGCAAGTAACTGGAAGTCCATTGGCCCAGGTAGTATTGGTGTGGTGCACGGAATAGGATGTGAAGGAGATGTGTGGGATGGAACCACTTTTGTGGGGTTTTGTGGAGAGCAAGAACGATGGGTCGGTCCTACGTGCCATCTTGAAAGGGTGGGGAAGCTTACAGTTGGTCAGAAAGTAAGGGTTAAATTGTCTGTAAAGCAACCAAGATTTGGGTGGTCAGGCTACAGCCACTCAAGTGTCGGAATTATATCTGCGATTGATGCCGATGGAAGGTTGAGAATATACACTCCAGCTGGCTCAAAATCCTGGATGCTGGATCCTTCAGAAGTTGAAGTGGTAGAGGAGCAAGAGCTCCGGATTGGAGATTGGGTTAGGGTCAGAGCATCTGTTTCGACCCCAACACATCAGTGGGGAGAAGTGAATCATTCGAGCATCGGAGTGGTGCACCGCATGGAAGACGGAGATCTATGGTTGGCATTCTGCTTCATGGAGCGGCTGTGGCTTTGCAAGGCATGGGAAGTGGAACGGATTAGACCATTCAAAGTTGGGGACAAGGTGAGAATCAGAGAAGGTCTGGTGTCCCCTCGGTGGGGTTGGGGAATGGAGACCCATGCGAGCAAGGGAGAGGTGGTTGGAGTCGATGCGAATGGGAAGTTGAGGATTAGGTTCCGGTGGAGAGAGGGCCGGCCGTGGATTGGAGATCCGGCTGATATTGTTCTTGACGAGAACTCCTGCAGAACGGGCACATCATGATCATCCATTCCATTCTGCAACACATTGTTCTTAAGTTGGTCCTAAGCTTGGATGTGTGCCCTCGAGCTTGTGAGGGAAGCGGTAGCTCATGCTGCTGTGGCATCATGCCATCTAATCTGCTCGGAGACGTCTATGGTAATCGTGAAGAGCACTGCAACTACATGATTCAATTATTTATCATTGTTAATAAACAGAATCGAGCACAACAGATGGATAGGTAGGAAACGGAGAAGAAGTATGGCTGTCCTGCTGTTATTTATAGTTGATACAAGGGACACAGCCATTGAAAAAAAAAATAATGAAAAAAGGTGGCAGTAGAGCCATTTCGCATTCATATATAGGTAAATATATGTTTTTAGCTTTGACAGGCTTGTGTTTCAGCTTCATAAATAAATATATAAATATCATTACATGCTTATTTGTATCATGTTACAAACTTAAATGCATTTTTCTCATGACCTTGCTGTTTACTATCCTTTCTCTAAGGCATTTCGTTTATAATTTATTGCTTGACTAAATGGTTTTAGGGCTTTATATTAGTGGGTCCACCCTTCTCAAGGCATTCAAAAGTTTTTCTAGTGATGCACTTTCCAAAAATTCTGCTGTAGGAAGGCTGATCTCGTTCGCTTCTTAATTCTTCCTTGCGAGCGTTACGAGCCCACTCTCTACACACAGTCTTTTTGAATAATCCAGGTGGTGGGTGATTTTTTCTCATTAATATGTTTGAGGTTGAAAAAGAAGACGAATTGATGATTAGCACAAAAATAATACTCAAGTACATAATTATTAGCACAAATATTGATTCTCATTAATAACCAATGATGATTCCATTTTATAGCTTAAATCATCAACAATTTTTTTAAAAAAAAAATTTTAAAACGAATAAAATAAAATGTGAAATTTATTTTGTCGAACTTGGTTTAATCATGAAAAGAGATGGCGTGTCTTCATAGAATTTAGTTACTTTTCAGAATGAAAATTTAAACTATTTGGAATATAATGTTGCAAAATCATAGGAAAAATTAGTTAATATGTTTCGTACGCAAAGTTGGTTTTCTAGAGTGTCTGATCTATATTTTTAATCTTCATGGGCGAACCTTACGGTAAATTTCTAATGATAAACAATGACATAATTTTTTTTAGCTTGCATTCGGTGTACATGTTTGGAAGAAATTTTTTAGATTGAAGTTGGTTGAATTTTCAAAAACTAGTTATAATTTTTATTGACTTTTTAAGAAATAAACAAAAACTAAAATGAAAACTTTATGTTTGAACCTTGGAACAAAGCACATCTTAATGTTATTATATTTTATGCTGATCAACATATTAAATCATCACGTTGTGTTACTTTTGAAACATTGAATGTAGTGGGTATTTATCGAATCTGTGAATCATCAATCAATCCTATTGGTTAGGACTGGATTGATAGACTAATAGATTGATATGGCTTGAGATTTTTCAATCCGAATGCTACAAATTGGATTACGGATTACGAATTACGGATTTTACTATTGGTGAAATCCGCAAATGCGAACTTTACATATATACTAGTTTTATATCACATACTTCACGTTTGTAAAATAGACAAATAAAGCAAAGCATGAAAAAAAAAAATGCCATAGACTGCCTCATGGTGGATGACGGGACTATCACACGATAGTGCCAGAGTAGTGACCAAAAGGTCACTGTTGAAGAGCCATTGGCTCTTTTATTTTAACACTAATTGCATAACGTGTGTTTTGCGCATGCAAAATAGACAAATAAAGCAAAATAAATAAAAAAAAAAACTAAAAATTTCTTACTTTTTTCAATTTTTTAGTTAAAAAAAATTATCATGTGACGGGCTTAGAGGGGAGGACGGAAATCCATCCTTTTGTAATAGGTATAATAGAAAAAATAAAAATAAAATTTCACATATTCTTAATGTTTAAAATATTTAAAAAAAGTTGCCATATATGACCAATTTAGACCTTACCACGTGTCGGACTTAGAGGAGAGAACGAAAGGCACTGTCTAGTGCCTCTTGTCCCTTTATAATAGATAATAATACATAATTTCTGTATATGTTTATATGTTTGTTTCTTAAAAATGTTGTTAATACATATAGGTTGAAGTTTGAAATGTGTTTGTCCAATTTCTAGTCTAATGTCCGGCACATATTTGCTTTTCTTTTTTAGTTAGTTAGTTTTGTTTAATGGATTGTTATGCCACAATATAGTCTATTATCGAGACTTTTAAATGTAATTGTGTTGTTATTGTAGTTTACAGAGTCTATAAAATGAGTTCATGATTCAATTTGCATAGGGTTATTTACATACAATCTAAATTGGAGGTTTTGATTTAAAATATGTTCCTTTTACCTTTTATTTACATAAAAATCTAATGTTAATTATAAGACAAGTTTTTACCGTACATAAAGAATTGAGAATTAATAAATAAAGAAATTACAAAAATGAAACAAAAAAAAAGGGGGAATTTAAGACGTTTACAAAGAGAGTCAAAGTTGATTTAACAGAATTGTTAGATGAAATAGTATAAAAAGAAAAAAATGAATATTTTTAATTGTAAAGAAGGTGTCAATGAGAATAAGCTATATAAAGAAAAAAGAACATGAAAAAAAATAATCTTTCGTATAATGAATCAGTTTTTATTATAAAGATATGTTCGATTTCATTATTTTATTTAAATAAAAGTGATTTTTGTAAAGAATTATATACCATTTATTGTATTCTTCAATTTGTTTGGTTAAGGGATAAATGACAAGCATTTGATTTGTAGGGATTACATAAATACTAGGTTTTTTCATCCATTCATTAGTTTTTTATATGAAGTGTAATATTTTTTTTTCTCAATCTTTCTTCAGTTTGTCTTGTGTTTATTATTTGGTTTTACCATTTATATTTTTTTAATTTGATGTTTATAACTAAGTTGGGTTTATTAAAGGTAATTTACATTTATGAGCCAAAATTTTCATCATTAAAGTCAAAAACTAAAAAGGAAAATAAAGAAGGTAAAAAAAAAAAAGAAGGAGAAGACAGATATCATTCTAGTAAAATGGCAAATTAAGTATTCCATCTCTTTCTTTCTTAACATTTACATCTACGTACTTATATATTCAATTAACATTTTTGAAATACCTTCCCCGATCTTTTAATATTTTCATCTGCACTATGCGTGTTTACAGCCTGGATTGAGCTTCTCCCTGTTGGTAATGGGTTAGGCTTTTCCCCAACCCGACGTCACGAATTGGGATTAATTCACTCTTAATCGGTCTAATCGGATCTGTAAACACCCTCATTGTATTAATAGTGTCCTATGAACACCCTCTTTGATATTAGGATTACGATTGCTTATAAATAGGTATTTATGAACTCCAAGCAGTCGCCTGTCTCAATTAAGAAAACCTTAAAATTCATTGCCCATGCCACCATACAGTGTCCATGTGCATCCGCAAACCAAATCATTCACGTAGATCCCAAGGAAAGTTAACTACTTCCAACTAAGGGTTTTACTTTTATTTTTATTTTTAATTTCGAATTTTTCTTTCTCTTTTTCTTTTAAGGTAACTTGTTTCTGAGGCCTTTTAGGATCGTTAATTTTCATGCAAAATAGAAGAAAGACTTGAAATTTTCACACACTCTAAATGTCCATAACCAATTTTCTTGTTTAGTTTCCGTTTAGGCATAAAACATAAAAGCTAGCTTTAAACCATAAATAATCCTTTGGTGGATAAAACCTTTTTCAACCACATTAATCACATTTTAACTTAAGAAACCCACAAGTATCTTTCGTACCTGTACTTTTCCTCAAAACTAGCTTTAGACACGTGCGATTTTATGTATTGATTTAGAAAAAATAAACAAATGTAAGTTTTTTTTTTCTTATAAAAATATAATGAATATTAATTTTTTTAAGAAAATCAATATTTCTTAATTTATTTATTATCTCCTAAAGAGTTTAACATACTCAAAAAACTAACCAGTGATTAAAAATGAATATAATAATTTGAAGAATTATAAGAAAAAAATTTGTCGAAATATATTTGAAAAAAATTATTTTACATAAAGACAAATTGAAATATAAAAAGTATTTTATATGAGCCAACTATAAATATGTAAAATTTTTAGGGAAAAAAGTGAGAACAAAAATAGAGAGAGAGAGAGCTAAACAACTAAAAAAAAAAAAAAGAAAGAAAAGAAAAGAAAGAAAGAAAAGTTTACAAAAGACAAAATAAAGAGACCAAGTTTTTGAATAATGTCAAAAAGAAAACTCTCTTTTATAATATGAGTAATGATAACACATTGTGAAAAGTTTTATCATGAATATCATGAATTGTCAAGTATTAAAATGCTATTGATTATACAAAATTAAAATGACTACTTTGTCCCAATTTTTTTTTTATCCCTGATAAGTTATTTTTTAATTTCATGTATGTGAATCATTTTTCTTATAATATAGTTAGTTATAGATCTAGATATAGATTAAAAGAAAAGAAAAAGAGGCAAGTTGCAAGCGGAAGAAGGCAAGGAAAAAAATTAGAGAACATATAAGAAAGAATTATCTTAATAGAGATAAATTCAAAGAAAAAACAGTTTAATTAAAAAAATAAAAATATATGGACAAGAGTAAAAGATAGAAAGCAAGAGAAAGAAAAAAAAGAAAAGGAAAAAGAAAAAAACAAAACAAATATATACAAGTTGCAAACGGGAAGCATAAAGAAGCAAAAAGTAACAAAAGGTAAAAAATCAAATAGCAGCTGATAACGACAAAATACATGAACAAAAAAATGAATAGTGAAAAAGGTAACTTAGCTTTTTATAAAAGGTATAGATAGTCGCAATCATAAATATATTATTTGGATATAATGTCAACTTTATAAATTTTTTGAAAACCAAATTTGCTATGATCTGTTGAGCGCTTGATCAAATATTCTCGATTACATGTATGTTAAGAACAATAAACGGGAACATTAAACTATCTACCGTACTAGACTTTTTTTCTAGTATTAAAAAAACTAAATAATAAATCAATAGTATAAAACACTAATGCGTTGTAAGAAATAGCGAGCATTTTTCATGACTTCTGAATCATATTTCCTATATATATATATATATATATATATCATCTCTTATGAAGCGAACATATTTAGACAAGTGTGATATGTAGAAAGTGACACTCGCATTAGTTGGCTCTTGGCAGATAGTAGACACACTGATTTACTTCAATCAACCATAATATTAAAATATTATATTTTTCTATTTGATTGTAGTCAAAATAAAATTCACATGTGTCCTATTGCGTCGTGCAAGTACTATGGACGATCTAAAGTCAAACTACCTCTATAGATGATAGTATTTATATTTAGCAGACATATAATTTTCTTTTGGATGGCTCTATTCACACACCTCTCTTAACTCTCCACACAACCCATAACAATTAAATTTTTTAGTTACACTAAAATCCTCAACCAAAAATGACATAAAAAGGAGAACTACAATAGACTTAATTAACCATTTAAAATTTTGATTTAAAAAAAAAAAAAAAACCTCAATAGTATTCTTTTTTTTTCTTTTCTTTTCTTTTATTTTCACACCACATATATATGAAATCCCCAGATTAACAATATTTAAACGTTACTATTAAAAAATCTACAATGAGTATTCTTAAAAATTACATTTCGATATGACGATTTGTCTTAAAATAACTGTATTATTCCGTTTTCTATTTATATTATGTCTTATTATCTTGGAGTTTCTCTTGGGGTTTTTTTTTTTTTCCTAAGCAGCATTTATTTGTTATGTCATCCAAATACATATATATATATATATATGTATATATGTATATATGTATCCTTTAGACCTCACAAATCTATCTGAAACTTGGAATTACATTTTTTTTTTTTTGGGTTGCCTTTGTCTCATGTAATCTCTAACGGTCTAAGGGGGTGTTTGGTGAATGAGTTTGAGTTGAAATTTGTAAGTTTAAATAGTGATTTTGGTTGTTTTTTTCAGAAAAGACAAAAAAATTTTGAGAAAAAAGATAAAAATTAAGTGATGGTGATGAGTTTTAAACTCATCACCCAAACATCCCCTAATTCTAAATAGCACCCTATAGGGTCTATTTATGGTAATGATTGGAATACTCTATAGTGATAATGGGTAAACTATCTCTTCTTTACTTTTTTTGAATAGTTATCACCAAGTTTACTATTGTATCATGACGGAGATTATCTATTGAAAAATAGACAACACGACTCACTCAGTCCACGTCCAAACGGACGTGACTCTGTACCCGCCGTTTGATCGTGTCTAGATATATATCCTATACGGCCACCGGTTGATCCGTTATGTCGGCCTACAAGAAAATTAAAAATTCAAATACAGATAATTTATTAGTCAGCAAAGTAATCCGCTAGATTACATAGTAATACAAACTCCAATAACTATATATGAATAAATTCCAACTCTATTGATTGGTTTAACTCCATTAAAAGCCAAAGCTACACTCTTGATTATTATATAATGTATCACAAAAGATAAGATCTCTTTTGTCACTATAAGTTATCCATGAAGGACAAATTTTGTTTTATCTTGCTGATTCTTTAATTTGAAATTTCAAACATTGCACCATTGAGAAAACCTTATTTATAAATCCTACACTCCGATCAAGGGACAGACACATAAGAAGAGAATATCAAATGAACATAATTGTCACATATATACGAAGAGAGTATATTTAGAAAAAGTTTTTTGAAAACGTGAATAAGA
This sequence comes from Ficus carica, assembly GCA_009761775.1. Lineage (NCBI taxonomy): Eukaryota > Viridiplantae > Streptophyta > Magnoliopsida > Rosales > Moraceae > Ficus > Ficus carica. The sequence goes on along the minus strand of CM019742.1, from coordinate 13,963,673 downwards.
CCCTAAATTTATCATAGAGTTGTAATTTACACCTTAAACTTTTAATTTTTGATAATTTACATCCTGAACTTATAAATATATACTAATTTACACCCCATTGACAATAATATCATCTCTAAACGGAAATTGATATGTGATTTGTACATGAGTTGTTAAGTCATGACATAAATAATCATTTTTTATCTATGTTAATCCCAATTTATTGAAGTTAAGATCTTTAATTAAGTTATATCAAAATATAAAAGTTTAAATTAACTTTGTTCTAAATATATAAATTTGGGTTAACATTGATTAAAAAGGAAATTTCGTATTTAATTAACAATCTATATGCAAATGAAGTATCAATTTTTTTAAAAAAAATCAACATGTTTTATCAATGGGATGTAAATTGCTACAGAATTATAAGTTTAGAGTGCAAATTGCTCTATGATAAATTTAGAGTGCATCATTATAACAAAGCCTAACAATAAAAGAGCAATAACAAGTGACATACTAATTATTAACACAAAGAACCATTTTGTACCTTTTTGATAATTAAGAAAAACCTTTTTGCTAAATAATAATAATAATAATAATAATAAAAGATTAAAAATCAAATCGCAACTTTATTGATCATGTTTGTAGGTTTGTTGGTGGTAGAGGCCCTTCATTCCTCATGCAACTCACGACGTTTGGTAGCCACACAACTCCCAAAAATTTGGGCATAATTGCTATGTCCGTTATAGTTTATTAACATTTCCCTACAAATATTCTCAGCCCACTTTGTGCAGAGTTTCCGTTTTGAAGGTGGCGGTGCATGACGAAATGTGTGCATCATCTTCATAGTATGGATTGAGAAATGGAGGATGATTATAAAGAGCAACTGGTGGTAAATAGAGGGATTGACTAGTGTAGCGAGGACAAAATCAACATATAAAACGATTATTAACACAGATTTCTCGCTTATCTTTTCGGTTCTGGGTTTTCTTTCCTTTTTTTTTTTTTTTTTTTTTGTACATCTATTTCATAAAGTTCAATGTATTCTGTAATTTATATGCCAAATCATTAGTCATACAAGGATAGTCGATGATGAAAAAAATGATCATAAAAAAATTAGTTCTATAAAAATGCCTTTTGTTTTATTTCAAAAGGTAGTGTGTATTAGCTACGGACTCTTGGTTCTTAATTTAAAGCTTAATTGTCTATCATACTAGATTTGTTTTCTCGTATTATAAAAACTAAATAATAGCTTATTTATATAAAACTCTAATGCATTGTGGCGTTGCAATTTTTCGTGACTTCTGTATTATAATTTCTACCTATATGAAAATAATAATGAAAATCCATAAGAAAAACTAGTTAATGATGATATTGATGCTGGGATTAGTATTCTGAGCAAATGAAAATCCATAAGAAAAATTAGTTAATGATGATATAAAAAAAAAATTAGTTAACAATATTTTTTAAAGAAACAAAAAAAAATCCCTACAAATTTGATTAACGTTGATTTCATTTTATTATGTATTTTTACTAATTAAATTTTAAGTCATTTTGTTGGAAGTAATATTACCACAAAAGAATTTTCATAGTATCTTTCTTTTTTTTTTTTTTTTGAGATACTTTTTGTTTCTTTTTGAGAATGAATTTTCTTTTTCTTATTTAGATTTGTTACATTAACTTTTATTAAAACAAATAAAAACTAAAATGGAATTGGTTGTATGGGTTAAATATTGTATTATTTAAAAAGTATCTATAAAATGATATATTTACCATGTTTATATTAGAAAAAATTTATTAATCAAGGATATTTATTAGGGTAAATTGCTAAGTTGGTCCTTGAACTTTTAATTTTGTGCAATTGTGGTCTCTGAATTTTTCTTCATAGCTGGAATGTGCATAAACTTTTAAAATGTTGCTACAATAGTCCATTTACGTTAATTTTGGAACGGAATCCGTTAGTTAACATTACTTTTTGACCAAATTACTAACCGTTCTATTTAAAAATTAACAAAAATGACTATTATACCAATTTTTTTATAGTTTAGGAACATTCTCTTTCGTAGTTGGAATGATCATAAACTATTAAAACATTGCTACAATAGTATTTTTCGTTAATTTTTTATGTAATCCGAAGTTAGCATCACTTTTTGACCAAATTACTAACAGATTTCATTCAAAAATTAATGGAAAGGACTATTGTAGTAATATTTTAAAAGTTTATGGACATTCTAGCTACAAAAAAAAGTTCAGGGACCAAAGTTGCATAATGTTAAGAGTTTAGGGACTAAACGATAATTTACCCTATTTTTAATATTATAACTTTATAAGTGCAAATATAACCACTCTTGTTATGAAACTTTAATGTGGATGTCTTCACATTACTTTTAAAGTGCTAACTATTAAATAACGCAAAAAATTGTATGGTTAGTACTTTTGTATCCATCAAGCAAATGTTGAGAGATTTCTTGGAAATTACCTTAAGCTTACTTGATAAGCTAAAGAATGCCTATAAATATGCTTTTTTCTTGATGTTGGAAACATAGGAGCAATAAAGAAAAGAGAAGTGAGAAAGAAAAGAAAAAAAAAGAGAGGGTGAAGAGAGAAATTATATTAAATAGAATAATAATATAGTTTTGCTTATTTATTGTCTCTTATTATAGTATCTATTTCTCTGTTTTATTATTATTTCCTATAATGTTATAACACATTATCAGCACGAGTCTCTATCTTCGGTATTTTTGGTAAGTTAAATTCCGAAATTACCGATTCTAATAGAGCTTACCCTTACCTTAATACAATCTTTGATATGTATTTGATCTTTGAATTGTCTTCATGTCCGTAAGTTCTCACCATCAGATCATGCACCCAAACAATTTCTTCAAAGATCACTTATTATTTTTTCTTATTTTAATATTTGTGTTTGACTTATTGGTATATAAATATATATACATAACATTATTTAAATTGTGTCTACTAATAATGACATGAAAATATTTCTTCTTCATCACGTATAACATCTTAATTGATATTTTTTTAATTGGTAGTTACCATCTTTTATTCATTCTTATATATTTCGTTACATTTGTATCATGCATGTAATTCATATTTATCATCTTTTATTAATCTCATTTATTCTATAATTTATGTCAGTTATGTAGTTTGCTATTTATTTTTGTTATAATAATCAATACCTCTAATTTTATGATAGTTTTATAAATTTATACTTTCTGATGCATATTTTTCACGTTTAGTTTTTCACAATGTCAAATATCTCGAAACTTGAGTTTGTTGCACTTAATCTCTCGAGCAAAAATTACTTGTTGTGGACACTTGATGCTGAAATTCATCCTGATGCCATGAACCTTGGAAATACTATTAAGGAAGGAAATGACGCACCCTGCATGATCGTGCTAAGGCAATGATATTCTTGTGCCATCACGTTGATGAAATCTTGAAATATGAATACCTTACGGTAAAGGATCCATTTGTCATCTGGCAAATTTTAAAAGAGAGGTATAACCACCAAATGGATATAATACTTTTACAAACCCGCTATGAGTGGATACACCTGCGGTTTGCAGGATTTTAAAACAAGTGGCGAGTATAACTCCACAAAATTTAATATTACTTACTTCTTTATTAAAATTATGCAGAGAAAAAATTACCAAAAAACACATGTTAGAAAAGAATTTTTTCAAATTTATATGCCTCGACTATGCTCCTACAGCAGCAATATCAAAAGCGTGATTTTAAAAAATATTCTGAGCTAATATCATGTATACTTATTACTGAGCAAAATAACGAGCTTTTGATGAAAAATCATCAATCTCGCCCAACTGGCTCTTCACCATTCCCTGAAGCGAATACTGCATCATATGAGAAAAATCCTATGACATTCCCTGAAGCAAATGCTACATCTTTCAACAATTGTGGGCATGGTATTAGCCGTGGCCATGGCCATGGTCATGGTCGTGGTCGGAGTCGTAGTAAATCTTGGCATTGTGGTGGTCATAACAGTAACTCCTCAACTTTTAAACACCACATCACCATTAGAAGTGGAAAAATAATGAGAAACAAAAAAAGGAAAAAAGTCCCAAGAATAAAGATAGCATTTGTCATTGATGTGGTAGGAAAGGACATTGGGCTCGTACTTGTCATATGCCTAAACATCTTGTGGATCTTTATCAAGCTTCATTGAAGGAAAAAGGAAAAAAGAGTAGAAACAAATTTGTTGATCATCCCATGGATCTTACCCATTTGGACGTTTCAGATTTTTTTGAAAATCCAGATGGAAATTTTGATATTTTGCCTGAAAATGAAAATGACTTTGATGCTTAATGTTATGCTCGTGCTAAATAATGTTGTTTTTAATTCCTAGTGTAATATTTAAATTCTCAGCATGTTTATCTCCTTATTATATTAAATAATATCCCTTTATTAATACTTGTTGCTCTTTTATTTGTTTCATAATTATGTCAGTATAAGAAAATAATGGAACCGTGATGAAATTTTTGTCGACAACATATTTACATATGAAATAGCGCTTGATGTTATGAACAAAAACGAAGATCATGAATCAAAATCTGTCAAAGAATGTCGACAAAGATAAAATTGGTCAAAATGGAAAGACGTAATCCAGGAAGAATTAAGTTCACTTGTGAAACAAGAAGTATTCGGACCTATATTCCAAACACCTGAAGGTGTTAAACCCGTAGGGTACAAATAGGATTTTGTGGGCAAACGTAATGAGAAAAATGAAATCATGAGATATAAAGCATGACTTGTAGCACAAGGCTTCTCGCAAATACCTTTTATTGATTATGAGGAAACATATTCTCCTGTGGTGAATGCAATAACATTTAGATATTTGATTAACCTAGCAGTCTCCGAAGGACTTGATATGCATCTAATGGATGTGGTAACCACATATTTATATGGATCACTAGATAGTGATATTTAAATGAAGATTCCTAAAGGATTTAAGATGCCTAAAGCATCCAGTTCAATACCCCGGGAAATGAGCTCAATCAAATTACAAAGATCTTTGTATAGATTGAAGCAATCCGAACGCATGTGGTACAATTGGCTTAGTGAATATCTTTTAAAGGAAGGGTTGGTAAATAATCCTATATGTCCATGTGTTTTTATTAAGAAATCGAAATATGGATTTGCTATCAGTGCTGTATATGTTGATGACTTGAATATTATTGGGACTCCTAAAAGCTTGCTAAAACAATAGCATACTTAAAGAAAATGGTAGCACCACAATCCACCCAGACGCGGCCATCATAAATGGTTCGTGCGACGGCGGCGGAGGCAGGTTCGGGATAATCCATTCAATCTTCTTCTTTTCTTTTTCTCTCTTTTTCTGAATTTTCCTTTTCCCTCCCTCTTGAAACATTTCCAGAAACTCGAGTCTTATTTCTTCTTCTTCCGGCAGCATTTCTCCTTTGAGCGGCATTTCCTCTTCTTCTTTCGGTGGAGCTTCCTCTCTAGGTTCTTCTGCAGCCTTATCCCCTCCCCCTTTTTATTTTGAAATTCTTCTTCCCTTAGGATCGCCTTTGGAAAAGCCGGAACGTAGGGGTCATGATGATCCAGTGGTAGGGATCTTCCTCACAAAGCCAGAAAGATTAATAGCTTTAATTGTAGTGATGGTAGGGGGATGTTGGAAATCGGACACTTCCTCGGCCCAGCATGTTGAGACCAGAGCGTGACTAGGGAGCGAGTTATTAAAAACTCCCATTTTCTCGTTGGGGTTCTTGGGAGCTTCCTGTTCATCCGCCACGTTGATTTTTCCTTCTTCTATGAAATCTTGGATTTTCAAAGTCTAGCTTGCATCCGTCGCATGACCTGGTCCCCCCTCATTGGGACCTAACAAAATTCTGCCAATTCCTTCCCCCCTCCAGATACATACATACTTTTCTTTCTTTCTCCCATAAAGCCTCCTTTCCTGAATCTTAGATGAAAGATCTCGGAAAAACGAAATTTTGTCTCAGCCTGCAGATCGAGCATTTGTCATATGGAATATTTGCTCATCAAGCAACCTACACAGAAAAGATCCTTAACTGTTTCTATTTGGAAACAACTCATCCATTAAGTACCCCAATAGTGGTGCAATCACTTCATGTGAAAAATGATCATTTTCGTCCTAAAGAAGATAATGAAGAAATTCTTGGTCCTGAAGTACCATATTTAAGTGCAATTAGATCCCTTATGTATCTAGCTAATTGTACACGACCTGATATTGTTTTTTCAATGAATTTGCTAGCTAGATTCAGTGTTGTACTAACTCAAAGACACTAGAAGGGAGTTAACATATATTTCGTTATCTTCGTGGAACAACTAACATGGGTTTATTATATTCTAAATGTTCAAAATCACAGTTAGTTGGTTTTGCATATGCTAGATATTTATCTGATCCACAGAAAGCTCGGTCACATACAGGTTATGTATTCACATGTGGTGATGCAGCAATTTCATGGTGATCTAGAAAACAAAGTATTGCTGCTACTTCATTAAACCATGCTGAAATACTTGCATTGCATGTAGCAAGCCGAGAATGTGTATGGTTGAGATCCATGGATCAACACATCGAAGAGACATGCGAATTGAACTCGAATCATGGGAGCCCAAAGTACTGTATGAAGATAATACAGTATGCATCGTTCAAGTCAAAGGAGGCTACAACAAAGGTGATAGAACAAAGCATATCTTACCAAAGTTCTTCTTCACACATGAACTACAAAAGAAAGGTGATATAGACGTTCAAAAAAATTCGTTCATGCGAGAATCATGATGATCTCTTCACCAAAGCACTTCCTACTACAGCATTTGAAAGATTGGTACATAGTATTGGAATGCGCCGACTTAAAGATCTTTGATGAATGTCAAAGCAGCACCACTAATGTTTACATGAGGGGGAGATCATTACGCACTGCACTCTTTTTCTCTTAGCTAACGTTTTTGTCCCACTGGGTTTTACCTAGCAAGGTTTATATTGAGGTAGTTTTTCAAAGCGTAATATGACAAGAATATTGTACTCTTTTTCCTCACTTGGATTTTTTTTCCCACATGTTATTTCCAAAGTAAGGTTTTAATGAGGTATTCTCTTGTGTGATCGACATCCACAGGGGAGTGTTATGAAACTTTAAATTTGGATGTCTTCACATTACTTTTAAAGTGCTAACTATTAAATAGTGCAAAAAATTGTATGGTTAGTACTTTTGTATTCATCAAGCAAATATTAAGAGATTTCTTGGAAATTACCTTAAGCTTACTTGATAAGCTAAAGAATGCCTATAAATATGTTTTTTTCTTGATGTTGGAAACATCCGAGCAACAAAGAAAAGAGAAGTGAGAAAGAAAAGAAAAAAAGAGAGGGAGAAGAGAGATATTATATTAAATAGAAGAATAATATAGTTTTGTTTATTTATTGTCTCTTATTGTATTATCTATTTCTCTGTTTTATTATTATTTCTTATAATATTATAATAACTCTTTTGTTATTTGATTTTATTTCTAATAAAATCAACATATTCCTGTTGGGTCATGTAACACCACGGACGATCTAAAAAGTCCAACGACCTTTCCAAGATGATGGTATTTGTATTTAAGCAAATATATAGGGGGTGTTTGGGTGATGAGTTTAAACTCATCACCATCAACTTAATTTTTGTCTTTTTCTTCAAAAGTTTTTTGTCTTTTCTGAAAAAGTCAACCAAAATCACTATTAAACTTATAAATTTCAACTCAAACTCATTCACCAAACACCCCTAGTTTTCTTTTTCTCTCACCAAAAGTTGGTAAACGTCTTTATAGAAAACATCTTATCTTTTTTTTTTTGTCCTCCTGGCAAATGAATTTTTTTTTTTAAACAAGCAGAAAACATAAATAATCCGCTTCCCTCTAGAAACAATATGTCAAAATTTCAGCGGAGCTGCAGAGCCAAAAACGAAGACCATCACCAAAAAAATTATTGAACATACTCGTTATGATACATACATATATATATATATAAGTATATATATATAGACTGAAATATTCCTAAGAAAATCTAGCTGAAAATGCTCTGATTGTTCCCAAACGCCTGTAAATGGAGTAACGAGGAGTACTCCGACGAGCCGGCTGGAATGTCCCCGAAGCCGGAGTTGATGGATAAATTGAACTCGTTACTTTCATGGTTGGCTTCAACTCCGCTCTTCATCTGCTCAACCATGACGTCTCCAACGGCGCCATTAATCTCCAAAAAACGCTCCGCGTCGGAGTTTATTCCTGTGAGTTCTTGAACCAGAGCTCTGAAATCCGATGCGCTGGTCTTCACCTTCATTGGGCTCGATATGTACACGACTTTAATCGACTTATTATGTCTTCTGTTTCTCTTGAACTGTTTCTGGGTTTTCATCGGAGCAACGCCTAGAACGTCCATCTGACCAGTAAAGTTTAAAAAGGCTAAGCTCAATGTTTATGCACACCAAGTGTTTGTGATAATGTCTACTACATATATATATATATAAAGGTACGGAAACCAAATCATTTTCGTTGGTTCATCGAAGGGAGATTTCTCGGAAGGTGAAAAGAGGGGGTGGTTCCTTTGGTGAGGTACAAAACGGAAGGTAAGTAGAAACTAAGGATTAGAAGAAGATTCTGTGGAAATACTTGGATGGCCCGTAAGCTAAGAGATTTTTTGTGCCACTTTGATTTGGATGTTTGCCTTGCTTGTGAATTTTGATGTGATTTTAGAAAGGATAAGGAGAGAAGCAATTAATAGGATAAAATCACGTTGGCGCAGCCTCCTATGACTTGGAAATTGTTAGTCAACAATATGGACGTGGCAAGTAATTATTGGTTAACTGATTTTTTTTTTTTTTTTTTTGGCTAATAAAGAGATGGAGAGTTTGTTTGTGGTGGGTTTCCTATCCTTTGTTTTGGGTCTACATTTGACATTAGCACAAAAAAAAAAAAAAAAAAGGGACAAAGGACAAAGTGCTCATCTTTCTCTCTCTAGCGGCCCAGGCCCTTCTATTTTCTTCTTCTTCTTTTTTCCCCACAACCTTATATTCCGTACTTCTTTTTTCTCCCTCGGTTGGCTTTTTCTTCACTTATTGGTGTATATAATCTTTTAATATATGTTCGGAGTTTTGATAGTACAATCCCCCTTTTATGTTATTGTTAGAATTGTTTTTAATTGTTAGATTAAAATATTAATTCTTTGATTTATGAGTGTCACTTGAGAGTTTATAACGTGCACTACTGAAATGTTCTCATCATTTAAAAATTAGACAGAAATTTAACACATTCTCTATCACATAAATTTTATTTATACATAAAAAATCATAAGTAAATATTTTTTATAACAACATTTATGAATTAAAAAAAAAACAAGTTAAAACAGAAAGGCATAAGAAAAAAGAGAAAACGCAAAAATATACTAAAGGTCCGTTTGGGTAACATGTACAGTTAGTGTTTTGGAGATTGAGTTTGAAATGTGTGTTTAAAAGAAAAACTTTTAATAAAGTTCTATGATACAGAAAATAGTGTAAAAATTTAAAATGTATTTGGAAAAAATATGCAAATGGATATTGTCTTGCTCGACTCGTCGTTACGAGCATTTTGACATAAAAATCACCTCATTTCAATTTGAAATGAAAAAATTAATGATTTTTAAAGTTTAAATTTTTTGAAATGAAATGGAGAGAAAATTTAATAGAAGATTGGAAATTTAAAATTCAGATGAAAAAATGTCATCTTCATATGATACCCCAAACACCCCCTAAAACAATGGAAGCAAAAAAGAAAAGCATAGAGTATGGATTTCATGCAAGTTGCAACAACGACCATTTGCCTGCTAGTTACGACTTTAGCTATTGCGTGTTCTTCTAGATAACATATATTTTTATATTTTTATTTACGAAAACTAGAAAAGAAGAAGAATTGTGAAAATTTTTAATGCAAATTTATCGAATCCATCTAGAAGTTCATCTTAATTTGTCTATTGTTCCTCTAGAAGCTTTGTCATTCTGTCATCATCAGTTCACACCTCTTCTAAGATTTATTTAATATTTATATATTTGTTTCTCTGAATTCACATTATATATTATAAGGAAAAGTTACGGTATAACCTCATTTATATACCCTATCGATAAAATTCATTTTATAAACTGTTCGATGTACTTTAATGACTGAGTTGTCTATGATAATTACAATGCACCTTAGTTCATACTATTATAAACTAAGAAATTAAAAATAATTCAATGCAAAAAAAAAAAAAAAAAAAAATTAAACCCAACCCTTCCATGGAAACCTCCCACCACCACCCCCCCCCCCCCCGGGCGACCTTCCACCATCGCCGCCAACCTCCCCCACCGGTGAACCCCCCTCCCCAAGCGAAGAGCCCACCTGCACCCAGACCCATTAAAGAACCCCCTCCCCCCCCCCCCCCCCCCTGTGTGCCTAGACCCCGGCGAGGAGCCCACCCCCGACCCACATCCCCACGCTCCCGGATCTTGGCGAGGAGCGCCCCTCCCCCCCTTCCCTCCCTCGCAGGATGGCAAAATCGCCCCTGCCTTGGACCCCACCATGAAATCGCCAGACAACTACCTACCGGCCCTCCACCTGCAAAATCCCCCCCCCCCCCCCCCCCCCCCCCAGCCGATCCTCCCACCTGAGAAATTGCCACATGGAGAAACCGCCCCCTCGCGACCAAGTTCAAGCCTACACCGACAGCCTCCTACAGTTTTTAATTTTTTAAATTTAAGAGAGTTTAATTTTTTTTATTTGTTTTCTACTATCCCGTAGATCATGGCTTATTTTTATTATTGTATATCCTCAATATCTCATCCATTAGATTAGATTAGATTTCAATAATCTTAGATAAAACTTTATCGATACGGTATATAAAAAAAGCTTTACTACATATTCGTCCTATATTATATACCATTATTTCTCAAGGAAAAAATTTTAAAATCCCATATTTATATTTATGTTATATATTGACTTTGAAGCAATGCGACCAATCACGACCCAATATTTTATACTTTCTAGACGACTTTCTATTATAGTCCCCGTATAAGTGGACCGGAGGGACATTATTTTTTTTTTTTTTCTTTACACGGAAAATTATTTAGGAGAAATGACAAACTAGAAAAACTAATATCAACTCTTGTAGTTTTCCATTCAACCCGAACTTTGTATATTGTCATTGTTTCAAAAAGGTAATTTGATTTAATTTCAACTAAATTATATTTTTTCATCTTATTTTTTATTTTTTTTTAAAAAGTCAATAAAATTTATATTTAATTTTTAAAAAATTAACAAATTTAAATTTAAAAATTTCATCTTCATCCGACGAACCCAACGCAAGCTTATTAATTCTTAATCAAGCTAAATTTAGTTGATTGACTGAACTACACCAACTTTGTAGATATTTCTCACTTGTTTTCATAAATTATATCCAGTATGTACCAAACTTTGTTTTTGTTTTTTTTTGTTTTTAATATATATAAAGGATAGGTCTCACATGCGGCGGCTTCATATGTGCAGAAATCCAGCCTTTACTTGTGGACCGTCTGATCAGAAACGAAGGATGAGATGCGAAGCAAGTAAAAGAAAGGTAATTTATAAATATGGTCTGACAAAGGCTGAACAAGTAGCTGACAAACATATAGTAGTTTAGGTAACTATATTTTAAACAATAAAAAAAATGTTAAAAAAAGGGGGGCAAAAAAAAAAAAAAAAGGAGAAAAAAGGAAAACGAAAAGTTTTGGGTTTCTTTTTTATTTTAGCTCTCTCTTTGTAGAGTAGTGGGTTCAGGGAGTACACTTTTTTTTTTTTTTTTTTTTTTTCTTCTGGTTTTGTCTTGTTACACAAAGGGAAAAAAAGAAAACACCTCTGACTAAAGTAATTTATTTTTATTTAGGGCTCGTTTGGTGCAGAAGTTCAGTTTGAGTTGAGTTGAGATTTTTAAGTTTGCATAGTAAATTTTGTTGACTTTTTCAGAAAAGACAAAAAACTTTTTCAGAAAAGACAAAAAACATGATGAAAAAAGTACAGTTTAGTTTAAAATGAGATGGAGAACCAAACGAGCCCTTATTTTGATTTGGTAACTTCGAGTGGGTGCATATAGGGAAACGTTTGAGTGTTTTGAGTCGGGGGTTGTGACATAGCTAAGAGACCTGAGCATTTCTCAAAAAGTCGGTGCCAACATTGGAGGGTAAAGGGAGGTCGGAGACAAATCAGTTATTGTCGTCGATAATTTGAAGGATTTCATTCACATTATCATTTCCCGAATTATTACAATTTTATCATGTTCAGGCGACATCCACACTTTCTCACCCGTTAAAACACATTTTGCCTTGTCCATCTTGAGTAAACTTTGCTTCACATTCCTTTTAGCATTTGGTTATAATTCTACCATCTTTCACTGACATTCAAACTTTTCCACTCAATAGTATACTGCATTTTGCCACGCCCTATATGCTAATGCAATTTCAAATACTCACAATGTTATATAGCTACAATTCATATTCACTTTCACACTTGTCAACAATTCAACCATATTCCCATCACATTCATGTCCGAATATGTTTAAAAATACCTCCTCACATTTTTTATTAAGGTTGAAGTTACCTTTATGTCCTCATTTTGGGTAAAAATGCATTAAATTTCTGACTACATAGTATAAAACTACTGTTTACACAGTAAATTTTCTCAGAAAGTTGTTGAATTCTCTTATACAATCATCCATTCTCTTTACATTTGTTGAAAGTTCATCACATGTAGACCTCCAGCTCATCACCGCATCACATACGCCACCAGAAATGAGACCTCTCGTGCTTATATATATGTGTGTGTGTGTGTGTGTATAAACCTTGCAAATCTCAAATCTCAAAACTAAAAACTCCTTTACAAATCTTCTAGAAAATTTTAGGCTGGTTAAAAAAATCTAGATGACACACCTTTACAAAACTCCAAAGAAATTTATCCTCACTTGTAATCGTGTACATGTAATAAAATAATAGATATGAGATGTGTAAAAAATAATAGTTAAAATTTAAATTTAATTGATGAGTGGTTTAAGCACAAAGGGTGTCAATTGACTCACCCTTATTGTATTTACAACTAAATAAGGTAGTTTTACTTTGAAATTGTTGCAATTTTAGTCAGATACATAGGTTTGAACAATTTTTTTTTTAAAGAAAAAACATTATAAAAAAAATAATTATGGTTTGTTTCTGTGATCCAAATGATAGTGTAAAGTAGGCAACCATCATCCATAAACTTATGAGTCCGTTTGGTTGGTAAGTTTAGTTTAAATTAAACTGTATTTTTTTCATCATGTTTTTTATCTTTTTCCCAAAAAAATTTTATCTTTTCTGAAAAAGTCAACAAAAATTACTATTCAAATTTAAAAATTTCAACTCAACTCAAACTGAACTTGTGCACCAAACAGGCCCTAAAATCTGTATTCATCATCATTATAAAAAAAAAAAATGACCAAGGGTGAAACTGTGCATGATTTAAATTGAAAAAAGAAATAAAGATTAAAAATAAAAAGAGCGACAACTAAAAAAAAAAAAAAAGAAATTAATATGATGTCCTGATTTCACAAGGAACAAATTTACCAAAAAATAAATAAAGCAACATTAAGTTAGAGAGAGGGGAAAGAATCATGACAATGTTGAAATGTATAATGTAAATATCTAAACTGTCAAAACAAAGTGAAAAAAAAAAATAAAACAAAAATAAATTAATGAGGAAGCAACACGTGGAATAAAGTTAGAGTGAAGTGAAAACAAACTTTCACTCTTTATATATGTTAAAGATTAAGATAAATATAGATATAGATATATAGGGTACGTGATCCGCACGTGTAAAATCTCATAATAAAATATTTTATGTAAATGATATAACAATAATTCAATAAACAAGTGAGCATAATTAAATTTTTATGTATTTTATTTATAAAAAAAAATAGTAAAGACAAGAGTCTAAGAAGGATAAAAAAGCTCATAAGTAGAAAACAAAAGAAAGGAAGGAAAGGAAAAAGCACTAAACGGAAAATAAGAAAGTAAATAAGATTTGATAAAATAAAGAAACAAAGTAGAGAGAAAAAGATATTTAAACAGAGACACATTTGTGGAAACAAAAATTAATAAGCAATTAGGAAAAAAAAAAAAAAGTGTTAAAAATTACATTCGATGAAATAGAACTTCAAAAAATGAAAGAAAATAATTTGTGAGGATTTTTGTGGAAAACAAAATTTATTATGTAATAGGGATTAAATAGCAGTGAAAAATATTTCGTAAAACATACAAAATAATATAGCAGTGCAAAATATTTGGTCTAGTAAAACACACTAAGAATTAAAAGATAAATAATTTAAGGAAAAAGTAAAAAAAAAATGAAATAAAGAAAAGAAAGCAAGATGGTGTAAGAACATTTGAGGGAAGAAATCAGAAAAAATAAGTGAATAAAACGACAAAGAATATAAAAAATAAAAAAATAAAAGAAAAGGGAGAAGAAAAACCTTAAGAATACGGCAAAGAGGAGAGAGGGAAAAAAGAAAGGGAAAAAAAAAAGGAGGAGAAGGAAAATGGCTGCACATGGAAGGTTGTAAGGAAAACAGTTCTGGTGTAAGTGAGAAGCTTAAAAAAAAAAAAAAAAAAAAAAGACAAGAAGGGAAAGAAGAAGGGGAGGCTTACACGTGGCTTAGATGAACAGTAATTTTCTTTGGCTCTTTAATATATGTTAAAATTAAGGGAGAGTCTGTGGTAGAGACTCTCCCACAGAACCTATCGGTAAAGCTCTTTTTTTAACCGTTCGATTTAAATCGAACGGTTGACATATCAGGGGTGCAATATATTATCATAAACCTTACCTCATTTAAACTTTCTCACCCAAGTCTTCTCCATCGCCGGCGGCTTTCTGCAGCCGGCGACCCACCTCCGGCATCAACTCCGGCCGCCGGCGATCCCCTTTCTGTCTCTTCCCCTTTCTCTCTCTTCCCCTCTCTTTCTCTTCCCTAGCTTGGCCCCCCCAGCCCCGCCGGCCCCGACCACCCCAGCCCCGACGACCCACCTCTGGCACCAACTCCGGCCGCCGGCGACCGCCTTTTTTCTCTCTCTTCCCCAGCTTGGCCCCCCCAGCCCCGCCGGCCCCGACCACCCCAGCCCCGGCGACCCACCTCCGGCACCAACTCCGGCCGCCGATGACCGTCTTTTTTCTCTCTCTTCCCCTTTCTCTCTCTTCTCTTCTCTCTCTTCCCTTCTCTCTCTTCCCCAGCCCGGCCCCCACAGCCCCGGAGGCCCCGACAACCCAGCCCAGTCCCCCCCTCGCCGACGGCCCCTCGACCTCGGCCAGCCCGCCGCCCCCCCGGCGCTCGCTGACGGACCCTCCCACCCCCTCTCTCTCTTCCCTTCTCTCTCTTCCCTTCTCTCTCTTCTCGTCTCTCTCTCTTCCCCTCTCTCCCACCCCAGGCGGCCCCCCCTCACAACCCCGCCAGCCCGGCGCCCCCATCCCCCTCTACCTCTCTCTTTGGGCTGGCGGGGTTGTGAGGGGGGCCGCCTGGGGTGGGAGAGAGGGGAAGAGAGAGGGGGTGGGAGGGTCCGTCAGCGCCCGTCGGGGGGGGCCGGGGGGGTGGCGAGCTGGCTGGGGTCGGGGGGTTGACGGCGAGGGGGGGGACTGGGCTGGGTTGTCAGGGCCGCCGGGGCTGGGGGGGCTGGGCTGGGGAAGAGAGAGAGGGGAAGAGAGAGAGAAGAGAAGAGAGAGAAAAAAGGCGGTCGCCGGCGGCCGGAGTTGGTGCCGGAGGTGGGTCGCCGGGGCTGGGGTGGTCGGGGACGGCGGGGCTGGGGGGCCCGGGCTGGGGAAGAGAGAGAAGAGAAGAGAGAGAAAGGGGAAGAAAAAGAAAGGGGATCGTTGGCGGCCGGAGTTAATGCCGGAGGTGGGTTGCCGGCGTCGGTCGCCGGCGGCATTTCTGCCGCCGGCGATGGAGAAGATTTGGGGTGAGAAAGTTTAAATGAAGTAAGGTTTATGATAATATATTGCACCCCTGATATGTCAACCGTTCGATTTAAATTGAACGGTTAAAAAAAGAGCTCTATCAATAGGGTCTGTGGGAGAGTCTCTACCACAGACTCTCCCTAAAATTAATATAGATATATAAAGTACGTAATCCGTACCTGTAAAATCTCATAATAATATATTTTATGTAAATGATATAACAATAATTCAATAAACAAGTAAGCATAATTAAATTTATATGTATTTTATTAAAAAAAATAGTAAAGACAAGAGTCTAAGCTCATAAGTAGAAAACAGCAGAAAGGAAAGAAAGGAAAAAGCACTAAACGGCAAAATAAGAAAAGTATATAAGAATTGATAAAATAAAGAAACAAAATAGAGAGAAAAAGATGTTTAATTAGAGACACATTGGGGAAACAAAAATTAATAAGCAATTAGAAACAAAAATAGTTTTAAAAATTACATTCCAAATAGGACTTCAAAAAATGAAAGAAAATATTTTGTGAGGATTTTTGTGAAAAAAAAAAATTTATTATGTAATAGGGATTAAATAGCAGTGAAAAATATTTGGTGAAACATACAAAATAATATAGCACTGCAAAATATTTGGTCTAGTAAAGCACACTAAGAATTAAAAGATAAATAATTTAAGGAAAAAGTAAAAAAAAAAAATGAAATAAAGAAAAGAAAGCAAGATGGTGTAAGAACATTTGAGGGAAGAAATCAGAAAAAATAAGTGAATAAAACGACAAAGAATATAAAAAATAAAAAAATAAAAGAAAAGGGAGAAGAAAAACCTTAAGAATACGGCAAAGAGGAGAGAGGGAAAAAAGAAAGGGAAAAAAAAAAGGAGGAGAAGGAAAATGGCTGCACATGGAAGGTTGTAGGGAAAACAGTTCTGGTGTAAGTGAGAAGCTAAAAAAAAAAAAAAAGACAAGAAGGGAAAGAAGAAGGGGAGGCTTACACGTGGCTTATATGAACAGTAATTTTCTTTGGCTCTTTAATATATGTTAAAATTAAGGGAGAGTCTGTGGTAGAGACTCTCCCACAGACCCTATCGGTAAAGCTCTTTTTTTAACCGTTCGATTTAAATCGAACGGTTGACATATCAGGGGTGCAATATATTATCATAAACCTTACCTCATTTAAACTTTCTCACCCAAGTCTTCTCCATCGCCGGCGACTTTCTGCAGCCGACGACCCACCTCCGGCATCAACTCCGGCCACCGGCGATACCCTTTCTGTCTCTTCCCCTTTCTCTCTCTTCCCCTCTCTGTCTCTTCCCTAGCTTGGCCCCCCCAGCCCCGCCGGCCCCGACCACCCCAGCCCCGACGACCCACCTCTAACACCAACTCCGACCGCCGGCGACCGCCTTTTTTCTCTCTCTTCCCCAGCTCGGCCCCGACCACCCCAGCCCCGGCGACCCACCTCCGGCACCAACTCCGGCCGCCGACGACCGCCTTTTTTCTCTCTCTTCCCCTCTCTCTCTTCCCCAGCCCGGCCCCCCCAGCCCCGGAGGCCCCGACAACCCAGCCCAGTCCCCCCCCTCGCCGACGGCCCCTCGACCTCGGCCAGCCCGCCGCCCCC
Organism: Ficus carica; assembly: GCA_009761775.1. Classification (NCBI taxonomy): domain Eukaryota; kingdom Viridiplantae; phylum Streptophyta; class Magnoliopsida; order Rosales; family Moraceae; genus Ficus; species Ficus carica. The sequence goes on along the minus strand of CM019742.1, from coordinate 13,946,090 downwards.
CCGGCGCTCGCTGACGGACCCTCCCACCCCCTCTCTCTCTTCCCTTCTCTCTCTTCTCGTCTCTCTCTCTTCCCCTCTCTCCCACCCCAGGCGGCCCCCCCCTCACTACCCCGCCAGCCCGGCGCCCCCATCCCCCTTTGCCTCTCTCTTTGGGCTGGCGGGGTTGTGAGGGGGGGCCGCCTGGGGTGGGAGAGAGGGGAAGAGAAAGGGGGTGGGAGGGTCCGTCAGGGGCCGTCGGGGGGGGGGGGCCGGGGGGGGTGGCGAGCTGGCTGGGGTCGGGGGGTTGACGGCGAGGGGGGGGACTGGGCTGGGTTGTCGGGGCCGCCGGGGCTGGGGGGGTTGGGCTGGGGAAGAGAGAGAAGAGAAGAGAGAGAAAGGGAAAGAGAGAGAAAAAAGGCGGTCGCCGGCGGCCGGAGTTGGTGCTGGAGGTGGGTCGCCGGGGCTGGTGTGGTCGGGGCCGGCGGGGCTGGGGGGCCCGGGCTGGGGAAGAGAGAGAAGAGAAGAGAGAGAAAGGGGAAGAGAAAGAAAGGGGATCGTTGGCGGCCGGAGTTAATGCCGGAGGTGGGTTGCCGGCGTCGGTCGCCGGCGGCATTTCCGTCGCCGGCGATGGAGAAGATTTGGGGTGAGAAAGTTTAAATGAAGTAAGGTTTATGATAATATATTGCACCCCTGATATGTCAACCGTTCGATTTAAATTGAACGGTTAAAAAAAGAGCTCTATCAATAGGGTCTGTGGGAGAGTTTCTACCACAGACTCTCCCTAAAATTAATATAGATATATAAAGTACGTAATCCGTACCTGTAAAATCTCATAATAATATATTTTATGTGAATAATATAACAATAATTCAATAAACAAGTAAGCATAATTAAATTTATATGTATTTTATTAAAAAAAAAAATAGTAAAGACAAGAGTCTAAGCTCATAAGTAGAAAACAGCAGAAAGGAAAGAAAGGAAAAAGCACTAAACGGCAAAATAAGAAAAGTATATAAGAATTGATAAGATAAAGAAACAAAGTAGAGAGAAAAAGATGTTTAATTAGAGACACATTGGGGAAACAAAAATTAATAAGCAATTAGAAACAAAAATAGTTTTAAAAATTACATTCCAAATAGGACTTCAAAAAATGAAAGAAAATATTTTGTGAGGATTTTTGTGAAAAAAAAAATTATTATGTAATAGGGATTAAATAGCAGTGAAAAATATTTGGTGAAACATACAAAATAATATAGCACTGCAAAATATTTGGTCTAGTAAAGCACACTAAGAATTAAAAGATAAATAATTTAAGGAAAAAGTAAAAAAAAAAAATGAAATAAAGAAAAGAAGGCAAGATGGTGTAAGAACATTTGAGGGAAGAAATTAGAAAAGGTAAGTAAATAAAATGACAAAGAATGGAAGAGGGGAAAAAAATTAAGGAGGAGAAGGAAAATGGCTGCATGTGAAAGGTTATAAGGAAAAGAGTTCTAGTGTGAGTAAGAAGCTAAAAAAAATAAATAAATAAAAGAGAAAAAGAAAAAAGAGACTTACACGTGGTTTAGATAAACAGTAATATTATTTGACTCTTTTATATAGGTTGAGACTGTTAAAAATTGGATGAAATAGATTATATAAATGACATATATTAGTTAAATCATGAATTTTTTTCTTAATTATCTTTAAATAGTAAATCATGTAACTTGTAGAAAGTAATTTTTAACTGTAAAACAAAAAGACAATATATTAACCAGGAGCCATCAAATGTTCAAATTTGGCTTCTGCCATATTGGTGTTAGGCAACAAGTATAATATAAGTCAAATTTAGTTTCAAAATAGTATTACATTTAGAGCATCTCCATTAAATCTATTCATACCAATACCATATTTGTTACAAAAAAAATAAAAATAAAAAATAAAAATAGCATATTTGAGATTTGTGCCCTAATGTGTAAAGCTATTTCCTTTTGTCAAAATTATTAAATTTTGTAATTCATAATTGTAAGATTTAAGTAGTAAAGTAATTAAAAACTATAAAATTATAAAGACTAAATGAAAAAAAATTGATAAATCAATTAATAAAAATCAAATATCAAATTTGACATTGACAGCATTTGGTGGAAATTTTGCTACTAAATTTAACATATAGCAAATTTGTTATGGAAGATAATACTATATTAAAGAGTACTTTTTCAACCCAAACATCAAAATTTTATTATTGACGCATCAACTTTAACACTCTATTAGAGATGCTCAAGTGAGTTTCCTGATCAAATACCAAAAATTGGCATTGACATTGATTGGAAATGCACAAACATATATACTGTAATGCTAAATTTTTGTGTCAATAATAAATTTTGATATTTGAATTAAAAAAGTAATCTTCAATAAAGTGCTATCTTTGATGCTAAATGTGTCATATGTCAAACTTTGTGGTAAATTTACCACAAGATAAGACTGAACAAGAAGACCGAGAACCGACGGGGACCAACGACAACCGTCCGAAACCTCCGAGATAGTAAATGACACATCAACACCGACAGTGTGCGGGCGGTTAACCGAACCAAACATCACGGTACGGGAGGTTAGTGGTTCTGAAGTTTTGGGTTCGGTCGGTAACAGAATATGAGTCTGTCATGGCGGCCTGCTCCCTTTCTTCTTCTCCGGCGTTTGCCATGGCCGCATCCTGTTTCTCTTGATGTCGAAGATGATGGGATGAAACCTAGTTCCAAGATTCTAACCTAAATCCACTAAGCCCATTTGACAAATTAGCCCATCTCCTCCAGCCTTTCTCTCTCTCTCCCTCTCCTTTTTTTTTTTTTTTTTTCATGAAGTGGAACATTGTTCTCCTTAATGTAGGGCCTAGACACGACAGACATGCACCCCTCCCCTCCACTTCCTCCTTTTTCTCAATCTCTCCCTCTTTTCTGCTTCTTTCTTTTAGCGCCGACAGCACAGATTTGCAAGTAAAGCCTCGCCAGTGGTCACTGACGATGCCATTGGCTTTCTTCTTCCCTGGAATCGAGCAACACCAACCAAAAAAACAGATGATATTTGGCTGGTCTTCGGTTGGTCATGGCACCCCAGTTGGTCGGTGGCGGTTTTGATTTTGAGAAACCATCGATGTACGGGCGGTCACCGAACTGACAAATTTAATTGGTGACCGCCCGATGAACAACCCTAGATATAACTAATATCAAATTTAATAATTGACTAGTTGATATCTTCACCTTTTAATGTAACATTACAATATTTTAATTTTAAATTACTTCACTACTAAAAGTTCATTTTTAAGAATTCCAAAAAAATAATAACGATGATAAAAAAAAATATTACATTAGAAATAACAATACACTTTTTTTTTTTTTTTTTTTTTTTTTTTTTTTTTTTCGGTAAAAAATAGAACGTTAACATGGACAAATGTATTGGAGATGAAGTAAGATGACATCCCATCAAAATTAAAACGTCCAACATATTTTGTAAATATCATATAATGACCTAATAAACCATAAAATTATTATTTACAAAATTTGTTTCTTTTATTTTTTCCTGTTGAATTTGTGTATTTGGAGAATTTCAAGTGGGTTAAGAATAATGCACTGTAAAAATATTTCAAAATTCAACCTCCCCCAAGGGAAGAACTTATCCAGATCTTAAATTGGAGGGGGAAAAAGTAGAAGAAATTGCATTAAAAATTTAAATAAAAAATAAAAAATAAAAAAGGTTCAACCTCATTGTTCCAAAATTTATGAGTTGCAATGACAACAAGAGTGACTCTATTATTAGAAACAAACGCAACATAAATTATATATGCAGTTTTTTTCACAAAAAATCATTTCTGGATCACAGTGTCTAACAATCAATGGACATCTCAATACTGATACTAATGCACAGGAATTTTGGAGATTACAAACAAAAAGATAAGGCAAAAAAAAAAAGAAAATTGGTTAAGATGAACGATTATCTGCTGCAGTACCCTGTGAATGTGGATGTGATAATTTAAGATTATTAGCGGGAAACACCCCCAATTTTACCAATCAGCTTGAAGAAAAGTACCGATTTGTCAACGTTTTCACTCCCTAGGACGGGCGAGCCAAAGGGAACTAAGAGCACGTAGCCGTGAGAAATAGTCATGTATTGCAAGAAGCGCCCGAGCTGACTGACGGGTTGTCAAAATCCGATGCATTTGTTGCAGTGTCTGTTGCCGCAGATTGTCCGCCTAGTTTCGTTTGCCACACATCAAGAAACGAGACTAAATATTGTCAATACAACCAAGACAAAGAAACAAATGATGAAACACTTGATAAAATAAAAATTAAAAATAATAAAATAATAAAAAAAAAAAAGTACGACAATATCTTCCATTACCTTTCATGAGTTTTTGACTCGATAGGATTAGGATCAAGTTTTAGTTTGTTAGTAGCATAACCAATTAGGGAGGTTTGTTAGTGTTCAGTTTAGCATACAAAGGGGATGGGTAGAGAGTGAAGGGCATGGACTAATTAGTGGGAAATTGGGGAATAGGAGAGCTAGCAGACTTCTCAAATGTTTGCGAATCTATCTTTGTAATTATGTTTCCTTCTTATTTTCAATAATAATTCCCTCCATTATTCTCAAGTGTTCTTGGTTCTTATCAAGAATTTCGCAATTTGTGCCAAATTTTCAGCTTCTCATATGAATAACACATTTCGAAGTGCCAAATTTTCAGCTTCTCATAAGAATAACAAATTTTAACAAAGAAGTTTGAAAGAAATAGAATCAACAATTTAAGAAAAGACGGTTGATATAATATGTAAAATAAAGGAAAAGTTACAAGAACCATTATGAATAATAGATTATGTTGTAGTGCAAATGCACAACAATGTCATGGGAATTACCTGACGGATAAAGCCTTCGAGGGTGCCTAGTTTGCCCATGGCCATTGCCATTTGGCCCATGTAGTTTGCCACGTTTCCAGAGGAACCAGAGGAACCGAGAGATCCGCTCGACAGTGTTTCCGCAAGGGACTGTTGCAAAGCCTCCATCCCTTGAGATAATGCATCTTCCGCTTGTTGGGAGGACTGCTGCAAATTGGTGATTCCCAATAACTGCTGCTCTGTTAGTGGCTCCAACTGATTTACAAGAAGCTGCACATGTCGTAAACATGAATAGCATGTTTCACCAAGTTTCTCTGGTCTAAAGAAAATCTTGCTCGTAAATGAATGCACACTGAAATTTATTTAAGACAGATCATACATGCTTTTAACTACAGGGGAAAGGAAAAAAAACAAAACACAAAACAATACAAAACAAAACAAACAAACAATGAAGTAAAAAAGAGGACATTCGAAGAAAAATAAATACTCTAGCACTTCATATTGAGAGACAATTAGCACATGAGACAAGTTACGTATCAAGGAACGAAAAACTCGTACACAAAAGCTGCAGTATTGGAATATTTATATGCTTTAAAGGGATGACTAACAAAATACATGTCAAGTACGAATCTATTCTAAGAACTTTTATGTGAAGCAATAGAAAGACTGGTCAAATTCAGCTTCTTGTCGAACAAAGCACCGGCACCGTCCTTTACATCAGTTGTTGCATATAAACTAAATGCAAATAGTAAAACTTGGATAAGGCAAAGTATGCTTTCTGGATACCATACTAAAATCCCAACTGGCAGCATGTTACTCATTGACAAAATAGAAATGGATTAATTCTTTGTAGAAAAGAAAATGGAGTTAGAATATAGTACTAAAAATCACGACGAATCACCTTAGCATATATACGAAAGGCTCCTATTCGTCAATGATCAAATGAGATACTCTACAGCTAGTTCCTATTGCAAGATGAGGCTATTATATTATTAGGAATTGCAACCTAGCTGTCCATAAATCCACTAAACCCTGCTTCTCAAAATAACGAGGAATACCCTATGTAATAAATTGATACCAATGATTCAGGCACGACTACATCCCAATGCAACAAAGGATCTTTGTACTCAACCTTCAAAAAAAAAATCCCTAATATGGAAAACCTGAATACGTTGATGAGAACTTACCTTGAGGAGCTCCGACGAGCGAAAACCACCAAGCCATAAGAAACACCTCTCCGCAGGAGTTTTCCACATGCCAGATAACAAATGGAAAACATCAGCCTTTGCTGCTATGCCCTTCAGCCTAAAAATATCATCATAGTGTGCCAAGATACCATCAATAATAATACGAAGCTCCGTATCACTTGCATGAGAATTAACTGCTGATCTCAATTCATTAATTTGTCGATTTTGTTCTTCAAGCCAACGTGCGTATTCTACGTCAAAGGCCATAGCCCCTGCAGTGAAAGAATGTGACGACCAATGTAGTTCATCTTGTAGAATTGAGCAAAACTTAGTAGATAGAAAACCAATTCGAAATCTGTATTAAATTTCAGTGTTACACATACCCAAAATGGAAGTCCAAAAGAAAACGTCTTAGCATCTGCAATGCAGAACTTAACAGATCTTTTGAGTGCCACTAACTTGTCCCATGTAATGTTGACATATTTGAAATGAAACTATTTTAAATTTACCCCGGGTTCGGGAAAAATAAAAGTATCCTTTGTTTGAAATTATTTTCCAGCAACTTCTAGTGTTGTGAACAAAAAGAACATGTATTCAGACAACACTTCGCTATGCCTAAAATCAACTCCGACCTATCTACACCCAAAAATATCTCAAGCAATCAGGAGCCTCCTTGGTTCCATCACTAATATCATACACAGACATGTCTAATAGCACAAGCGCACATGCGCCTGTCTAAGAGTGTGTTTCTAGCAAACTAACATTTGATCCAATGGAAACTCATTACAAACATTCATCACCACCCTTTGACTAATTAAACAATTCATAAAAAGATAAAAAGTTCGATTAGGCACTAGCTCTTTACAGCGCTAGGGTGCTAACCAAACTAAACCAACCAACCAACCAACCAACACAAACTATACCGACTGCTGTGCCAATTGCATGGTCATTAGATCATTATATTTTCCACTTTTCATGATTTTCGTTACTTCCTTCCTGAACTACACTTCTACGTTTTAAACAGAAATTACCCACAACACAATCAATACGAACAATTACTTAAAATCTTTTGCAATTGTTGCATGCACAAGTAGGGAGGGATATTTTATCAAAATTCTTTTTAATGAAAAAGTGTTTTCTTATTTTTTTCCCGACTACTGAAACAGTGAATAAAAAAAACACTTCATGCAAAGATTGCAACAAAGCATTCACATCCGGCGTCCCATATTATTTCCAGTTAGGCAACTTTAAGTCAATAACGTTCCCAGACACTCATGAGATAATTATTTTAGTCCAATCAGGAATCGGAGAACAGCTATTGACTCGATGTAATGCAAAGTGTGGAATTAAATGAGCCAAGGGAGACCATAAAGTAGTCTTAAGTATAAACTTGTCTCGCAAAATGTTATGGGACTAGTCCACATCACTAAACACGTTTTAAAATTCTAAACTCATGAAGGAAGTACCATTTCCACTCATAGAATGTGCCTGATCTCCGGAGCTTGATATGAAGATTCCCTGTGGATAAAAAAAAAAAAAGAGTATACATCTAGGTCTTGTATCCCTATTATCCCTAGAATAGGTAATAAGAAAATGTTGTATCTAATTTTAACCTGCTGCCGCGCTCGTTGAAGCTCCTGCTCCAGTTGGGTCAGTTTCAAACGACTACTCTCCAATTGTTGGACATATGCCTACACCAAAACAAAGACCATTGGAAACTCAATAAAGACTTACAAAGAGCAAACAAACATATAACTACAACCAAATATATTAGACAAGTTTATACGTGTAGGAGGATGGATGAATCTTATACTTTTGAGGATACCTTTTAACCATAAGAAGAAAAAGTGCTGGTCTAGAAGCAGAAATAAGGTTCAGAGAAAATACACTTGTAACAATTCACAAGATTAGGACAACAGAAAAGTCCAGCCTTAGAATGTCAGCGCTTTACAAGCATAATAATTGGAATAGGAGAGTGAACCACTTTTACATTTGTCAAAACTACGGCATGAGATGGGGCTCAGCCACAACAGTCTTTTGACTGTGGCTCAACGAGACCTTATCCATCCAAGTTTGCCATCCAATTCTGAAAAACGATTGAACCCAAAAAAAAAAAAAAAAAGAACTTTGACAATCAACTTTATCTGGAGCACACACACTGTTTTACTGGAAATTCCACTTACTGTTGAATTTCTAAGGATTACATTATTAACATAGCCTTTCCAATCAGAGAAGCCTAGCTATCCAGTTTCTCCATTCGACTTGATAAGTTACTGGCCACAATTTACTCTGGAATGGTAGATAGCTTAGGCTTGCAGGCTTGCTGCTTAGCTAGCCACTCAACTTTGCAACCACTGGGAAATATAGAAGACACGTTTAATGTATCCAATTAGTCGACAGATTATCACTTCTAGAACAAGGTTAGTGATCAGAACTGCCCAACACATTTCAACAATTTGCCTGCGTAGAACTACTACTGTCCCTCACCCTGATTATTACGCATCAGAATTTGAAATGGCATGCAAGCATGTGCGTGCACACATGAACATGTATATGTTTTTTTTTTTTTTACCCCTTAGCATGTATGTTCATAACTTGATTGGTAGTTGTTCCCCTTTTCAGCTAGCTTGTTTAGTTGGTTCCTTTGTTCCTCCTTGTACTGTTATTTTATTTAACAAAATTTCTACTATTTAAAGTAATTAATTATACAGTTGCTGAATATTGAAACTATTCAAGTAGCAGAACTGCCCATACAAGCATTCTGGAAGATCTTTCATTACCCAACAAACTAGCCTGTTCGGAATCATTTTCTTCAACTCTGTCTTATCCATACAATATCATGTTGATTCCAAGTACGAGAATGATGAACGGGACATTTCCTTAGTTTGGAATCGTTAACAACTACTGCATGCTGTATCATTTTTCTATTCATTCAAGTTCTGATAATCCTGTTTCTAGTAGTTTTAAAATGCCCACCACCATTTTTCATCGAAGAAAATTCCTATCATCTTCTCAAAATGAGAGTCGTACACATTCCCAATTAACATTAAAAAGTAAGGAAAATTCCCAAAATTTTGTTTCAAGAATGTTGCACATAATGTTGCAACTCAAATTGTCAACTGTTAGACCAATTAATATGGACAATCTCTGGACATCTCTACCCAACAAGTACCTAACACGTGCACCAGCCACATGAAGTTTCCAAACTGATATTAAAACCTAAAATCACATCAAGAAGAATTGCATATAAACTGAAGATTCATAGTAGACAGAACTTCAGTGTGAACCGAAAGTAATCCCAAGGACGTAATCACTAAGGCCCAAGCCGCCCCCCCACCCAAAAAAATAGAAACTCCATTTTATTCCTCCACAGATTAAAATCTTGTAGTTATTAGCTCCCCTTCACTAAAACTCCTGGCTTCATCACGGAGTAGTCCTAAGTAGGGATGATTTCCAAATTGCAGTCGTTACTTTGAACGTGCTTCTAGGCCAGATTAGAACATAATGTAAGTTTACAAATCTACGCTAGAACGAAGGTAAAGGTCACAATTCTGACACTAGTTATGCATTTAGAGAAAAAGAGAAGAACGATGCAGAAGGCCTTTCGGAATTTTATAACATTATACGAGAAAGAAAATTCAGCAGACCTTATGGCCAAAATTGTGAAATCAAATAAAGAAAAAACCCAAAGATAGGGGGGCATACTTTCTTTCTCAATCGGCTTTTCCTCGCAGCCTCGCGATTCTGAGCAAGCCTGCGGAGACTCTGCAATGTACAATTAAACAAATGGTCATGCTCTCAACTCACCCCTTAATTCATCCACACTGGTAAACCTAATACTATCAAGATATACATTATACATACACACACACACACACACACACACACACATATATATACACACACACACACATATGCACACATATATCAAAAAAAATCACCTTCTGATCTGATTTATCCTTTGATCTATCACTAGAGTCAGAAGCCACAAGAACACCATATTGACCTCTGTCAAACTGCGCAAATGTGGTTACTCAAATGTCAGATGACCACAACAAAATGTGCCACTAACACTCAAACTTGAGCCAGTATTTCACCATTGCACACACAAAGTAAGAGAGAGAAACAGAGAGAGATATATAGAGAGAGAAACAGACATACCATTTGATTCTTGTCGTCTGTATCCACATCTGTGGAGATATCAGTCCTGGGACTGGCATCCGCCATGGGAGAAAGACCTCTTCCCAGTTTCTTGTGGGTTTTTTATTTTATTTTTCAATACCAAAAACAGATTCGAGAGTTGACCCACTTGTGAAAAACAACGAAGCAATTCAATTTCGTGGGTTTTCCATGAATAATCCAAACAAATATTTCAGAGCTAAGTTGAGCTCAAAACAGATCATGTTTCTTTGTCAGACAACCTTTGACTCAGTAAGTAAGGGGCTTTTCTCTCTCTAATATCACAAAAACAAAAAAGAGGAGAGAGAGAGGAGAAAGAGAGATTGAAAAAGAAACAAGTAATTCACTCATTCACAACATAATTGTGGGAGAGAAATATGAGAGACATATGGGGTTTTCTTCTTTCAGGAAAGGAAAAAGTTTGCCCCTTTTTTTCTGGGTACTAACACCGTATCTGCCGAAAAAAAAATTTACTGAAATGATTTACAGCTCTTATCTGTGAATTGTTATTATGGCAATATAAATACATAATTTTTTGGGAATTTTTGTGAAGGAAAAAAAAAAAAACAAAGAAAACAAAAACAGTCCCACTACTAGTAATCAGCTATGTGGATTATAATTCACTTGCCATCATACTCTCCTTGACAAGGAGTACTAGAGGTAATTATTGGTAATGAACAAAAAAGTAAGCAATGGCAAGATGCACGTGACAAGTCCGTGCTTGAACTCTTTTGTCTTTTACCAAAAAGATAATCCCCTGTTTCAACGACATCTGACAAACAATTTGGAGTTGGAGTTTTTAGAAACATTTTTGTTGGAGTTAAATTATTTAGTTCAGGTTAATTTTAATTAAATTATATTTTTTATCTTAATTTTTAATTTTTTTTAAAAAAAATTAATAAAATTTATAATTAATTTAAAAAAAGTCAACCAACTTAAATTTAAAATTTTTATCTCATCTCAAACTCAACTATAAATACTAAAAGAACCATAAATTTTGAAAGTATGTTTGGTTTAAGATAAAATATTCAGAGTCAAAAAGTGTAAAGACACATGGTAGAAAAAAATAAGCATATTAATCTTGTTTTGTCACCCTCCAAATTTTATGTAATTATTTTTGTAATAAAATTATCTCATTTTAATTTTAAATAATAAATTGTGAATTTTTAAAATTTGAATTTTTAAAAGAAATGTAAATATATAAATACTGAGATTATGTTTACTTTTAAAGAAAAAAAAAAAAGAATAGAAAAATCCGGAAATGTCCCAGACAAAGTTTGAACAAATTGACAACCTTTTTGTTTTAAATTAGATCTGTAATTTGAAAATTTTTTAATATTTATGAGTTTGCATTTATTTTATTTTAATGTAATTTGGTTAAGATTTAATATTAAAAAATATGTATTATTTATTTTTAAATCAAGAATGTAGATTTAAACTCTATGCATTATGATAAATTAAACGTATTATTATCATTAAATCATGTCTTCAAATATCGTATTATTTATATGTGTGTTAATAATAATAAGAAAAGAGAAACCTATATTAAAATTACAAAAAGAAAGAAAAGCAAAAGAACTTGAGAGGTCAAATTTGACACCAACCAAAAGAAATGAAAATGAATAAAATAAATTTTGAAAATTTATTTCCTTTCAATTTGAAGCCAAAGCCACCTGGGTTTTTCTCAGGGATGATGATCATGACAATGATACAGTTTTATATATTATAGTTGGATTTTTCTTTTTTCTTTTTCTTTTTCTTTTTCTTTTTTTTTTTGGTTGAAATTTGTTGTCTCTAGAAATTGTATCATTGGAATAAGTGAGGGGGGCAGAGAGAGAGAGAGAATGGACGTAGACAAATGGATCCTTGCAATCTCTGGACGCCTTTTTCTGTAGAAATATCATTATTTTTTTCAACCAAAAAAAAAAAGAAAAAGAAAAATCATTAATTTAATTGCTTTGTTTAATCTTCAGTGCTTTGACATGAACTGTCTTCTTCTCTTTTTTTTTTTTTTTCCCTTCTTTCCCTTCCTTTTTGTTTAACCTCCGTAGGATATTATGGTTAGAGTTAAGATAAGTTAAGTTAAAAATAAATTAAATTGAGAGTTAAAGTTAAGCATTTGATAAAAAATTTGAGTTGAAAAAATTTAACTTGAGTTGAGTGTTTGGATGTAAAAATTAAGTTGCATTGAAAAATATACTTGAGTAAAATTGTATCATGTATTGGAAATTAGTTGTTTTTTTTTAACATCTTAATTTGGTTCCTATGTGTAAAATAATTATTATTGTAGGAAAAAAAATTTTGAGTTGGGTTATTTTTAAATGGCTCGCAATTTATGAGGTTTTTATCCCAATTTTTTTATTTTTGCCCCCTCAAATAACATGTCATTATGAGTTATGAAGAGGCAAAAAAACACATATCAACAGCATACATCAAATTAATTACAATCTTTTTTACATAGCTATAAAATACAACAACGAGAATTACATAGTTGCTAACTAAAAGTGCTAATAAAAAAGTTAAATCATTCCCCCTAATTTACGTTAAACGGATAAAAATGACCTTAATTTCAAGCAGATTTATACCACGGAAATCGTTGATATCTGTCCCACATATCATCGGCCAAAACTTCTTTTTGCTGATTCATTGCGCCCCTCCTCGATGCGTCTTGCTGCGTTCCCGTACTTAGACCTGCATCATTGGCCCCATCGTCCAACACAACATCCGCGTTAACATCGACATGTCCACCTACAGGCACACCATCTGCCGCATACTCTTCAAAAAGAGAATTCCCAACCTGTACCATCCTTATAAAATTATGAACGATTGCACACGCCACTATGATCATTACTTATTTTTCATGGGATAATTGTTGATGCCTTTTAGTATTTTAAATCTAGCCTTCCAAATATCAAAAGTTCGGTCGATGCAATTCCGCAGAGATGAGTGCGTGTAGTTAAATACTTCTCTCCGAGTGCCCAGTCCGACTTGGCATTTCTGATATTCGGGTAAATGATAGGTCTCTCATTGAAATGGACTAAGGAAACAATTCTTATTCACGTATCACAAATCGACTACGTAAAATTTGTCTATAAAGTAATTATCGCTTTATCAAATGGATTTTATAATTACTTGATACGATATAACAGTCATATAGAATTTGTGAGGATCTTACCAGGTGGTGGTATTAGGAATCCATGAAATGCTATTGCCTCTTCCAGCATTCTTGCATCATGACAAGATCCCTCATAGCCGGCCAACATATAAGTAAACTTCATATCAAATGAGCAGGCGACCAAGACATTCTGCGAGTTCACACCTTTTCGATTAATCCATATTTCAGGATTATTCTCGCGTGGCACACACGGTACATGTGTTCCATCTATAGCGCTAATACAATTCTACATAAGGAATGAAAAATGTAGATTATGGTAATGAATGCATTAATAATATGTGTAAAATTTTTAAAAAAATGAATTTGCCTAATCATTGAAGCATGAATATGAACATTGGATGCGGTGACATCGATGACATACATCAAACAACGGCCTATATTTGTAGGAATGCTCATCGATCAAAGGTTGAACCTCATTGTAGTCGGGCGGTCTTATGAACTCATCTTTCAAAGCACAAATAGCCATCAACACTTTAAAGAACCAACGAGAAGTTGTTTCTTTAGAATGCTGGAACAAATAAGAAACGTGCATGTTCGTTGCGCATTGAGAACAAATGGCCAAAAAAATGAACAACTGCTCGTCGACATTCATGTTACAAGTCGGCCTCAATAATTCCCTACTACCTAATACGTGACTTAGTGCTTTGAATGTATATGCTTTCATACTTATCAAATCTTGAATAATTTTTTCATGACCATATATTATCTCTTATACACGCATGCTACCAGTTAGTCTTGAATTATGCATTGGTTGTGGATCTCTTCGTCTGTTATGCCTACTAGCAGCCACGGCAACGACTGCCATAGCAAGATAATCATCATTGTCGCTCAGCTCATTTTCTAAGGATCGGTCATCTTCTTCATGTTCGGATGCCCTGATTCATATTGAGAATTGACTGACAAACCTAATAAAATTGTGTACCTATTTAAGATCAATTGTTTCCACACCATATTTAATTTAGTTGAAATTAAACTGAATTTCATAAAATATTTTTCTGAACAAATGATAAACTAATTTTGTTTTGTTTTTTTTCAAATGATCCACTTAATAATTACGAAACAAATATTCATCGGCCAACCAGTAAAATCATAGAACCAACAACACAAATAAGGGCAAGTATAGCAACGAATACACCCAACATATATCGGGCCCAACGTGATGAAATTAATACAATAACATAATCCAATAACAATTGAACTGAAGTAATGTAATGTCTAGAGAAAACGAATATTAGCATAAAAAAATGTTTAAGGTAAAACTCAATTGTCAGATGGGGACTGGGATTTTACAACAAATACAATAATGTCCTGCCTATCTTCATCGAGAAGGTGAGGAAAAGTACGTTGCACCAATGGATGAGCCTCGAAGTAGTGCCACATAATCGTTCGCTTATTAAGCGGAATGCCCATCTCAGTCAACATGCACGTCAGCAAGTGATCCTGTCGGCTTAATTATTCTTTACTGGTACCCGATTGCTAGCGACTACAGAAATGACTGATTATTTCATGCATAGCCGAGTAAGTCATCTCGCCTGTTGCCTCTCTTTGCTTTCTCTTACTGGAACTGCCCCTAGACCGTGACGGACCAGCTTCATTGCCCGCTCTTCGGTGGAGGCGTTGCCAACGATTGTTAGTCGGAGTAGGTTCCTCACCTAAAATCGGTTGGGTTTCGGAGTTGTCCATAGATATTTCGGCCTCAACATATGGATTACTGGCCTCTCGCATAGTAACGGACCCAAACTACTGCATGATTTTTTTCGAAAATATTGTAATACAACTCCTTGTGGCGAAGTCCTTCGTGGCGGAGATGGTTGCACTCATTGTGAACCTGCAAATGCAATAATCTCAACATCCTCATCTACTAGTCATGTGCTTAAAAGTAAATTATCAGGTCACAATATGACAAAGCAAATTACTTGGATAAAGCTCTGCCAAGCATCATCTGAGCAAATGACTCTATTGATCGATGGATCATATCCAAGCCCAATTCGTACTTGCAATGCCTTCCATCTCCTATATATTTTCTTCATCCTTTATTTTTTTGATATAATGTTAATCCATATATGGGTACTCCATTGTATTCAGAATTAAATTAAAAGGTTCATTGTTTAAGAATTTGAATTGAGGGATGTTTACCGCCACTATAAGACAAATACTCATCCAATTTTTGAAGGAATTTTTTTCCTTCACGTAATCCCAAAAGTATGTCTGACCCGATGATTTGCGAGGCATTTCCTTAACAAATCGAAAAGCAAGACAGGGGGAAATTGACTTTATAATTGTAACATAAAGAGAACATTTTGGCTCAATATAAATTGATTGACAGATTTCATTTGAAGCATGTCAAATACCCGATACAAAAGCAGCTACGATGGCAACTAGAACCACAGGTCAGGAGTTAAACAAGTTCATGGCAACTAGAACCAACAAGTCAGCCCCTTAACAACTAAAATGGAATCATAGACTGGTAACTAACAATATATATCGGAATCGTTACTCACCAATCAGACAAAATTACAATTACATTCATGGGCTTTTTACATCATAGCCAAATGGACAGGAAAAGTGCACATAACAGCAACATAGAATTCATAAAAGTCCGAAACATGTGAAAACACATCCCCCAAATCTGTCGGTCGCAACAAATGCAATGCAACTAAATCAAGCGGGCAAAAAAAAATATAAATAAATAAGGGTTGTCACCTAAAGATATTAAACAATCCGGAAGCAACAACAATAACACTGGATAGGGGTCCATTTTTATCATACCAAATCGAAAAAATTAATGAAACTCGGGTTTTCTCACATACAGCAATGAAAAAAAAAAAAAAAAAAAAAAAAACTCCCTAAACGGAGGCTAAAAAACAGATCGTTTAAATGCTGTACGAACATAACTTTGACACCTCCCTCACTAAAGGGTAGACATCAACAAAGGTGACATTAAACAGATACAAATACATGAAAACTTGAGAAGAGTAATGATCAAGCAGCAAACATGAAGAACATTGTTAATGTTAAGGCCTAATCTAGTTTTTTGCATAACATTTACCGGATAAAATATAATCGAAGGAAGAAAGTCAACCAGTCACAGAGTAAGTAAACAGTACCAGAACCAGTTTTTCCCTTTTAAAGCAAAAAGACGAATCTCATATTAAAATCCAAAAGCAACAAGAACAACACAAGACAGGGCAACCAGTTTATCAATCCAATCATGAATTCTAACCATAACCAGTTTTTGGCACATAATTAAAGGAAAAAAGATTTTTTTTTTTTTTAAAAAAAAAAAACAACAACACCGAACACCACATAGTTGCAAAGACATAGAACCAGATCATTCTGATATATCGCCTTAAATGTGAAGACCAACAATACAACAAACAAAACCAGTATGTTAAACTCGAACAAGCCGATGCAAAGCAGGTGTGAAAAACATTGCTAAGGTACTGCCCCTATAGCAATATATATATATATATATATTTTCAAATAAACCAAAACCAAAACCAAAAAAAAAAAAACTATATACAAATCAGGTTTCAAACGAACAAACACAAATGAGATAGAAATGCATTATTTGAGAACAAAGTTAAGAAGTTATACTAGGATTACTGAGTTCGATCCGGAGGATGAATATACAATGGTTGATGGTGAATCAGGACATGAAGCAACGACTCGGGGAGTTGATTTCCGAACTCGGAAATAGTGGGTAATGAGCCCTCTAGTTTGAATGTGCTTCGCAGACCCTAATTGACGCCGTTAACTGCCACCGACGATACCTACTCCATGTTTTGGTTGAACAGACTCGGTGGTCTCGTAAATTTCCCATCGTTTTTAAAGTAAAAACCCAAAGCAGAGAAACTCTAGAAACGAAATTAGGGATTTTGGGTTTTAAAAATGAGTGAATTAAAGTCCGGTAGGTCCCATTGGGTGAGAGAAAGGGGACGAACTCGGATTTGGTGTGATATTAGATAGAGGGAAGCAAAAACCTCAAAATATATACATCCCAAAATCGAGTGAAGGGAAGAGAGAGATGCGAATAGGGTTGAAGAATGGAGCTTACAGAGGAATTTGACAAAGGGAGAATCTCTACTACACACAGTCGAAGTTGATGGTCTCAGGGAATCGAATTTATTTGATAAAAAGACCCAGAGTAGAAAGGGGAAGAAAGGGATCAAACTAGTTCTACAACTAAAGCAAAACAAGCGAATAGGAGATAATGGTGTACAATAAACTTAGCGTAGTTTACTGTGCAACGGTCCAAAGATGAATGGAGAATTAAATGGCTCAATAAATGAATTTAGTTGAGATTGAACTCAAATTTATGAGTCCCAACTGATTCACCGGCTTAATTTTCTTTGTTGCTAATTGTGTTGATTGTATACATATAACGTAAATAGGGACAATCTTTCTCCGTAGAAAAGTAATGATCCTCTACGTCCAAGACTAGAAATACAAATACGGAAATCCCTCAAATTATTTGCCAGCTCAGTAAATCTCTGCGCTGTCAATATCTGATTGGAGATTTCAGATTTATTGCATTTTCCAACCATGCTTGTAATAGTTCTCTTGCTGATCACCAACCCTGAAAACCCCCCTTTCTAGCAAAAAAAAAAAAAAAAATATATATATATATATATATTATTGGGAATTCTACAATCGGTAAAACCATTTTACCCCATGGTGCAAAATTTTTAACTATCCGATTGAAATTGGACGGTCCAGATTAAAAAAAAAATACCAAAATTACTGTAACTAGTTACACCTGATTATATTAAAAAACAAGAAAGAAAAAATTTTCCCTTCCTCTTCCATCGTTCAAAAGCCACCACCGTGATGGCTGCCGGAGCGAGCTCGCAAGGTGGAGTGATGGGCTAACAAAGGGAACGACGGCGACGGAGATGAGTTAGTAACTGGCGACGGAGACACAACCTCGCGATGTGGATGATGGTGGCTTGGCTCGCTATTGGGTGGTCGCGGCTCGCGCTGCAACCCGTCGATGAAGATCCGCTCATCCCACCACCACCTTGCCGGATCTGAGGGTGTATTGCTTGTTGGTGGAGGATTGGAGGGGGAATTCGCGGCCGATTTATGGGTCGCCGGCGGGGGTTGAGAGTTCGCTGTGAGGGTCGTGAGCATCCGGCAACTGGTCGTGGATGCCATTGCGACTCGCTGGCACCTCCCTCTCCATCGGATCTGTCGATCCACGCTGATCGGAGACGAGGAAGAAAGCCTGTGAGTCCGCCGACCTGCTCCGCCTTCGCCTGGGGCATTTAGTGGTCACGGAGACGGTGGCTGTGACTTCGAATTGTTACCGTCGGGAACAAACTCCAAGCCGACGGCGTCAACGCGAGGTCGCGATTTGGGTGGTTTGCGACATGGGGTGGGCTGCCGACGATAAATACGCCGTCGCCTTCGCTCCGAGAGCCATCACGGTGGCTCGGCAGAGGTGGCTGCCTGTGGGGGGAGGGGCTTGCAGGGTTTTATTTTTTTATTTTTTTGAGTTTTTTTATTTTTGAAATGTTCTATAAAATAGTAATCTACTGTTATGGGTGTTATTGTTTTTTGATGCATCTTTTTAATCTTGACCATTTAAAGATAATGGAATGGTCAAAAACTTTTTACACCGTCAATAGAATAAAAAGTAGAATTCCCCATATATTATATTATAAATAAGGGAAAAAAAACAGAAAACGGAAAACCCCCTCAAAATTAGGGCACGAAATAATTGGATGATACCAGAATTCATTATGTAATCCATGATAGAGTAGTGACATTTATTGGAAAATAATCCTCACACCCTAAAGATTCCCTTTACATTTTCTAATTTCTATCATTCATCATCATTCCATCAAAAAATAAAAAAACCATTCTTTCGTTTTCTCGTACACTTTTGGGAAATATAAATCGCCAATGGCCATCCGAATACAATTTAAACAATAAATACCAACTTTAAAATTGAAATTTTTTAAACTAGAGAATTATCATGTTTGTGATTGCAAGAATAATTTAAAGATAATTTTATACTTGATTTTATTATAAGATGTAGAGTTTGAATTCCCCCAGAAAAAAAAAAAATTTGCCATATCAATGTCAAAAATACCCAAATACCCTTATTCATAGAAATGGCCAAATTTTTATTTATTTAAGAAAATAACTAATTGCAATTGAAATATATTCATTAATATTTACTGTAAACACACATATTAATATTAGTTAATCAATCAAAAATAAATAATCATTTTAAAAATAACTATTTTTCTAACATAACAAAAATTCATATATATTTTAAAATATACTTTAAAAAATAATATTTATCCACATATCCCTTTCCCACTCATGCTTTCACTTTTTATTTTTTATTTTTTTCCAAGTGGGAATCACTTTTTACTTTTAGGCTTGGCATGATTAAAAAACCGATTGTATATTCGTACAACAAGGCAAATGTATCTAACATTTTAAAAAAATATCTGTTATACGGCAGTCGGACGTCCTGCAGTACAACCCGAGGGAGGGAGAGACAGCCGAGTACAACCGGGGGGGGGGGGAACCGGATTGAGAGAGAGAGAGAGAGAGAGATCATCGGCGACGGCAAAAAAGCCAATCCTGAGGTGCTCGAGGATTTCGTCGGAACTCATGGCGAAGTCGCCAGAACTCATTACAAAGATGCAGCGGAAACATCCCCACCGGAAATAGCGGAGCTGGCGTCCTTGGTGTTGCCAGTATCGACGACATCGTGGTGTTACCACCTCCAACTCGCCTACCTCAAAGCTGTCTGTATGGACCAAGACGCCATCGGAGAAAATCACGCCAGAGAAGCACCATATGTCAGTGAGGATGATGAGAGCCGAACGTTGCGTTTTGAGGAGGTCGAACTCTCTCTCTGTCTCTCTCTCACGGTTGTATCCCAGCCCATGTACGCAAGCTGTCTCTCTCCCCTTCTCATCACTACCTTCCATTTTGCATCAAAGGCTCCGGATGAGCCGCCGTTCGTGTCTGGCAAAAATTAGCTGCTAGACAACAGAACTTTTGAACATTTTTATACTAAAACAACAGGCAATACGCTGCCAAAAGAGCCTTAATTCATAATTTACTGCATTTCTAAGGATACTATTTGATCTATTGATCTATTCACAGAGTTGAAACAAATTCTCAATTAGAAACTTCATATCTCAATCACTAAATGACAATGATGTTTTTTTACGTTTCCTGTAGATTGTAATTGGTTAGATTCGGCGTCTCGCTTTTTTAGTGCTTTTATAAAGGCAGATGGCCTATTTGATTGTAAAAACCAACACAACTTACCCTTATATATATATATATATATATATATATCTCAATTCACCTCAAGTCTAGGGGGGAGAAAAAAAACACTTCAAATGGATTCATAAAAATTCTTCTCATTAGCAAAGTAGGATCAACTATTATGACTTCTTCATTATTGATAAATGTTCCTCGTCTCATTAAAAAAAAAGGTAAATTGTTAGTTGATCGCTGTGTTTTTAATATTGAGTTATATTGATCCTTGATCCTTTTTTTCCGTAACTTAAGTGTCCCTGAATTATTAAAATATTACTACGATATTCATATCTGTTAATGTTTAGTCATTTTTTGATCAAATTACTCACACATTCTATACAAAAATTAATGTAAATGACTATTACAGCAACATTATAATAGTTTAAAGGCCATTTCATGTTTTTTTTTCGTAGTTGGAATTATTATAAATCATTAAAAACGTTACATTAATACTTTTCGTTAATTTTTGAATGGAATCCATTAATTAACATCACTTTTTAACCAATTTACTAACGAATTCCATCTAAAATTAACAAAAATGACCATTGTTGCAACATTTTAATAGTTTTGGGACATTCTAGCTATGAATTAAAAAAAAATTTCAAGGAATAAAATTACACAAAATTAAAACTTCAGGTATTAAATGAGCAATTTACTACCAAAATATATATATATATATATATATATATCTGTATTAGAAACAGAGGAGTTTCATGCAATATAAAAACATGGTTTTAAACCAAGAGACCAGGGAAAACGATGGAAAGTTCTCTGTAAAACAGAATGATACAAAACCCAATTTCAAGTACATCTTTTATTTTGGATTTTCCACTTCCATAAACAAAAATCCCAGTGGAGCACACCACCACCACAGAAAAGGAACTTGTTCAAAAGTAATTGCTCTTATAAAAATCCTTTAGGAAACTAGAAATGCCCTGATCCTTGGTTCCCAAATCCTGAACAAGCCCCCGATTACCAATCACATACTGTCCGATAAGGTGATGTCGCTGCTTCGCGTGCTCCAAAATGTTATTCAACTCTTCTGTTCCCTTGAACAGTAGCATATCAATCACCTATCGAAAAAAATTTACCATTAGAAAGGTGAGAGTTGTTTGTAAGAGAGATTCATAATAGCAGCAAACATTTTACGCTGCCGATATGCGACCTTCACACATTTATAACTTTGTTGATAGAAAACAGGAAGATTCGGCATGCACCCTGCCAATACACGAGCTTGATTTTATTTTCTTCTCAACCATTTTCATTTTTTTTTTTTCGGGTGATAATCAGCTCTTTTCATTTATAACCATCACCTTCTCTATTCTTAGACGGAGAATTTATAGCATTTTGTTAGACACATACCATTGACATAGGCCTAAATTATATCTGGATCTTACAACCCTAAAAAGGACCGGCATTCCTATGCTTTCTTCAGGGCTCAGGCAACACTAGATTACCAAAGAATCTAGGAACGAAAAAGGGACAGTGGAATTCACAAGCATTGCAGACATGTTTGACAACGATTAAGTGAAGAAAATGATTATGTATCGGCCTACTCATAATATATGATTCGACTATTGTGTCCCGTTTAAAACGAAACCCCACTTCACGTCAGACTAATCATGTAAATGGGGCTGTTATGCTAATGGTTAATGCTACCTTGAACATGTATCCATGTCATCAGCTCTCACTCAAGTCCATTAAACATACCAGATATTTCCAAGAAATGTGTTCTTACTACAGGTATAATACAAAATCACCAACAGCAACAACATCACTAGCACAAACAAACTCGACAACATCACTAGCACAGACAAACTCTAGTGAAAATGTTATTGTTTCATTCTGTAGCACATTATCATGAATGAGAACGTTTATCAGTCGGTTGTCATAACTTGAATAACAAGATCAACCTACAAGGACTCCAACTAGAAGATCCAATCCTTAGATAATTGAGACATGATCGTGACAACCAGCAGCAAAATGGCCACTAAAGATCCGCTTTCACAAAAACTTCCATAACAGACTTAACAAGTAGCCTGTAAAGAGAAGGAAAATATATACTCCTTTCTTCAAACACATTGTCAACGATATGATACTATAATTCTTTACAACAGCACACCCCAAAGAAAACCTTGTAGACTGTACCCTGTAGTTAAGTATTGCCTTAAGCCCACAGAAGAATAGCCTCAAAAAAAATTCCACTCAAGAAGATTTTGAAAAAGAAGTAAAAGGATCTCACACGAGTCCGGAACTAACTTGTAACAAAAGTAAGTCAACATAGACTTTTCCTTAAAAGACCTACCAGACCCAAGAAACACAGCTCAAACATACTGATAACCGATAAACAATCTTTTTCCCAACTAACCCGCTATATTTTCGAACCATATGGTACAAAAACTAGGCCATCATATTCATTGAATCACTTCATAGTTCATTGACCATCTACTGCAAATCAGTTACAAGATTCTAACCAGTTTCTAAACATTGAGCTTGAGGTAAAATTATAGATTAAGACATATTTACAGATTTTCACCAAAACAAACATCAGAGTCCTAAAATGTTTTCACCCAATTTCAAAATGGTACAGATTTATTCATGGCATGTTTGAACGAGCTATTGGAATAGCTATTATTGTATTCAAATGCAATCCGCGTTCACAACAATTTAACTAAAGTCCAAACCAAAATTTTCATTTTTTAGAAATCCATACCACTCATTTTTCTACCTTTATACTATTCAAATATTACCTTTAACAAAAACTATCCGAACACACATTTCATTTGAATACACAATCTAAATTCTACATTTAAATGCAAACATTCAGTTTGAACACATTCAAATACAATCTATGATCATTCTACCAATATCAAGAATTTTTCTTTCATATTTTCCCGGCTATTAAACCAAAATATCACTCGAAAAATTCAACTATATCCTAGAATTTTAACAAACCCTAAACAATTCAAGCCACATTTACATTCTTCCGAGAAAATCGACACAAAAGAAGTCAGAGAAACTTTCGTTGCCTGGTTTTGCGAGATTGAACCCTAGAGAGAGAGAAAGAGAGAGAGAGAGAGAGAGAGAGAGGGACCTTGGGGTTGGAGAGATGGGAGTTCTTGCGGATCTCGGAGGCGATGGTGGAGCGGAACTGGGAGACGGTGACGACATCGTCGAGGTTGTAGATTTCGATGACGGAGGGAATGGATCTGCAGGCCGTTCTGAAGAAGTCGAAAACTTTATGCCGAGCTTCCTCCAGACTTGCTGAGTTCGGCGGCACCTTCACGCTCCGTAGTGTAAACGCCATTTTTGCCCCTAATTCCCACCTCTCTCTCTCTCTCTCTCTCTCTCTCTTCTCTGTCACTTCACTTTTGTCGCTCCGACTATTTGATTGGCGTTTGGTTAAGGAGAACGTAGTCCTGAACGACGTCGTCAAGCTTTTGAGAAATTAGAAATGGTGACCCCGTAATTCTCTTGATTTGTTACTTTGGTCTCTAGATTTAAGATTTGTGATATTGTGGCTCCTCCTCCACAGTTTGACATTTAACAAACCTTCACGTTAAAAACCGTCCCAACAGTCAAACAACCATTTTCTTGTTACTGTGAAAACTCCCATTTAGGCATTTTGTGTTAACGATGAAAAGAAAAATATTATACAGATTATTGAGAAATTTGTTGTTAGCATATATTGTAGATTATGTACTTGATAACAAACAATTTAGGAACTAATGTCAAGACTCCTTTCTCAATGTCTTCTTGAATTTTTGTCTCTCCTTGAACATTTCATTTATTGACAATGTACCCCTCTTTTTTTTCTTTTTTTTTTTTTCCTAACAATTTGCTCCTTAAACTGAAAAGTACAGCAAACACACTCAATAAACTGGAATATTTATTTTTAGCGAAATTTGATATTTGAATTACACATGAATCATTAACTAAGGTCATGAGTGATTACTTTTCATCAACTTTACTATGAATTTATTTAAAACAAAGTTAAACAAGATTTTCTATTTTGATAAAAACCATAAAACTTGACAAATTTGTCAGAAAATTCAGCATTTTCCAAATATATTGCATATGCTAAGTGTGCAACTCCATGGACAGAGCACGTTTCTTACAAACAATTCTTCATCATCATGAAAAAAAATAAATAAATAAACAAGAAAGAAAAATGATATCCCACTAGAAAGCAAATCAATTATCTCGACAAAAATAGTATCCTAAGGACCTAAATGCTCCTTCGGATAGCAGTAAGATAATTGTTTGATGACATTACCTAGGTTATATATAATTTTCATTTTCATAAGCTGTTTGTAAAATAGTGTTTTACATTTCTCCACATTCAGCAATGACACATGCCAGTTTAGGCCGGTTGTTGGGTCCAGTAGCCACATTCTCAATCTTCCTCACTACAAGAAGACCATCTCCAAGTACTCTCTGCGTAAATTCATCACAAACTTGTCATATGCACGAATCAGATATGGAAGAAGAAGAAGAAGAAGACAGGGAAGGAATGGTTTTAAACGATGAACAGATAGCCGATGGATACGAAGGAATCAGATGTCAGAAAACAATGATCAGAATTGACTCGACTCGACACGACTCAACCAGGCAAGCACAGCTGAACAAGTACATGTTGGTCCTAAGTACATGTTATAGACATTTGAATAAAAGTTTCAGTTTGTATACTGATTTTGTAAAACATCCCGTTCAGCCACGGAGCTAAGAGAATTTTGAGTTTTTATCCAAAGGGTCTTAGCGGTCTCCATTTACTGGCCTCACCTGGTTCCATGACTTGCTTCAAATTTAATATCAAGACTATCCAACATAAATTAAAAGCTCATAAATGGAACCCCTTGTTGATCAGACAGAAAATTTAAGCTGAAATTATAAGCAGAATATGACGATACATACCCCAAAAACAACATGCTTGTTGTCAAGCCAGTCGCATTTAGCGCAAGTGATGAAGAACTGCATTCAGGAAAGAAAAAACAGAAAGGTATAGTTTAGTCAATGTTCAATGCAACTAAAAGCTCGCCATAGTCATCAAAATCTTAAGAACATTCAAGACAATGTCTACACTCCACAATCACCAGGGTTACATTTAAGTGAAAGGACAGTAAGTACTGAGTTAGAATTGCAATTTATATGCTTTACGTTTTAAACAAGATCATGAAACTTGCTGTTTTTAAGTTCATCATGTATGCAGGTAGATACAATTGAGGATATTTTACTAACGACGTCCAAGGGGGTGCAATTTGGACGTCGTTAGTAAAATATCCTCAATTGTATCTACCCGCATACATGATGAACTTAAAAACAGCAAGATTCATGATCTTGTTTAAAACGTAAAGCATATAAATTGCATCTACCTGCATACAGAGAGCTGATTACCTGGCACCCGTTGGAATTTGGTCCGCTATTCGCCTGAAAAGGAGGAAGAAAAACGCATGCCATTAGTCCTAAAAATCAGCCTAAAAAAATATCTTTTACCGCCTTAAGGTAGAATATTTACCGGGAAAACTGGAATTCAACTAATTCATAGATCAATTAATTGGTAACTAGTTTTTTGCTTTCTAGTGTCTATAGTTTTTTCTAGTTGTAGTTTTCTTTTTTGCTCTTGTTTTCTTTGTTTTAGAGGACACCTTATCCTTTTTCCCTTGTACTTGATTCATTTATCAATATATGGAAGATTTTTCTATTGAAAAAAAATGTAAAAAGCATTAATAAAAGTGCATAAATCACTGCCATCTACGTTACATGTTTAGAAGAAAAATACATGACATATACACTACCTACAAGGATGACGCATTTAAAAAAAAAAAAAAAAAAATCAGAAACCTAATCTATTTCAAGTTAAATGACCATATAAACAATGAGAAACATTCAACAGTAATGAGATGACATCGGATGAGCAGAACAGATTCAACAGTTACTCCCATTAAACATTTGAAACAAGATATCTTATATCTATTTTGATAGCTTATCCCCTTATCTTGTAACGTCTTTTGCTTCTGAATGTTAAGAACAAAATAAGAATAGGATTGAATCATTCCAGAACATCTAAACTCTACCATAGAACCATTTTAGATTCACATATACCATACAGAAAAGCGGGGGCAAAAATACACAAAGATGAGAGAAAGAAAAGGTAAAGTTAAATGTATAACATTAGTCTATAAAAGTAAAAGCATACCATTGATAACAGACCAGGACCAGTGTGTTTGGCAATGAAGTTTTCATCATCAAGCTTATGCCCGTAAATGGAAACACAGCCACTACCATCACCCTGCACAGCACAATACAAAATTGGATACAACAATTGCAAGACCATTGTGGTTTGAATCAGGAGGGCTTCAAACACCAAAAAATGAACAAGTTAGAACTTAGATCAAAGCAACACTCCATATACTTAATAGCAGTGAGATTGACGTTGAGTGTGTTCAGCTTAATTATTAGGTTGATGCAGAATCAACGGTTGGTTGAGTAATCCTCTTCTTACTGGTTAGAGAAAAGCACAAAGTGCGAGAGGTCTGGCTTGTGTGATTCTCATCTTTTTCTGGAATGTAGCTCTCACATTTAGAATGAATCACTATAAATCTTGTGTGTAGTTGTCTCTTTGATTTGTTCAATTTTTATTGCTCTTGGTAGGAAAGAGTTAGCAATTAAAAAGAAGCTAAGACATTCCGTTTGCTTATCGCAAGTCAACCACTAATTAAGGGCCCGTTTAAAAGACCAACTCCAACTCTCGGACCTCTGTTTTTAACAAGACTGATCTCCAATGTATGTCTGGTTACACAACACATCTCTAAAACTCTTACTATAATTAGGTACAGTACAAATCCACACCTCTTTCTTTCTTCTTCCTCTTTCATTTTCGTGAAACCCAAACTTTAGAAGTTCATAACTTTCTCATTACAAGTCGAAACAAGACGATTCTTTTTGCTAAACGCTCAAAATGACGAGAAGAATGAAACAAAATATCACAATTCTTTTCGATTCACATTACACACATTTTCAAAAATTCACACACAAAAAATAACGATTCATAAATATATATAAATTATATAAATTGAAATGTGTTCATCAATAAAATATTAAGAATAAGAAGAGTTGAGAGGAAAAGAACCTTGAGGAAATCTCCGGCTTGAATCATGAAGTCCTTGATGACACGGTGGAACTGGCAGCCCTTGTAACCAACGGGAAGACCGGCTTTTCGGTACTCGCCAGTACAAAACTGGCGGAAATTCTCGGCGGTTTTAGGGGCGATGTCGGCGAAGAGCTCCATCTTGATGCGGCCGGCGGGGATGGTGCCGATGGTGATGTCGAAGAACACGATCGGATTCTTCGGGTTCGGAGGCCGAACGTGCCACTCCACTCCTCCTCCGTTTCCTCCTCCCGTCGCCATTCAATGCTTTCTTTCTTCCACACCTCTTCTATTCTGCTCGCACTGTCTGGAGTCTTTTGGGGAATTTTTGAACAATATGTATCCCACGAAAAATAAATAAATAAATAATAATAATAATAAAAAGAGTAAAACCCTTATAATCCCCGGTTAGTTTTTGGGAGAAAGTGTGATATAACTATTCAGTTATAAAGGGCTCGTTTGGTTCGCGAATTCGAACTTAAATTTTTCAACTTAATTTTTATCTTTTTCTGAAAAAGTTTTTAATCTTTTTTGAAAAAGTCAACAAAAATTACTATTGAAATTTAAAAATCTTAACTCAAACTCAGACACCAAACACCCTCAAAGTTTTAAAATAACAGCAGGATTGAAATTAATATAACAAAATAACATAATTAAGTTAAAATAGTAATGTAAAAAACCAAAACTACCCCCGATTGAAATCAAATGTGAAATCAGTCAGTGTCGCCATCGTCGCCGGCCAACCGAGCGGAACTCTAGGAAGTCCGATGATCAGTACCCAAGGCTCGCCAGCGCCGACGTTGCCGTCACGATTGCATCAGATCTCCGTCGAAGACTCCTCCTCAACGTCACCGTCAACTGGAAACGCGGTTTCGCGAAACGTAGATCAGATTGAGATTTTGCTGGCGATTTTCTTTGGCTGTTTTGATATCGAGATCGGGTCACCGGAGATATTTGAAGCTCTCACCGAAGACATCGCGCGACAACCACAAGATCACGAGCATCGTGAGAATAGTCGCGAGGAGAATCACGCGCTTCCTCTGGCAACGTCCCAGATCGAGAGAATCTCTGACGAATGGCTCGCCTTTCGAACCATTTTCTCCGGCGGCAGCGTGGCGACAATGGCGGCAGGAGCTTCTAGGGTTTCTTGATTTGGGGATTGGGTTTTTTTTTAAAATTCTTTTAAATTAGGGGTAAGAATTGTAAATTCAGTTTTTACTGTAAGAATTTGTCAAAATAACTTAACAAAAAAGTGAAATTAGGAAAATGATTTTCATATTTCTTTTTTATTTTTTTTATTTTTAAAATTTCTGATTGTGTAATTAAAAAGTTTTTTAATTAATAAAATTATTTAAAATCAAAGTTTTGAATAAACTTCAGAAACTAGGCACTCGAACTTCACCCTATTCCCTTCCTTCCTTCCTTCCTCCACTTTTTATTCTTCCTGGTTCCCTCCCCCCAAAAGAGTCTCTCCAAATCCGTCGCCTCCACCTCCGCAGCCGCCGCCCCCCTAAACGACGCCGTCGAAGATCCAGAGACCGCGCCACAAGCTCCGACCACGCCTTCTTCCTTTTTTTCCCCTCCGACCACCACAAGCTCCGCCGCCACCTCCACCACGCCTTCTCCTTTACCGAAAACGTCCCTGCTCTTCGCGCCGATTTTCTCGCCGGCCTCTTGAATGTTCTTGAATGTTGTTCTTGAATGTTTAAAAGCAACGAACATGAACAAATATCGCATATGGTTAATTTTGTGGTTAATTATTTAAAAGCAACGAACAAGTGGTTGTTTTTTAATGTTTTGTGGTCGTTCCATTCTTTTTTGTGGGTGGTCTGACATTTTTGAGGCAAATTATACATGAACAAATATCGCATATGGTTAATTTTGCTTTTCATTAAAGGGAAAAAATAAAAAAAGTCAATGTTTAGAAGGAACGACCATATTCTGAAATTTTAGTGATCGTTCCTTATCTTTTGTGGTCGTTCCGTGTGTTTTGAGGCAAATCATAAATGACAAAAGTCACTAATCTAGTTATTTTTGCTTTTCGTTAAAGAGGAAAAATAAAAGTCACGGTTGGTCGTTCCTGAAATTTTAATAGTCGTTCCTTCTCTTTTGTGGTCATTCCGTGTGTTTTGAGGCAAATCATACATGAAAAAAGTCACTACTCTAGTTAATTTTGCTTTTCGTTTAAGGAAAAAAAATGAAGTCATGGTTTGGAAGGAACGACCGTATGTTCATTCCTGAGATTTTAGTAGTCGTTCCATGTGTTCTGAGGAACATCATAAATGACAAAAGTCACTAATTTAGTTATTTTTGCTTTTCGTTTAAGGGAAAAAATAAAAATAATAAAAAGTCAATAAGTCACTGACCATGGACATGTCGTTTTATGAATGCTAGTCATTAAGTGTGTTTGAGAGAGTCATTAATTTAGTTTGTTTTTTTTTTTTTTAGGCAAATCATACATGAACAAAGATTGTATATGATTATTTTTGCCTTTCGTTAAAGGGAAAAAATAAAAAAAGTCACGGTTTGGAAGGAACGACCATAAGGTCGTTCCTGAAATTTTAGTGGTCGTTCCTTCTCTTTTGTGGTCGTTCCATGTGTTTTGAGACAAATCATTCATGACAAAAGCCACTACTCTGGTTAATTTTGCTTTTCGTTTAAGGGAAAAAATAAAAAAAATTCAATAAGTCACTGACCATGGACATGTTGTTTTATGAATACTAGTTATTAAGTGTGTTTGAGAGAGTTATTAATTTGATTTTTGGTATTTTATTTTTGTTTTTGTTTTTGTTTTTGTTTTTGTTTTTTTGTTTTGGCAAATCATACATGACAAAAGTCACTAATTTAGTTAATTTTGCTTTTCGTTTAAGGGAAAAAATAAAAAAAATAAAAAGTTGAAATTTTAGTGGTCGTTCCTTATATTTTGTTATCGTTTCGCGTGTTTTGAAATAAATCATACATGACAAAAGTCAGAAATTTAGTTATTTTTATTTTTCGTTAAAAGGAAAAAAAATGAAGTCACAGTTTGGAACGGTCATTCCTAAAATTTTAGTGGTCGTTTTTTTCTTTTTTGTGGTCGTTCCATGTATTTTGAGGCAAATAATACATGACAAAAGTCACTACTCTAGTTAATTTTACTTTTCGTTTAAGGAAAAAATAAAAAAAAGTCAATAAGTCACTGACCATGGACATGTCGTTTTATGAATGCTAGTCATTAAGTGTGTTTGAGAGAGTCATTAATTTGGTTTTTGGTATTTTGTTTTTTTTGTTTTAGGTAAATCATACAAAAACAAAGATTGCATATGGTTATTTTTGCCTTTCGTTAAAGGGAAAAAATAAAAAAAAGTCACAGTTTAGAAGGAACGACCGTATGGTCGTTCCTGAAATTTTAGTGGTCATTCATTCTCTTTTGTGGTTGTTCCGTGTGTTTTGAGGTAAATCATACATGACAAAAGTCACTACTCTAGTCAATTTTGCTTTTCGTTTAAGGGAAAAAAATGAAGTCACGGTTTGGAAGGAACAACCGTATGGTCGTTTTTGAAATTTTGTGGTCGTATTGTGTGTTTTGAGGCAAACAATAAATGACAAAAGTCACTACTCTAGTTAATTTTGCTTTTCGTTTAAGGGAAAAAATAAAAAAATTCAATAAGTCACTGACCATGGACATGTCGTTTTATGAATGCTAGTCATTAAGTGTGTTTGAGAGAGCCATTAATTTGATTTTTGGTTTTTGGTATTTTGTTTTTTGTTTTTTTGTTTTTTTATGCAAATCATACATGTCAAAAGTTATTAATTAGGTTCATTTTGATTTTTGTTTAAGGGAAAAAAAAAAAAAAAAGAGTCAATATTTGGAAGGAACTACCTGAAATTTTAGTGGTCGTTCCTTCTCATTTGTGGTTGTTCCATGTGTTTTGAGGCAAATAATACGTGACAAAAGTCACTACTCTAGTTAATTTTGCTTTTTTTTTAAGGGAAAAAATAAAAAAAGTCAATAAGTCACTGACCATGAACATGTCGTTTTATAAATGCTAGTCATTAAGTGTGTTTGAGAAAGTCATTAATTTGGTTTTTGGTAATTTTTTTTTGTTTTTTAGGCAAATCATACATGAAAAAGATTGCATTTGGTTATTTTTTACCTTTTGTTAAAAGGAAAAAATAAAAAAAGTCAAGGTTTAGAAGGAACGACCATACGAGGAACGATCGTTCCTGAAATTTTAGTGGTCGTTTTTTCTCTTTTGTAGTCATTCTGTGTGTTTTGAGGTAAATCATACATGATAAAAGTCACTACTCTAGTTAATTTTGCTTTTCGTTAAAGGGGAAAAATGAAAAAAGTCAATGTTTAGACGAAACAACACTATGATTGTTCCTGAAATTTTAGTGGTCATTCCTTATCTTTTGTGGTCGTTCCATGTGTTTCGAGATAAATCATACATGACAGATGTCACCAAAATAGGAATCCAATATTGTCTTTACATATGCATATATAACTATATTGTAACTTAAAGTACTGATAATACTAGATTTCTTGATCAAAGTGTTTTTGTGGGCTTAAAAGCATCTTGCAACTTTTTTTGAACATCAGATCTCGAGTGCTGAATCTTTTTTGGCAACTGTACCACATAAGGTGATAGTAAGACTGCCGCTCTTTTCCTCCGCCTCTCCGGCCGGCCCTCATAGGTTTTCACATTTTCAATATTGGTATCGGTTGCATACCAACTACCCCGACATGTCCATATTCGCCACCATCTCTTATTCGTTCGTCTTGTAAGGAATGTTGTTGGCATTCAAAATTACATACAATTACAATGCCCATATTACCTCTCTAACATTCCTACCGAACCTTGGAGGTGAGGACGATAGCGGCAACGTGGTTGGCTGCGAAGACGAAGCTGACGGCAGCATCAAAGGCGGCGACGATGGAAAGCACGATTCCGACATCCCGAGCTTTAAGAGTTGGTTGGAGGGAGTATGAGGACTCTGAGATTCAAGGAAATGGTCAAATGGGTAACTTTGGATGCATATTTACCGAAAATAGGAAGTTTTGAATTGGCAATATCCAAGCTGCATCGATCTAGTATGACATATTTTTCATCATAGATAGCCAATTTGTATTTCCTGAATTACTTGAATGTTAATTGCTGAAATTTTCTAGAATACAAAAACATAATTTCCAGTTAAAGAGAATAACTAAATTATTCTTTCTTAAATATTTTTTAAGCATGTCATCCAATGCTTTCTTTGAAGACCAATATAGTTCTCACCCTTTCCTATTTCCTTCTTTTACTTTGTTAACAGAACGTGCAATAGAAGTTCAAACACCAAAAATACAGAGAGATGTTTACTTAGACAGTCAAACATTTCCATATTCAAACAGAGCAGCAAAAATGTGTAGGAAAAAAAAAAAAAAAAAAAAACAACTCATACTTCTAACTATCAAAATCCAATCACATAATTCGAACTCTCAGATGTGGAACTTTTGATTTAAAAAAATTTTAAAACTCATAATTCTAACTATCAAAAATCAATCACATGTAGGGATAAAACAAGAAACAAAACATAAATATCAAGTACGCAGTAGTAAAATGTTAAAAGTTCAAACTATCCAACACAGGAATTAACCACTTATTGCATGCCTTTAAAACTGAAAAGCATATCTCTGTAAACCAAAAACTAACGCAAAATAAACTAATTAAGATTTCCTAACATAAAACAGTACAGAGAGTCAAGTTACAGGGTGGCGGCAGCGCCGGAGGTGGAGGCGGCAGATTTGGGGGAGGGAATGAGGAAGAAGAAGCGAAGGAAGGAACACCCACTACTCTCCCTCCCTGCGAAGAAGAAGAAGCTACCAGGATTTTTTTTCTTTTTTGGGGGGAGGGAATTGAGGTCATACTTCCAGTCTCACTCGATCATCGTGATGACAACTTACCCCCTGCGAGCCATTCTTCATAGTCAGAGCTTATCCGGACGCTTAATAAAATAGACGGTCGAGTTGAGCAAATTTGACATCGAATACCGGGTCCGAACCAGCTTAAAATCACAGGTACTTGCTGACTTCGTGGCCGAATTGACTCTTGATCCTCCAACGACGAGCACTGAACCAGAAGATTGGTGGACACTTATGGTTGACGGAGCATCCAATGTCAAAGGTTCTGGCATAGGAGTGTACTGCAGGTCCCCCAATGGCGAGATTATCGAACAATCGTTCCGCCTAGGATTCAATGCCTCCAACAATGAAGCTGAATACGAAGCCTTGATCGTTGGACTAAGGCTGGCAAAAACGCTGGGGGCTCGACGTTTGAAGATCCAAAGCGACTCGCAGCTCATTGTAAACCAGGTACTTAGAGAGTACGCCGCGAAGGATACAAGAATGAAGGCTTATTTAATCGTTGTTTGTACGCTTATAAAGAATTTCGAGGAGCATACAATCCAGCAGATTTCAAGGGACTTAAACACACAAGCTGACGCTCTGGCTACATTTGATTCAACATCTAAGCCAAGCATACGTCGAAGTATTCCTATTGGCTTTATTGAAGAGCCGAGCATCGAAATCGAAGCTACGATCGCTTCAGAGGAAGTTGGAAAAGATTGGAGGACGCCCATCGTATTTTACATGAAGGAAGGACTACTACCCGAAGACAAACAGGAGGCACGAAAGATCAGAACGAAGTCTGCACAATTTTCGCTAATTAACAACGTTCTGTATCGTCGTTCGTTTAACGGCCCCTACGCTCGTTGTCTGGACGAGAAAGAAGCTACATACGTTCTGAAGGAAATCCATGAAGGCGAATGTGGGAATCATTCTGGAGGAAGGTCTTTGTGCAACAAAACTAAATGACAGGGCTATTACTGGCCCACCATGCTCCAAGACAGCGAAGACGTCGTTAGGAGGTGCGACAAATGCCAAAGGCACTCCCCAGTATTCTATCAACCAGTAGAACGACTATCAAGCATCGGATCTCCTTATCCCTTTATGAAGTATTCGATGGATATAGTGGGGCCATTACCAAGGGCGAGCGGTCAACGCAAATATATGCTTGTACTCACCGATTACTTCACAAAGTGGGTCGAAGCAGAAGCGTATACGGATATAAAGGATTCAGACGTCGGAAGCTTCATATGGAAGAACATAATTTGCAGATTTGGCGTACCCCAAGAGATCGTCACCAACAATGGATCTCAATTCATTTCGAACAACTTTAGAAAATTCTGTCAAGGATGGAAAATCAAGCTTAGTTTCTCTACA
Source organism: Ficus carica (assembly GCA_009761775.1). Lineage (NCBI taxonomy): Eukaryota > Viridiplantae > Streptophyta > Magnoliopsida > Rosales > Moraceae > Ficus > Ficus carica. Next base: position 13,911,031 of record CM019742.1, on the reverse strand, counting down.
CCGAGGTATCCCCAAGGAAACGGACAAGCTGCAGCAACCAACAAGACAAATGTCAAGAATTTGAAAAAGAAACTCGAAGCTAGAAAAGGACGTTGGGTGGATGAACTTCATGGCGTTCTATGGGCGTACAGAACAACCCCATGAAGATCGAACAGTGAGTCTCCATTTTCATTGACTTTTGGTGCAGAAGCACTTGTTCCAGCCGAGATAGGCGTTCCTACACTCCGACGTCAGCTATCCTTTGAAAACGAGGATCAGAATCAAGAAATGCTCAACGATAGTCTGGATGTGCTTGACGAAAAATGAGATCGAGCTCTGGTACGCATGGCCAATTATCAGCAATCTGTGGCGAAATATTACAACTCAAAAGTTCGACCACGAACTTTCAACGAAGGAGATCTCGTACTTCGCAAAGTTTTTCAGAGCCCTGCCGAACCCAATACTGGAAAGTTGGGAGCAAATTGGAAATGCCCCTACAGGATCTCGAAAGTCATCCGACCAGGCATTTACCGTCTCGAGACGAAAGATGGAGTAGAGGTGCTTCGCAGCTAGAATTCCCATCACCTTCACAAATATTACATGTAACTTTTTGTATTTTTACCAAGATCCTTGTAATATATTGAAATTTTGTTTTGTAAAGGCTAGATTCGTTACAGCAAACGTTTGATGCAATATTGAACTTGTAGGTCTATGCCCACAACTACATTGTAAAATTGAACTACGTTCGACTTGATCCCAACGTGGGTACGTAGGCAACTCGTATACGCTTGTACGAGTCCAGTCACAAAAATCAGATAACTACATTGTATAATCGAACTACGAATGGCTTGATCCCAAAACATTGGATACGTAGGCCGCTCGTCACATATGAATGAGTGCAGCTACCATTCCTAATCAAAAATGTGTTTTCAAACAAAAACGCGTGATCCATAATGTACTATGGATATACATTCTCAATTCCTTCGTGTCAATCCATTTGGCACACTATCTTGACAACCATTAACTTCATGGTCAAGGTTTGAAGGTTCAACGTTCGTCCTTTATGAACTATACGATAATTCTTCACATATCGCAGCATGAGCAATGCTCGATTCGTGATACAACATTCAACATTTCGCATCATCATTACACAAAGATAGATGTGACTAAAAATTCAAAGTTTTTAACAAATTAATAAATCATCATTGTCTACAATTTAATGTTCAAACAGAAATTAAAATAAAAACATTACAAAACTAAATCTTAATATATCACGGCCGCGTTTCGCGGCCTTCTGAAGGAATATCATTGGCAAGGGGCTCGACGCTTGTGGGTTCTTGCTCGTTCGACGCTGGCACGGCTGCGTCAACAGGGGCAGACGATGAACATCCAGCCTCATCGAAGGTATCTTCATACAGCTCGATCTCATCGTCGACGTCAGCGTCGACAAGGAGTCCTTGTTTATACTCCTTGAGGTATCGAGCCTTGAGAGTGGCTTTCTCGTACGCGTCGAGGATCTGAGCGACGAGCAGGGAATTATCAGCTTCTAGAGATTTAATTTTGGCCTGCGCCTCATCGAACCTGTCGACCATGACTTTCATTATGTCCTTCATCTCTTTCGATGAATGGGTGACCGTTTTAAGCTCCCCTATCAACCCATCAGCACTTGCCTTGACACTTACAAAATTTTGCTCAATGTCGAGCAACTTCTCCCCACGCTCTTTGTCCTTTTCCTCAAGCTCCTTGATATGATTCCTTTGCTCAAGAACCGTGTCAGTAGTGCGATACATCAATCCCAGAGCTCGCAGATTACTCTGTAAGTGCAAAGGCATTGTTAAACAACTTTACCAAGACGAGCATTAGTGTCGAAATTTGAATTTATATGATAAGGAAACATAACTTCAAACCATCCCATAATATATCGTCAAGATGATTGGGAATTCGACCATCATTAATGGTCTCAAGATCAACATCAAACAACAATTGACGCATGATCTCAACACTAAGTCTCCTGTTCTGAAGGAGGCTCTCCCCTGGTGGCAAATTCACCCCTATCTTCTGATCATCCTGCTCAGACTTCCCCAGTTCGACGTTTGTTTCTGGGGAAGCAGCCTTTGAAGCCTTTTTCCTTTTTGTCGGAATCTTTCTCTTGGGTTTCCCATCTGCCTTCCTTTTCTTGGCAGGGGACTGCACAGGCATAACCGGAGGTTCCGGAGAAGATTCGATGACTAGAAAGGGAGGAGGTTCGTTTCCTCGAGCGGATGAGGCTGCGGCTGCCTTCGCAGCTTCTTTTTGCGCCTTCTTCTTTGCAAGAAGGTCTTTGGGGTTGGGGAATTCCATGCTCATCGTGTCCAAGGTTGACTATGCGATTAAAGCCTCTTCGTCAGATAGTGGCTCGATGAACAACGGAGTGTCGAAGAGTCTCCTCGACGCACCCCTGATCACGAACGACCAATCAACCCAGGAAGGAACTCGTTTAACTACACCTGTTGGGATGTTAATAAAGTCCTTCCAGAGGCTCGACGCTTTGAGTCTTTTAGGAACGTTTATCTTATCCCACTCTCGGTTTGGCTGCGCAAGTAAACGTTCGAGCTTTTCCTCGAATAAAAGAGCCTTCATAAGTGGCTTCTTTAGCTCCTTGCCTATAACACAAAACAGAAAACTACATCAGAATTCTACAACACTTTGTTCATCCCTCGATGTTCTTTGTTCAAAACTTACGAAGAATACCCCATAAAGGGTAAAAAGCATTGGCCAGTCCACCCATTGACTTTTCGTTCACATGCATAAAAAAGTAATGGTCTTGCCAATATTTGTCGGCGTTATTCATTTCGCCAACCACCTGCTTCTTCCTCCTAGGATACATCGAATATCGATCGTGATCCTTTGAGTTTTCTTGTGGGTAATAAATGGCGAGGATGTCATCTACTGACATCTCGACACCCACCTCATCCGCTAATACGATCAAACCCAAGAAAACTCTTATACCGTTCGGCATCAATTGAGGAATTGCCAATTGATAATGATGCATGCTCTGGATGAGAAGAGGAGGAATCGGAAGTTGAAGCCCACATTCAAAATAAATGGTGTACATACAGATCCATCCCTCTGACACGGTGTCTGCTCGCTTGTCTGGAAAGGGGAGGCGAAGTTGGACTTTGTTTAGAAATCCATATCGACCCCTGATGTCCAACAAGTCTTCATCCATCAGAACGGAACGAGGGTTCGACGTTCGTAGAAACGACTCTACACTTAAACGGCGCAAAGGTTTACTTAGTCAAGCTATCGGAGGAATTGACAGAATCCATGTCCCTGACGTTGTCGTTGGACAATTCCTTTCTATAGCCTCATTGCTAGTCTCGGCACCCCTTCTACTTTGATGGGATTCAAATTCGAATTTCGAACGACGAATCACTGATGACCATTCATCGTCATCTGAGCTACTGTCGTCAGAATCACTGCTCGTCCAGTCTACGACGACTTCCTCAATGGGTCTCTTCCCTCTATCTGAATCCATGGTCTCACTAACAGATATTCGGGCGAAGGATGGAATAATTTTGGATCTAAAAGCCTCTACTTAATCAAAACCCTACAAAGCTAGAGATGACCACGAAGAATAGCAAACCCATAACTCAAAAAGAAAAACCCAGAAAAACTCGTCAAATCCCCTCAACCAAATCGCTCACCTAAAAGAAACGCAGAAAAATTAACCAAAATGACTCGGAAACAGAACAAAAATGACCCTACCAAATTAAAATTACTCAAAATGGAAAAGAAGAGAAGAAGAGAAGAATATTGCCTGAGATTCGAAGGTCTTGGGAAAACTTTCACTCTGATTTTTTGAATGTTCCAAGTGTACATATAGGGGATGAACGAAGGTATGCGAAGCGTTATATAGCTTTGAAATACAACCAACGGTCCTGATTTTCAGGTGACGCCTGATCAAATGGCGTGAATCACGAAACTTTTCGCATTCCCGCTCAGTGATCTTACGTCACAACGATTTGAATTTTGAAAAAGGAGAAGCCGTCGCTTCGGAGCACCCAATCAATGCAGGCCACGTGTATGAAGTGACTCTTCTTTTTGGGGCTCAAGTTTTTCAATCAAGAAATGTCAGTTCGTTCAAATTTTACTAATCTGACATATCAGAGATCGACACTGCATTCTTGCCGATGATCAAACACTCTATCGAGGACCCATCGCTCGATAGAGTGGGGGGCTATCTGTTGGGGTTAGACTTCGTCTTCCCATTACATCGTTAGCCTTTGACTGTTTATCAAACGAACAACGGACTCCTGAGTCAAATCTACAATATTTTCATATATTTGGGCCGGACCCAACTTATGATATTACTTCGTTCAATCGTGAACAATGATCGTTCGTATAATTGGGCCAGATCTAATTTACGATCTTAATTTATTCCAACATGAATTATGATCGTTCGCATTCGAACGTCGAATCAATCAGTTCAAATATGATCGGACGTACATCGAATCTAATATGAGCCATGAACGGTGCGTTCGCAAGAACTAAGCCTTCTTTTCTGATCATCGTTCGTCGCTCGTGCTTGACGAATATTACAAGGGATACTCCCCATAACCGTCAAGTCCACAATCGACAATGACATGTCAGATCTTTTATGATAACTGACAAGTCCATGATTGACAATGACGTCACATCCCAAATAACTGCTAAGCCTACTATCTGTGATTCATCCCAATAACTGTTAAATCCACATCGTGACATGTGTTTTAAAAGACATTGAACGAGAACCGCTCATCTGGAATTACGGGTTCAGAACCACTATTCTTTCTCTATAAATAGAGGAAGACCTCCCTCCAGACAGGGGACGACTTTTTGTCTGATTCTTACTTACCCTTACGCTGCCAAAATTCACTCAGAAAGTTATAACTCATTGTATTCGAAAACACTCATATACAGTGAAGAAACCACACTCACAAAGGACGTAGCATACATTTGGCGAACCTCTCTAAATTTCGGTGTTGTTGATTCTCTTTTCATTTTTCTTACTTGATTATTTCGACATTTAATGCTTTGTGAATTTCACCAACGATTTTCAAGGGCCCAATTGAATGTTTGTTTCATTCCTTTTTACTAACTTCTATTAAAAATTTGACGGTAGATTCACAGCATCTACATATTGTATTTTATACTTTTCATATAAATAGTAAATCTAAATATTTGTTATGTAAATATTAATAATTACATGTGAATATGTTAATTTCTATTAAATAAGTAAATTATTTTACTAATATGTTAATTTCCATTAAATAAGTAAATCATTTTTTCATATTAGTGTTCATTAAATTTTTATTTTTTGGATAAATTCACATATTTTACTAATATGTTAAATTTTTTTTTTTAGGGATCGCGTTCGAGCTCGTGACTTGAGTCGCAGGTGAGTCATCGATCGTTATAGAGCCTGGAGATCGCGACCCGCGAAGATCAGAAAATCACGTGGAGAGACCTCGAGACTCTCGTTGAAAACTGGTAGAGACACCATCGCGTGGTTGAGACGCCGTCGGCTCGTCGAGGCTCGCTCTTTTTTCTCTCTCCAGTTGCCAGCAAGGGTCCGAGATCTCTGTTTTTCCAGCGGCTCTCGAGACATCCGTCGCCATAATTGGGGACTACTTGGCCGAGGTTTCTTCGGCGGCCGAAGAATGTCGCAACGACAGAGAGAATGAGGGGAGAAAGAGAAATAGAGGAGAGAAGGAAGATAAATCTAATATAAAATCAAAAAGGGTAAAATGAGAAGAAAAAAAAATTAATTGAGTTTGAAAACAATAATAAAAATGCTATAATTTTTAATGATTTGAAAACCTACTATTTATTTCAATCTACTTATTAATTATGATATTTAGTATAATTACCGTTAGTTATTTTGGTAAATAAAACCCGTTTAACAGTTTTTGAGAGGGAAATTATCAAAAATAGTAATAACCTAATAATAATAAAAGGGAAATTCTACAATAGTTCGGTCCCAATTTATTTTATTTTATTTTAGATTAAGTTTATAAATAGCCTTTGAATTATATATCTTGTTTCAAGTTACCTCTGATTTTTTTTTTTTTTTCAATTTATACTCCCCTAAACTTTTATACTATTATGGGTCCCTTGTCAGTGAAAAAATAAACATAGATTGAACAAGTTCTTATTACATTAGCTTTGTTTATAAGTAATGTTGAAATTAAATAGTTTTTAGATGAAAATTATACCTTAATCAAATATAATTTGAAAGCAAATTGTACTTTTTTTGGTACTTAAGCGAAAGCAAATTATACTTTAATCAAACATATAGAGCACAAATTGTCTTTTACTCATATATATATATATATATATATATATAGTGTCGTGAAGCTATTTTAGAGGTACCTTTTCCCTATCGTAATATTTTAAATAATTTTAGTCTTATTTAAAGGTCAAATGATCTGAACATGTACAATTTCAGTTCATTTTTTAAGGACTGCTGATATAGGAATCATTTTCGTAACAGTAGAAAAGTCCGAAGTAGTGTGATGTTTAAAGTTAAAAATCAAGAACCAACTTGAGAATGAGAACATAATTTATGGATCATCTCTTAAAATAACCCATTCATTTTTGTTCAAACTCACGCAATAAGTAGTTGTCTTTTATGCTATGTTTGATAGAAGTAATGGAAAATAAAATAGAAGGTTGAGTAAAATATCTAAGATAAATAAAGGAAGGATTTTTTTGATTTTATTTTGATATTTGAAAAGGATGAAGATTTTCTTTCATGTAATTTGGTAGAAGAGAAAAAAAAATTAAAAAAATAATCTAATCCAGTTTATTTTACAATTATATCTTTGTATAAAATAAAAAGAAAAAGATAAGTAATGATTAAGGTCCTAATAATTTTTTTTTACAAGAAAGAATGGTCATGATATTTATTCTATATGTCATTTGCTTTGTCAAATTAGATTTAAAATTTTCTTTCATTCCCAATTTCCTCTCCATCAACGACCCAAAATTCCCCTCTTTTTTTTTTTTTTTTCCTTTGAAAATCCCTCCTTCAATTCCCCCCTCTATTTGCCACTCTACAAACACAGGCTTAGGGATCATTTAGTAGGAATGAGAGAAAACAAGGAGAGTGCTAGATAACTTAGATGAGAGAAATAAGAAATACTAACTTTGGGGTTGTGTTGAAAGAATCTAATTATATGATTTTGTAAAATGTTTGGACTTAAAAGTCAATAATGCATGAACATACACGACAATGTAGCATAAAAACAGCAAAAGAAATTAGTTATTAAAAAATATAAAAAATGAATAACCAAATAACAGAAGATGGACAAAAATTATAAATGTTAACAGAACGAACAACAAAATAAAAGGCAAATAGACAAAAACAAGAACGTGTTTTTCTTTCAGATGCAATGAAAGGTTACACGATGACCTCTTCTAACTCGTCGAGTCTATACACAAGAAAGACGCCAATCTACGCAGTCGATTTTGGTATCTTGTACTGTTTCTTGAGGAACTGAGAGGCCTCAGGATCAGTCCTGTGACACAATATTCTCACTAGAGTCTTAGAATCGGCTCCTAGTTTGCTTCGGCTACCCTGCATTTCCAGGCCACCCGCAGACTTCAAGTCCTCGATCAGCTCCCGAGTCTGCGTGATTGAAATAAAAAAATAAAAAATTGGATACTCTTGGTAATTGTACGTGAAAAATAACTTCTGGCAAACTAGTAAATAGTCGTGATCTTTGATAGCGGTCAAAAGCTCGTTACTGTTGTTTTGTTCCTCACGTGATCTTTCTTGACAAAATAAAACCTTGATTTCCCCCTCTGATTTTGTATTCAGGGTTATTACGCAACCATTTTTTAGGAGAACTTTCAGGACAGATTTCTAAACGGTATTTCTTGTAAACCAAATGTCTTCAATGACTTTTAGTAGTTCATTGATTTTTTTTATTATTCTTTTTTTACTACTATTAAGAAATGAAAAGTCCAGAATTCGAACCTGGATTAGACACTCACATACTTACGCACCCAACCACTTGAGCTAGTCCCAAGTGGCGTAGATTATTGATCATATAGCTATTTTTTTGCAGTAAAATTCACAAGGAAAATAACTCCTCAACTTCAAAGAATTTCTTTTTCTTTCAACTCTCAAGTATTTGAATGCAGTAAAACACGAGAAACTAACCTCATATCCATGCAACTTTACTACATGCCGGACACGTGCCACCTGGTTTTCGACTACTCCTCGAGGAAGGCCATCTCCTCCAGAAATAAAGAACTCCTACGAAGTATAAAAAATGAAGCAGATTCGATAAGATCTATCTATGGGTCTAGCAGATTTAAAAAATATATGTTATGGTTTAACAGCAAGGACATTCTCCTTTTAAGTGGACTCATTTTAGCTTGTGCCATATGTGGGAACATTCTGAGACAACTAAAACGACACCGTTTGAATATAAGTTTTGAATAAACAAGTGAAAGAAGAAGTTAACCAAACCACGTCATGCGAATTAAGGAGACGACGGAGACATAAAAAACAGAAGCGTGACAGAGTAATAGGAGCAGGACAGGATCACTCGAAAGGCAGAATGGAAGCTGATATGACACATAGGATAAAGAAGCATGTAAAATTAGAAATCCTTTAACAGACACGTGTAAGACCGAGATCGAGCAGTAATAAACCGACGATCAAGATTTACTTCTTGTAACCCATTTTGCGGCCCTCCCCCACTATAACATTGGGGCAACATTTGTACGTTTTTTACTGACTTGAGAATTAATAGAATTCCCATTCAAGGTTTTCTTTCAATTCTTAGGTCCAATTAAGCTTTGTATTTTGTTGTTTGTCGTTAGATCAAATTTCGACACAAACACCAGAGATGTTCAAACCAGGGAAAAAGGAAGTTCAAACATAGCATAATTGAACAGACCACAGATTTACTTTTAAATTATTGTCCTGACATTCAAGGATAATTATGCAAATACCTTTAAGACCTCCAGATCCTCTTCTAAAAGTTTAGCATCGCCTGTAGAGAAAAGTCTGAATGGACCTCCGTCTAATAGAACACGGTATAAGCCATCCTGAGAAGAGAAACACTTCAAACAATGTTAAACTGAATTTTTTTTTTTTTTTTTTAAATTAGATTTGTCTGAAGAAGCACACTTGGGCACAGACCAGTGCTGCTTGAAGAAGACTCGTTACTATGCGGTCACGAAGTGGCTCCACAATGATATTACATAGTTGGCTAAGTTCCTGCAGGACAAAGATACTACAAAGTTGAATAAGTCCTTATAGTAGTTGTTACATAGAAAACTTCACATTTCATAGTCCTGAATTTGTAGAACAATGAACGCATATATAGCAAGGTCACTCCGACTTAACAAAACGGAAAATTGGATTAGACAAAGGTCTGATGATTTTATTAAGCTGACAAATTCATGCTTAGATATGATGGCACTAGTTGTTCTATTTTCCCTAAATATTCAATCTGATATCTTATAGACTAAACAAGAAAACAATAATAAAAATACGTGAATGCTCAAAAGTAAAATGTGCTTTGACCTCCCTCTATCAGGGGAAACCCTAAATCGGAGATGAAGAAAATTCGCTAGATGATTTATTCTTACTTAATAATACCATTATGTGCAGTGTCTAAAGTAAAAAAGGGTAATTCTTCGGGTAAACTTACTGGCCTTTGCCTAGGATCAAGGGAGAAAGAAAACTAATATGGAAGTAACAAATATCTCAAAACTGATAAGAATTTGAAAATCAGTCTCTTAAGCACTCTTAACAATGTTATAACATAATATAATTCTAGTCAATGGTTAAAATCAAACCGCATCAAGTGGTTCAATTACTGCTTCGAACCGAGATTGGGAAACACTGGGTTTATATAAATTGTCAATGAAGGGCTCCCTTAAATCCCAGAAGATAATTTTAGTTCCTGCCACATGCAGATGGTAAACAATCAGCAATTTAGTTCGTTTCTCAAATAAGTACACATCAAGATCAAGCACAGATTGTTACCAGTGAACTCGCAGATACGATCAATAGCAGCATTTATATCTTTTCTACTCCCATCAAATGAATCCTTCTGTGCAAAACTTTTGGATTTCCCTTCTATTGATTTCTCTAAATAAAGAAATGTAAACATTCTAAGCATTAAAAAGTTGTTGAGTCAAGTAGAGAAAAAGTAAAGAAAACGTTACAAAGAAAAGTAACTAAACATACTTTCCCCAGAATAATAGCAAGAAACAAGGCTTGCATTTTACAGAACTAACCATTAGCTTAGTTTGCTTCTAACCGTACCAACATATCATATAGATTGAATAGTGCGTGGAAGGAGTATGCATCCTTAAATTAATGAATTGAAAAAGATACTAAGGAACAAAAAATTGAAATAAATTAAAATAAAACCAAGATACATACTTATAAACTTCTCGCTGGGCTTTTTCCTTGTCCATCTCTCCCAAATGCTATCTTCCAACTTATTCAGCTGACTAATTGCATACTGTGGGTGGCACAAAATTTGTTAGAATGGTCATTACTATTACAATGAAAACAGGACTTCGCAAATAATATAGAAGAATTTACATATTGGTTCTACAATCAATGCAATAAGACAGTTGTTTTTGCGAATTGGTTCCTCTTAAACTGTTCTGTGCTTTGAAATTGTGACTGGATTTTCTGTCTTGTGAAGATGCTAAACCCACCTCAGTTTTGAAAGTTTCTTTAAGGGGCATGGTAGCAATATGCGGAGAATGTTGTAACCCTGAACGGCCAGAGCGTTGTGTAACATGTGCACATGTTGTGTGTGCGTATATATATACATACATTTTCAAAAAAAGAATAAAAAAAAAATTCCACTTCCTCAAACTCTCTATATAGTCACCAAAACCTTACTCTCATGATCGCAAATGTCAAAAGAGATAACACGACCAATTATAAGATTTAAGTAGTTCTTTTACAACTGTGCAGACTAAATTGATTTTTGAAATATTACAATCAAACGATCGCTGGGTTGAGAAGCTAAACATACTCTATTTAAAATGTCCATTAGAAGAAAATCTTGGAAGCAAAAAAGACTACTCGTATGAAATCTTCATGATAAAAAATCCTCCCCTTCACCCAAACAGGAATAAAGGAAGAAAAGACTCCGGATATTTATCGATAAGCTTGGACTCACATATAGTGTGTTTGATTGAATACAAAGTGTTGGAGTTGTAAGGACATTAATTTCAATCGACTTTCTCTCATCGGGCAATCTAGGGTCAAATAGTTCCTTCTTTACAAAAGCCTTTATTCCAGAATCCTTCCTGTATCGTGTGAGAATTGGCACAGGAGGAATCAAATCTTCCTTGCTAGCTGCATGACCAGAATTTCTCTTCAATGACAATGGGGATAGCAAAAACGGTATATGATAAAGTCGATGGAAATATTTGATCAACAACAAACCACGGAATAAAAGTAAATACGAATGGCAACAAAAGAGACAAAAATAGAAACAACAAACTGTTAAGAAATAAGTCCTTGATTTTAAAGGCAGAAAGCAGCAACAAGCACTAATATTCGGTAAAAATTAGTGAAAGCTAAACAAAAGAATATAGCATGTAGAAAAAACACACGTAACTCTTATATGGAGGCAGAGTGTAATTAATAAAGCAAGCAGATGAGTTTTAAAAAAATAAATAATGAATGAGCTAAAAATTCAAATGTAGCATGTTCTCACCCAACTTTTCGACAACATGATTCGCATAAACTTGAAATGCATTGTCGATGCCACGAAATAAGCTGCTCAATTCAGAAGATCTCATTGGAACTTTAAGAGCAAAAAATTGATCAACTGTCTGGAACAGAATATATACACAACAAAAAGCCATTGGATTTTGTCAATAATTTGCTAAACAATACCAAAGCAAAAATTCATAAATGTATAAAAAAGCAGTACTTCCAAGAATTTAAAGATTCCAAAAGCTTCCAAAAACTCTAATATTATAGGAAGCTAAAATAACTACTTGTTTGAATACTTGCCAAACTTTTCAAATAATCCATATTGTTAAGGTCTGACCTTCAGTCAAAGGTCAACCATGTCTAGCATCACTATTTGTTCGCGTCATCGGAATTTATTCCCTGATAGGATAATCTTCCTCATTTTTTACAAGAGTAAGATATCAACTTTAAATATCGACCTCATGAAAACCAGTTATCTATCTTGCAGAACTAAATTTATATGAAAAAATATATAGTTTAAATTTTGAGCACCCGCTCTAAATCTTGAAACTTGGGTTCTAATAATTTGTTTCACATATGATTCACACAAAGATCATTGAAGTTTGAAGACAATTAAATATGTTACGAATTATAATACTTTGCTCCTTGATACAGTTTATAACAAGTGAATGTGAACAAAGTTTTAAATATAGAGCATCAATACATGCCTGTACAGCTGTGGCCACTGGCCATAAACTTCATTTTCAATTTTTTCTCGGGGAATTTTTTTCCTTCCTGTTTTTTGCTTTACCTTTGTCCTTTGCTTATGGATTTCTCTCGTGAATTCACCCATACACAGACCAAGAGGGCTATGTATTAGGCAGAATGATCAAAGAACTTTGATCAAGGATAGGCAATTTCTAAGCTCAACACACAATAAGACCCTCTAAACGATTCTAAAAAGTACCAGTTTAGGTATTGAATATTGGTTTTTTCTTCGTATCATGCCTTCCTATGATAATGCATGTTCAACCATGCTCATACCAAGAAAGAGTATAATATTAAAAAAGTCAAATATTCTAAATCATTATTACTATTTTTATTTTTATTTTTTGCTGAAATGCAGAGTTCTGATGAGATATGGTGCATAAGTGCTAGTATGTTCGCAACTACTAAATTGTTGTTTACGATTAGAGTATAACATCCAATGTTTTTCCACCTCCTAAAAGCTTAAGCTTTAAGGCGAAAGGGTAAACTGTAAATATACTAATTGTCTTGACTCTTGACCCTTGAGAAACCATTTAAAAGAGAAAATTTGACAAAGAGAAAAATAAATGTCTAGAAGAAAAAAAAAAAAAACAAAACAAAACAAAAACAAAGACTGTACCTCCTCCACAATCCTATATACTTCAACAATTGAACTTCCATGCCTCTGTTGAGGTGATATTGGGTCCCACCGCTGTTTAAAACCATGTTATTATGGTAAAACAAATAAAAGGAGAGAACGGTTTCCACAGATAATTAATTTCTCTTAAAAAAAAAAAAAACAGATTACTATTGCTGTCACTGTTGAGAATTCAACATACAAAATCTTACTAGAGGTCAAACACACAAATTTCTCCAAAAATCACACACAATACTGGGGGCACCCTCATAATTCTTACTACTGACATAATAACAACAGTAACATTGTCAGTTATACCTCCTGTGCAATTGCCCGTTCGACCCAGCCTAAGATTCTTCCAAGCTGTGAATTTACCCAACGCAATACCAATGTTCCGGACACGGATTCAATCTGGAGGAAAACAAAAACAAAAACAAAAAAAAAAGTTTACAAAGGGGAGTTTAAATGAATGATACACTGTATGCATAAATGAAAGTAAATAGTATCATTGCTTCAAAGACAGATTCGTTCTGAAAGTACGGACACAGATAGTTTTACAAGATCAAATAAGCTTATAGTAAGTAAACCACTACTGCCAAACTTTATACATGCACCAGCAAGTGCACACATGATTTCAGACTCACGTGGTTACTTTAAATGATCATAGTACATTACAATCTATTTGTACTTGTTTTTCAAAACAACAAAATGACATGAAAATTGTTTTCTCATTTTAGAAAAGAAGAATATGAAACAATATGAAGTTCTTAGGAATTATTTGATCTCTAGATCTTTGTTTAGAGTTTGTATGGTTTACTTTTTATTGTCTGTTGTCTCTCTCGTGTTGAGGATTCTTCATCCTCTTTCCTTGTAATTGATTTATAATCAATGAAAAGGCTTTTTCTTATCAGAAAAAAAAAATTGATCCCTAGATCTTACACGACTAGCAAATAGAAATTATACAAACAGAAAACCAAGCACATTTCAACATTAAGCATAGTATTCCGTATTTCTTCCTATTATGGATGGTAGGAGTGGCAAGAAGCTAATCATCAAGGGTTGATCCATTCACTAATTTGAGACTATGATTAGGACATCATGAGGTATCTGGACTTCATAAGACGTTCGTCCTTGGTGATAGTAATAAACACAACCTCTGATTTACTTAAATCAGCGGGGTTTATTGTTATGTATCTTTTAGTTTGTTTTGTTCGTTCGTTTGTTTTTTTTTTTCCTTCCTATGTTCTGTAGTTGGTTTCTGCTTTCATACAAGGATTCCTTATCCTCTTTTAGTACTTTTCTTTAAAAGTACAAACCTGCTACATCTTTTCTTTTTTCGTATGGGAAAAAAATCAGGGAAAAGAAAAACACAATCGAGATATCCTGATAAAGATCACAAGCAAAAGAGATTGTGTCTTTGATCACAAAAATAAATAAGTAAATAGATAAATTAATAAATAAAATCTAGGGAAAATCCAATTATGCACCTGGTATAAAGTCAATCTCTTGCACAAGACCTGTGCAGTTTCCTCTTCACATTCAGACGTAATAAGTGCAATAATAAACTGCTCAAGTCTATCAGCTGCCGGAAATACAGATACTGCATCCTCAGTAAGATGTTCAGCGCCATCGAGATAAGGTTTCTGAATAAGCATTTCAATCAAGTGCAATTAGTCTAATTAAGGTAAAATGGACATATCAAAGGAAACGTAACTTGATCATGGACTGAATTTCACTAACCAACTTGTTTCCATACAGCCTGTGGAGAAGCGAAGCTGAGACAAAAGTTGCTTGTGGATGCCGCTGGGACAATATTGGCATAAACATGGTCGAGTCTTTTTTCACAAGCTTCTTGCTCTCTTCTGCAAGTAATGCCAAAGGATGCTCATGTCTTGTATCTGACTTATCCACAACCTGTAACATCTGTACCAAGAACACAAAAATATTTCAGAAAATGGAGAGAGAGAGAGAGAGAGATATGGAGGCATGGCTGCAGCACCATGTGAAGGAAAAGTTTCAGCCTCAGAAGGCTTAGTCTGATCACCATTGAGCCTCAGATTAAGCCATAGCTAGGCCAAGTATCACTCTATTTTATGTTTCATGTTACCGCCATAAGCTTTAAGGAGATGAAAAAGATAATAGGTATCCAACTGCGATACCACCCATGAAATTAATGAAGCCTGAAAACAACTCTGAAATACCAAGCTATTTTCTTTTCTTTCCTTTTTTTCTTTTCAATCCATGAGCAACTCTTGAAAATAAGAGATCCATTGGCAATATAAGTAAAAATATAATCCCTCCTCATTACAAAAAGTCAAGGCACTCATGCAGCGAAACACATTTCATTAGCCACAAATCTATGATGAATTCTTGATCAACTATAATTCTTACCCTCGCAAATGCATTCTTAATTGATGATGATATGTACAATTCTATCTGATCTCTGTCTGAAACGGATGTAGACTGCATTACTGCCTGTTTGCAACAAGAAAATTGCAACTTCAAACCTTTTTCAGGATGTAAGAGTTTTACAATGAAATATTAACATCCTAAGGAAAAAGCAAAAACCGCCCAGCATGAAGTTTATTATTAGAAGAAGCTCAAAAATCTTGAGAAAGCTACTTTAACTGTTCTGATTACAAGTACATTAAGTTTAAAAACTGCTCATAAGAGCACATCACATACTGTTTCGGGTTCTTCCACAAGCAGCCTTCGAGAAATCATTGCAACTGCTACTATATTCTCCATCAGCAGTGAATCCTACAAGATGATAAGAAGCACAAGACTGACCCGTATAACTAAAATGAATTGTTCAAATATAAAAACAAAAAAGAAGTGACCAAAAGCATAGCAATTATTTAAAAGAGTAGTGGACGCAGCTATTCCAAGAAATTCTGATCAACTTAAAAGGAAAAAAAAAATTTCAAAAAAAAATATTCCATGCTAGAACCTGCTTATAGTTACAAAATTGGGAATCGGCAGATTTCTTCTATTTTTTTCTTTTCATTCTTATTTTTTATTTTTTTAGTAGAGTAATACAGAGAAACAATTCAATCATTTACCAGATATAAAACCAAGCTGCAGAATCCTTACCTAGTAGCATACAAAAACTAGGAGTCCAGTAAAATCTGCTAAGGTTTGTTATTTACGAGCAGACACATTTATTTCAATCAGTTTTTAGTTTCAGACGAAAACAACAAGTAAGTAGAGATAAGGGATTGCAGAACAAGTGTAGTATCATTTTTTGCCATTAAATCAAAATAAACTTATCAAAACTATAACTCTAGAAGAGATTACCTCAGCAAAGTGAAGATGGTAGTCTCCTAGGTGCTTATCAGCCCATTTCTGAATGGGTGACAAAAAGGAATGTAAAAAAGAAACGTCTCGAGATCCCTGGTCACCTTCGATTTTGGTACACAAACTTTTCAAGTGTAACCTCTCTTGTGCACCACGATGTTCCTTCATTGGTATTTTGTTCAATTGCTCAATTGCATGTTGTAAAATTCCATGATCATTTGTAATAACATACTGTTATCATTGAACCAATTATCAGAAATAAAAGAATATTAGAAAGGACCAAATGTATTAGAAAGGAATAAAAGACTAATAGAAAAACATATATTTGACGAAGTTGAGGAAGATATTGGTTATGTTTGGGTAAGAACAAATATTGGGTGGCTTTTTTGGTATTTCAAAACTAAGGACCGCTGATTTCTTGATTCTAATGGCTTCACAAGTCTTATTTTGGGACTGTGATTGCTTTTTTGGTATGTGTGTGTGTGTCTCTCTCTCTCTCTCACCGCTGATTTCTTCTTTCCTGATCTGTTGAGAAAATAGGATTTGATTTCTAATGGCTTCATAAGTCTTATTTTGGGACTGTGATTGCTTTTCTGGTGTCTTTTTCTTTTTTTAATTTTAATTATTTTTGTAAAAATGCTATTTACTACAATTTCTCAATAAATATGCAGACAAACTTTTTTTTTTTCAGGTAATTGGCCGTTTTTTATTTTTATTGGATTTTATGATAGTCCATCAGTGTACCAATAGTCCATCAGAAAGCAACCCCAAACAGAAATTCAAACTGAGGAAGGATGTCTGCCAAAGGACCTTTAAAATAAGGGCTCTAAAACAGTAAAAAGACATGCATTTCACATTTTGTGAACCACAAGTCAATTTATATGGATGTGTGCATTTGTATGGGAAGAGAAAAAGAGGCAGGCAAATAGTTTTGTGACTCCATGTGTATATATACGTTTGTTAGTCCATGTGCACACATGTTTGTGTGCACTTGCGCATGTGTGAGAGAGACAGCTCATCGTGGATTGTCAACCATCATATTCACAGAGAAGATAGTGATCTCCAATAGTAAGGATAAATAAGAAATGCAAGTCCAACATAAACTTTACCTGACGGAATAGTACCCATGCAAAACAGGTGTAATGGATGGTCTCTGTGATTCCTAAAACGCGCCAGGTTGACTTGAAAAGCTCAAGCATCTCTTCTACTTCCTGGAACAAATAAAGAAAATCTTTTAGATGTTATTGAGTTATTTACAACTTTTCCAGTCGCGAAAGAAAAAGTTATTTACAACTTATCACTTTACAAAAACATTTTTGTAGTGACAATAACTAGCATTTGTATAAGCCATAATAGAAGCTGTCCTCCATCTTGAAAGCTTTTAGCCCAATTAAGGAAGCACACAATGGCTTGACGAGATCAAACTAACTTTCCATAATAGCAAGGAATTCGAAATTCCGAAGAATTTTAAGCACTCAAGTCGGTCTCAAGTTATCAAGGTCAAGAACAAGAGTTCTCACCTCTGTCAGCTTTCCCTCATCTAATACATCAAAGACACTGAGAAGCAGTTTCTCATACAGTCTAACATTTAAGTGATAACCATCTGCCCAGTGGCATACTTCCCCAGTTAAATCACCCCTGGAAGGTCTTTCAGCCAGAGGAATGGCCATCTCTCTGAGAGCTCTTAGGCATTCTGTTCGCTGGAGTTCACCCGTGGAAGAAGGAAGAAACTGAAATAAAAGAAACAGAAAGAGACAAAAAGACAAAAGTAAATCGACAATTATTTATCAAAGAAAAAAAATAGTAAAAGGTAGTCAAAATACAACATTAACGGAATAAACATACAAACGATGAGAGAGTATACTAAGGCTAAAAGAAGTCACTATTTTGATTGGTGGCTGGACCAGAATCCTCTAGCACGTGACATAATTTGTGTATGTGTATGTGTGTGCTTTTTTTTTTTTTTTTTGGGCAGGAATGGTCGGGCCAACTCAAGCATGCGTGATGTCATAGAAGATTCAACAAATAACTCTTTCTCAGGGACAACATGATTCATCCAAATCTCTCTCCAATTTTGGCTTCGAAGCAATTTCCAAAGTTGCCAAATGATATTTATCACCATTCTTACAATTCCAAATACTTGTAAGTCTAACCATCCTTTCAAACACCTTGATGATCACAACTGACTTTGAAAGTATCAACAGGACAAGGTATTTCCAAAGGCAAGTAACAATTTGCAAAGAACGTGATAAAGAACATTGTAAACCATGTAGCAGTGTAACACACCTCAGATTCCTCAATCTTTGCCAAAAGAATTCTCAACTCACTCGCCTTACGTCCAGATTCCCCGAAACCAACAGCAGGCTGATTAATAAGCCCCTCTTCCAGGATGTTTAGCTGTACCAAATTTGGAAATACTTAAGTTGAACATATGCATAGCCATATATCTTCAATCCAACTGCAACAATAAGAGAGTTTAATTTGCAAAAATGACAAGACATGAGTATAACTTACCTGCCTTTTTGCCAACGTATATAGGCCTTCTTGTCAGAAAATTCTGAGCGTGAAATGCAACACAACAGCTCCAGTGGGACAAGTAGAGCATCCATTCTCTTGCCCACTTTACCCGATAGAGCATTAAGAAGCCCCTGTCTTGTCCTGATGTCCATCGCCTCTGATATCTGCACTTATAAGAACCATGAGTACGAAAAAGGAAACAGTGAATAAGAACCAAAATTGCCTACCAAAAAAAGCCAAAATACTATATTTGGCACAACTATTGATTTTATTTTCCAATGCATGAATGCCATTTTAAATGCCATATTAAAAATATCATATTTTTCTCCCATTTATAAAATGTCATTTTATTTAATTTTTTTTTTTAAAGGACATTTTAATTATTTTTTTAGTATCAAGCATTAATGTCATCTTTGTCAGTGTTGATTTTTGTAGGGGGAAAAAAAATTAAAGTTTCAAAACGTAAAAATGGCAACTTTATAATTAATTATTGAAAAGTCAACAAGTCAACCCAAATCCCAAAATTTGGCATGTGCTATGCTTGCTGCCAAATTTGGAACCAAATGTAGCCATATGCTAAACATAGTAGAAAAAAATAGCACTGCATTCTGTGTGCAAATTCTAAATTCTAGTATTGGCACATTAATTTTGTAGGGTATTGGAGATGCTCTAAGATGCATTCACAACGAAACTAGATGCTTTCTTGTACCTCCATCTGGACACGCATGGTCTCCAACAGACCAACCAATCCAGGTACTCGTTGAGATTGACTCACAATGCTTTCAGTTTTGCTACGTCCAAGCTTACGCATTAGCTTGGACCTCTTATCTTTCTTTTTCTCCTTTGCAGGTACAATGAGACCCCTGTTTACAGAGTTTAAAAATAATTTATGTAATGCAGAAAGCAGAAAAGGATAAAGCAAAAAGGTTTTCTGCATACGGAATTACATGGCATTCTAAATCAGAATATTCCATTATAGGTAGTATAACTTTCGGGGTGATTTTCAGAACATCTTATGCCTTTTAAAAGTTTGGTAGACATACTTAGATTACCCTGATTTGTAACAAATAAGCAAAATTAAAAGAGGCAGATGATAATAAGGAGTCAAATCAAAAGACAAAAGAAACCATATAACTAATTATCCTTCAAAATTCAATAAAATTAAAATTGATCAAGAATCTTCAATCACAGAGAAGACAAAGATCTCAATCTCTCACGTAAAGAAAATGCATCTTTGTACTTTGCCTTCTAACAGTGCTATTTCTCTCCAACCTAACTACATATAAGGCAGTTGTAACTTTTTCATTTTTTCATGTTCTAAAACATAAAAAGAGAGCTCCCATTCTAAGGTTTCTTAGACACTTTCTTCCTCTTTTCTTCTCTCTTCTTTATTATTTATACAACAGGGGAAAATATATAGTCCGCCAATGTCTAAAAAAAGAGCAAAATCCGTGAACTCTTTGGTGGAAGACACCCAACAATAGTCGAGAAGACCTCATCTCGAACTATGTCTTGCAAATACCTCATCTTGAAAGTTGAAACTATTCCACTATAATAGGCAGAAGTTGTAATATGTAGCGGCTGGAATTAATTTCTACCACCCTCATCCTCACTATTATCATTGAAGCAAATATCAAGCAAATATCCACATCTTTATGGAGACCGCCTACTAGATTTAACTCCGTAAGAAGTTTAAACATGACTTAAAAGCTACTTTGAGTTTAAAATGCATACAACTCTAACAAGATAGTGAAAACGTACCCTGAAGCACCAGCACATGCTAGCAGGATTTCATATGCGGTTTCACGGAGGTCATCGTCTGTGATACCTAAAACAATGAAAGCAGAAAGACCATAATGTACCCATCCCATGCAATGTTAGATGTCACAATTTATCCTAATGCCTAACAGTAATGCTTAAATGTTTTTACCAAAAAAGAACAAGGAAAAAAAAAAAAAAAAAACCATTTTGGAAATAAATCTTCATGTCAAAGGCTATACGGCAGTCATATTCTAAAAGGATACCATCTTATGAATACTATACAAATTTTTCAAGGAGAAATTATTAGGTTGATCAGCTATCACAGAATTTTTTTCTGATTTATTGTAATCGGGCTCCAAATTTGAAGGGATCGAAGTCAACTCTATCTATTTGCACCTACACATCAATTACTCTAGAGTAACGTTACAAGAAAGTTGACATTTCCTTCCCTTTTAAACTTATTTTCTGTGCTTTATTAAATTAGAACCAAACACATGTTAAAGCCTCACCAAACAAGTTTGTCCCTTGTGCGACTACACCTACACCTACACCAGAGGGCCACAATAAAAACGATTTGGTACCTACTGGTCTAGTTGCACGCGTATATTTTACATATGACTCCAAGGTAGAGATATAAAGTGTGGATGACTCATTCAAAGCTAAAAGGCACGGTAAGATTCATGGTTTAGAAGATTGAACAATCGTTAAATACATTAAATGTATTATGTTCATAATAATTTGACGTGTATGTGAGTTGAATTTTACTGAATAGGAGATATTTCAGATACCTGTCACAAAAGAAGGCAATTTCGCAGCAAGATCAGCAGCATCATTTCGATTTCGTCGTGACATTCGGATGTTAGTAACTTCTTCAACATCATCGTCATCCTCAAAATCTTCAATATCATCTACATTTAGTTCATGAATTTGCGTGGAGTTGAAAGACTCTGATTTAGACACATTAGACGCAACAGGCAATGAAGCAACATCCGCTATAGGAGGTGTTAGATCAGGAGAGGGTGAGAGAACAGGCGGTGGAGTATAAACAGGAGGTGGTGGGCAGTCCGGTACAGTGGGTGGTGCCCTTTTAGGAGGAGAACCCGAAATCTCAGGATCCGTAACCAAAAAAAATTCACCAACCGAACCTGTATTATTCTGGTCAAATCCACAAATGACCAGCACAAACAATATGAGCAATCTGACTGGCCAAAAAAAAAAAAGCGGATAATAAATGTCCCATAACATTTTTCCAGTGTAAAAAGGATTAAATATAGCCGATAATTGTTACAATTTTTGTCTAGCAAGGCCCAAAGGGATCCTAGATATTTAAAACCGGAATAAACAACAATTAGAAGTGATTACTTGGAAGACAATGTACAGTTTATCTCGATCCACGTTTCAATACCCAAAGTTAACAACTTATGCATTATGAAAACTGCGAATGTCATTCACCAGACACAGGTCCCAAATGCGAAAAACTACATTACATAGCTTACCATTTGGGGCAAACCAGTATTGTCATGATAATCTCGAATAGCTTCTGAAAGTTCAAGCATTCCACCTACATTGGCAATAAAAAATTACAAAAAGCATTTCACATTAAAGAATTCCTAACTTTCAATCACGAAAAATGAACCCGATTTCCACCTTTCTTAGCACAATTGAGGACATAATCAACGCTGACTTGATCAAGATCCAC
Organism: Ficus carica; assembly: GCA_009761775.1. NCBI lineage: Eukaryota > Viridiplantae > Streptophyta > Magnoliopsida > Rosales > Moraceae > Ficus > Ficus carica. Next base: position 13,888,681 of record CM019742.1, on the reverse strand, counting down.
ATCGTCGAGCGTAACCGCGCCCGGAGGCATTACAACCTTCTTTATCAGACTGCCAGACAGTATAAAATCAAGAAGTATCTTCCGGTCCCGCCGATACCTCTGCAGCAACTCCAAAGAACTTTCTCTGCATTTTTCACAAAATTCACATCTTTCATCTTTCTTTCCAGCAAACAAAGAAAAAAAGAATCAACATCGAAGAATGGCAATAAAGAAACATACTCTTCCATCTTGGAAAGAGACCGCGAAGAAGCTTTCTTTACAAGCTGAGAAAAATAAATACAAATCAAAGAAAATCCATTAATTAACCGGCAATTTCATTAATTAAGCTTTTTTTTTTTTTTTTTTTGCCACATTGTTTCCGATTTAATCGAATTGGAACGATATGTTCTCGGAAGATCTGTTTTGGATTGCAGGAATTGAAGAGAACCAAACTGGAATTCAAAATTCGCATGTGAGACCATAATTATTATAACATTATAAGAAAGGACGGTGTTTGTTTACCTTAGATTTTCTAGGGAACTAAACAGAAGCTGAAATCTAAGAAGCGAACTCATCCAAGAAGAGAGCTTGAGAAAGAATCAGAAGAAATGAAAGTCAAGATTGAAGCAAACAAGAGTCAAAAGGATGAGAGTTACGGTTGGATTTTGGAATGGCGAGTTCAGACTCTAGACAGAGAGAGAGAGAGAGAGAGAGAGAAAATGAGATTTGGATCCTCCAACTTCGCTGTTTTTATTATTATTATTCTTTTTTCTTTTTTTTTTTTCTTTTTTTTTTTTCCTTCTTCTACGCGCCGGTTTGATTGTCTGAACTGGAGAAATATAGGTGAAATTGAAGTAGATAGTGGAGGAATTAAAACGGGTTATTAAGTCCCCATTCATTGATAAATGTTTCAAATTATTTTGGAACGGAATCTTAACGGGTTGTGGTTATAAATATAACCTAATTGTAATATAATATTAAATTTATGTAACGGTGTAAAGTTTGAATTTTTTTATTTTTAAACTAAAAAAAAAATCATTTTTATTCAATTTACATGAAACAGCAAACGCAAGATAAAGTAAAGATAAAATAAGAGAAAAAATCAAGAGATAGGAGAAAGAAGAAAAGGTTAATAGAGAAAATTATACTCCAGTAATTATGTTACACTCCAATTCAAATGATACAACACCATACCGACTCAAAAGACAAATACATATGTTCTCATTATAGTTGTTTGGCCTCATTCGGGCTGTTTTGTATTTTGTTGGATCTGACTTGTAATTTTATTGATTATTATTATATGGTCCTTTTTATTAATTAGTAATATGGTCCGATGAGTAAACAATGAAGGTGCTAATTGGCTTGAGATGTTCCGGTATATCTATACCGATTCTTATCACGGATAATATTTATATTGTATAAATAATAATAATAATAATAATAAAAGAAAAGAAAGAAAGAAAGAAAGAAAGACAAATTAAGTACATTAGAAACTAATAATTCCTAGTAGCAGTACTAGTTTGGTAGAATGATTATTTCATAGACTGCCTTGGTTCACAATCTCACCACTCTCAACTCCTCTAGTGATTTTCCCTTGGTTTCAGGAACCAACAAAGTACGCACCAATCGAAGGAAGTTGGCCACACCAAGTATGATAAGAGCATTCTGCATACCAACTCCAGGAGGGCAACCAGGATCTGTCTCGTTGGGATTTTACTTTGTGCTGCGTACAAGAACCCAAAGGCGCCAACTATGGCTCCGGCCTTTCCTGCAGCAGCTGATATTCCATGGCAGGTAGACCTTAGCCTTGCCTGGAAGATTTCCGCCGGCACAACAAAAGTGGTTGCATTGGGTCCAAAATTGGCCAAGAAAAAAGTCAATGAGTACATGACCGCGAAACCAATTCTATTAGATGGTAAAGTCCAGTGGTGATAAGGAATTGCAAGTGCAAACATAAAAACAGTCATGAAGAAGAAACCCATCATTGAATCGCAAAAACGTCCCATAGTATCAATGAAGAACACTCTGAACCAATACCCCGGAACAATACTACATAGCGATATCAGTGTTTGGGCCCTTGCGATCCTATAAACCTCCCCGATAGCACTCATTGTTTTCGCTGGAGGGATCCATCCGACTGCACTGAAGATATCCTTTTGGAAGAGATTTTGGCTATAAAATGCAATGTCAAATAAGAACCAAGTAGAAGTTTTACCAAGCAAGTGAAGACCATGTCGACGAATAAATTGCTTGTTGAATAAGCCATAAGACGATGATCCATCTCCTGCCGACCTCTTTATAGTGGTCTGTCTTCTCTTGTTCTTCGTCTCGAAGATTAACCTGCAGGACTTTAGACATGTCCATAGCTGCTTGGTCTACTTTTTTGGCAACAAGAGCTGTGTATCGAGCTGTCTTGGGAATTTTCATACGCCGGTAGTAAGTAAGGGCAACAGGGATTGCTCTGAACATGAGAATTATTCGCCAAATATAATTGGCTTGTGGAACAAGAGATTCCTTTGGGTTGAGGGAATAGGGAGGAGCATTGTATTTTCTCTTAAATGCACTTGAGATGATTAGAGACGCAATTCCACCAGCTAAAATTCCAAAACCCTGCACGGCAAACACTGCAGCTATGAAAGCGCCTCGAGTTCTTTTATTGGCATATTCAGACATGATCGTAGCTGAAAGGGGGTTATCATCACCAATGCCGAAACCAAGCCAAAATCGGAAGAAACAAAGCATGGTCATGACACCTTTCGCGGTGTGTCCAAATGAGAGTCCCGAGGCTATAGAGCAAAAGACCATGATCGCTAGCGTTATGCCATAAACTTTCTTTCGTCCCAATTTATCCCCTAACAGCCAAAGAAGAGCTGACCAGCTAAAGTGCCACAAAAGGCAACACCGTTAACTGCTGCCGAGATGTTAGGAGGCAAGATACCGGGCTTTGGCGCACCTTCCTTGGTGTAGTATATGCGACCGAGTAATTTGGTGACGATGGAGATGCAGAAAAGATCATATGCGTCTGCAAAAAATCACATCGCTGCAATCACGATCGCTGTGAAATGGTACCATTGGGTCTTGGCCGCATCAAGAGCATTGAGCACTGCCAATTGATCTCGAGCCATTTGTGCATATAACTTGATAGATTACTATATTTTATGTTGTTGTATATCAATTTTGATTCCCTAATAACTCCATGTGCATGTTATAACTACGTTTTACAATAAACTTCTCTAACATCAAAATCAAAGAAATTAGACAACTAAATCTAAAAATGCATATTAAAAAAGAGAGAGAGAGAAACAAAAGTGGCAAAGTTTCATGTACGAAGAGTCACAACAATATCATAAATAAAATTGAGAGAGATTATAAACTTAAACAAAGTTCATGTGCTATACAAATGAAGTTAACGTTAGCTGACTAGAGAACCGTTCAAGGGCTTTTTCAAATTTTAAGGATGGTTTATATTGCAAAAACTATTAATTATTAAAGACTGTAGAGTCCCCGTGTTTGACCAGTAATGCCCTAGTGACGGAGTCACGTTGGACTCATTTTCTTTTCTACCTCCATTTGGACTCATTTTCTTTTCTACCTCCATCTGATGTAAGAAGAATATTATTATTAACTTGTTTTGTTATTTTTGTTAAACTTATGTTATTTTATTTAGGCTTCATTTAGAAACCATTTCAAATCAAAATTTTCATCTCAGTTTTTGTCTTTTTCTGAAAAAACTTTTGTCTTTTTTTGAAAATTTTTTTATCTTTTCTGATAAGTCAACAAAAATTTACTATTGAAATTTAAAATTTCCAACTCAAACTCATTCACCAAACGGACCCTTAATGTCGTTTCTTTGTGTTTAGTGTTGTATTGATTATTGTTAGTAAGGCTATGTAAGCTTAAGGCAAGATATATAATGGACGGTTATTGAATATTGAATATTGACACCAGACTAATTGATTTTTCCTCTCCATTTGAAGTTTTCCCTTGGGCCATGGATTTGGCTTAAGTTCTTCTCATTCCCACTGCATCATTTGGTGTTGTTCCCGGGGAGGTACGGTAGCCATGGTCGGCGATTGGAGCTGCTTCGACGCCGATGAGCGTGAAGTAAAAGGCCTTCTGGGTGAATCGAGAGCTCCAATGGAACGAAGCTGGAGATTCATGCTACCGGAGTTGCGGATCTCACCGGTGGAGTGCCCACCAACGAACCTGTTCTCCACCACCCCCTCACAGGTATCTTCATTCCCCCACCTTCGTCTTCTTTACGGACCCACAACCATCACTCTTTTCCATCTCCACCATCTCCATCTTTCTCGCAGACCCACCGCCATTACTCCCTTTCATTTCCACACTTCCATCTCCCCAAGAACCCACCCCCACCGTGACTTTTCCAAGTCATCATTACCACAAACATTGCAAATCCACAGGCTTTCTACTCCCACCGTCTCCAAACGACCTGCAAACAAATACTCAGATTTCACAAGGATCAAAAATTCAGATTTCAGATTTCACAAAACACCAAAGCCCTTCGTTGAATCAGAGCGACATAAATACTCGCAAACCCCGGCGGCACAAGAACCTTGATATGACGAAGATGCTTCACGACGTCGGGTACTCGAGCAGCGCAAATGGTAATTTGAGGAGCCGGAGACTCTCGGGTCTGGTGGCCGAAAACTCGAACTTGACCAAGAACGGCCGCGCTAAAGGCAGCGAGAGTTTCTCGAGCTCGACGAAGAAGCATCGATGCCTTGGGTTGATGAAAGAGCAAAGAGGTTGGGCTAATCGAAAAACCCCCGCCTGGCGGAGACGCAAACTTCCCAGGGATTAACAAGAGGGATCACGCAAGCAAGGATTTGTCGGAGAACCTTCTCAACCCAGCCGGTATGCGAATCTCAAGTATTATTATGGCCTGTTTGGTGCACAAGTTCAATTTGAGTTGAGTTGAGATTTTTAAGTTTGAATGTAATTTTTGTTGACTTTTACAGAAAAGACATAAAACTTTTTCAGAAAAGACAAAAAACATGATGAAAAAAAGTACATTTTAGTTTAAAATGAGTGCAAATACCAAACACCCCCTAACTTTAACTCATTTCTAATGACTTTAGTTTGTTCCTAATGTTTTTAGTTTGCCAGCTGTAATAAGGCTAGCTATAGAGTATTCTAGAAAAAGTTGATTAGTGGGTTTGTCAGGTTCCTTTTTTTTTATTTTTTCGCTTCTACTGTACTTCAGAAGTAGTGTAATGAGAAAGTGTTTTTCACAACTTTCGGAGCTCATCTTTTGTAATATGGTATCAGAGACACCTTTCTTCTGCTGCTCTGCCATTACTTTTTCTCTGAGTTTTCCAGAAATGGCCCGTGGAGGTCAAAATAACAACAACAACCGTTCTCAGCCACTCACGCCTCCTTCCTCCACTACTACTACTTCTTCTCTGATGGACAACATCCATAGTCCTTTCTTTCTCCACAGTGGAGATCATCCTGGATTAGCCCTCGTATCTCATGTACTGACAGGTCCTAATTACAATACCTAAAGTCGGGCCATGGTCATGGCCCTTAATGCCAAGAACAAGCTTGGTTCGTGGATGGGACTCTCCGATCACCACCCACAGACGATCCTATGGGCGGCATTTGGTCTCGCTGCAACAGCATGGTCACATCTTGGCTTCTCAACGCCGCCTCCAGGAAATCGCCGACAGTCTCTTGTACCTTGACACTGCTCACGCTGTTTGGACGGATCTTCATGATCACTTTCATCAAAGCAATGCTCCACGAATTTTCCAAATCAAGCAACAACTGACTGGCTTCACGCAAGGATCTCTTGATGTCAACACCTATTTCACCCGCCTGAAAATTCTTTGGGATGAGCTCAAAAATTTTCAGCCAATCCCTGTGTGCGTCTGTGGTGGTATGAAGGCTTGGATGGACTACCAGCAACAGGAGTATGTAATGCAATTTTCTAATGGGCCTGAACGAATCTTATGCCGGAATACGTGGTCAGATCTTGATGATTGATTCCCTGCCTCCTGTCTCGAAGGTGTTCAACCTCATTGTCCAGGACAAGCGTCAGCGTTCTATCGGATCTACATCTCCCTCTTCGGCTGATTCTTTGGCTTTCAGTGCCTCGTCGTCTCCACATCTCCCTTCGACTTCAATGACCGCCGCCGTGCCATTTTCTCTGGGGAAGCCGAAGCGAGAACGCCCAATCTGCTCACATGTGGCATTATAGGACATACCGTGGACCGGTGTTACAAGTTACACGGTTATCCACCAGGTTACAAGCCCAAGCCCAAAGGTCACAAGCCCAGGTGCAACAGAACTCTCTTCAATCTACACCTCAAGCAGTTGTCGACTTCTCCAAATGCCAGCAAATCTCTCACTCAGCGGCAACAACCATGGTGCCTCCATCTGGATCTCTTTCCACCAATCAAGTGCAGCAGCTGATTGCCTACCTCACCTCGCAACTTCACATTCATGCCCATGACTTATCTGAGATTTCCACAGCTTCAGTCCCTTCCGTCTCCCATGTTTATGGTAACCTCTCCTTTGCTTTTTCCCTTTTCCACCCATTTGTTCCTCGTACTGCCTGGATAATAGACACCCGGTGCCACCCACCACGTTTGTTGTGATCTTTCTCTTTTTTCACATTCCACAATTACTCATCCCACGTCCGTCACTTTACCGAATGGGAACACAGTTGCTATTAATCGGATTGGTACTGTTAAATTGTCTGATTCTTTGGTTCTACATAATGTCTTATTTGCCCCCATGTTCTCTTTCAATCTACTCAGTGTCAGTGCTCTTACCTTCAGTCATCATTGTCGTGTTGATTTTCTTTCCAATTCGTGTGTCATTCAGGACCTTTCTGGGCTCGACGATTGGGAGGGGTAGACGTCAAGGCAACCTTTATTTTCTTGAGTTGGGAATTTCCTTTGTAATCTCTCTTTTTCATGTTTCGTAATGTCTAAGAGTGATATTTGGCATCATAGGCTAGGCCACCCATCTCATGTAAAACTTCAAATTCTACATAATAAATTACAAATTCCAGTTTCTTTGCCTCGTTTATCTTCCCATTGTAAAATATGTCACATGGCCAAGCAAAACGACTTCCTTTTCTCTCTAATAATAATTTGTCATCCAAACCTTTTGACTTGATTCACGTAGACATTTGGGGTGCTTTTCATGTTCCAACCCTTTCTGGTCACAAATATTTCCTTACTATAGTTGATGATTGTACACCAGCTACATGGGTTTATCTTCTGCGTACTAAAGCTGATGTTCTTACCATTTTTCCAATTTTTACCATGTTGTGTTTAACCAGTACCACACCACTATTAAATCTGTGCGATCTAATAATGTACGCCCCAAATGCTATCTAACTTTAACGTTAGAAAATTAACATTAGAATTAACATAGATATGTGATGAGATAGCAATTTCTTAATTCTAATGTTACGTTGAATTATTTTTCACAGGTGACGCGACGAGGACTCGATGTGCTAGAACAAAGTTCATGCCAAAATTGATGAAATTTTTATGATGACTTGATAATTTTGTGTGATGGTTAAATATATATATATGGTATGTAGTATTTGTGATGATGTTAATGTTTAAAAAAAAAAAAAAAGGAAAGTATGTTATTCGAAAAAGGCATATTTTATAAGATCTTAATTTCCAATTCAATTATGAATCGTTGAATGTCGAAAATTATGTTGTAATTTAAATAGACTTATAGAGCTTTTCATAAGCTTTCCAACGTCTACTCATTTGTGCAAATCCGATGTCAGAGTAAGAAGTTATGACTAGTATACTATCCGGATATGTACTAGTAACCAACCAGTTTACCATGCGCAATTTTAGGTGCGAAAATTCTAAAAGTAAACCTAGTTGTTTCCTTTTCCTCCCACACGTTTTCAGACCTTAATTACAGCTATCCCACAGCAATTCAAAGACAATTAAACCAAAGAATTTAATCTCAATTAATTCCAAAATTTATTTGAAATTAAATTACTCACAAATTTTGTTATAATTTTCAAAGTTTCTCTTTTTACATGCTCTCTCTCTCCCTCACTTCCCTAGCCTCCTTTTCCCTTCTTTCCCATTCCCTTTGTCTGCTCTTTTTGCCTCTCTCCCACGCACAAACAGAAAGAAAGAAAGGAAAAAAAAAAAGGAATCCGCCAAACGTCCAAATTCCTCCAAGCCGAAAATCAAAGGATTTCAAGGTATATTTCGTATTGTTTGATGATGAGGATGATTTTGTTATTTGTTTTAGTTTGGGATTCTTGAGGGATTGGATGATTTTCTTGATGAGTATCTTCATGTGAGTTTGAGGAGAGGATGAGAAATATTTATCGAATAATGATCGAAAGAATGGCGATGTGGTTGATTTTGTGAACAAAACAAATTTAGGGTTTTTGATTCTTGATTTATGATTTCATTGGTATGGGGATTGAATAATTTTTATACGTTAGAAAGATGTCTTAGGGCTGTTTTTTGTGTGTGTGTATGTGTATGAATCATGTATATTGTGGTGATAATTTTAATATTTTCGGATTTGACCACTGCTTCTGGAATTTCCAGATTTTAAAATAAGAATTCCAAACGGTTTTAAAGGCTGTAAATAGACTCCGTTTTTAACAAATTTGATATTGTTGGAAAGCCCTAGATGTCTATTTTCTTTTAAAATCAGTTTCATGTCATTTGGAGTTATGTGTGAATTTTTATGATTTTTCAAATAGGTAGAGGTCGGACTACCAAATTCGATAAATTTTGATGATCTGATTTCAAAACTATTTTTGAGAATCCAAACGATCTCCGTTTTTAACAAATTTGATATTTTTAGAAAAATATAGACGTCTATTTTCATTTGGAATCAGTTTATATCATTTGGATATATATGTAAATTTTTGTGACTTTTCAAATAGGCAGAGGTCCGCTGTCAGTTTTGATAAAATTTTAGAAATCAAATTCAAAACTATTTTTGAGAGTCCAAACGGTCTTCATTTTTTACAAATTAGGTACCATTAGAAAGATATGGATGTCTAATTTTATTTAAAAGTAGTTTCAGATCATTTGGAGCTCTGTATGAATTTTTATGAATTTTTGAAGAGACAAAGGTCTGACTGGCAGATTCTATCAGATTTGAAATTTCATGAAATTGTTCAATTTTTGTGTTTTGATGTAACGAAATGATGAAATAGGCCTTGTAGGTGCTGCTATGATATGATGGATGTGTTTGATGAATTATTATGAGCTTTTTGTTGATTTTATTATATTTATTATTCATGGCATGAACGGTTCTAAAGACGAGCACCCCGAGACCTTAATCGCGCGTCACCATCGGAAAATTTGAAAATGTTAAGTAAGGCGTTTATGTAAGTTACACTCTCACCTGCAACATGAATAAAGATTTGAGAAGTATATGTTTTTGATGTTGATGATGATGTTTATGATGTTCTTAAATAATACTTCTCCCTCTGATGACGTTTTGATGAAAAGTATATAATTGTATGTATAAGTGATTTTATGTTTAAAAATGGCGTTGTACACCCTTGATGATAATGATGATGATTGTTGTCCGCGTGAGCAGACTTTTGTCAACGTTGGTTTGGGATTTGCACCCAACCCTTCAGTGACTAACGCACTATGATGGTACAACGCCGGGCCCCAATATAGGACGGTTTTAAAAGTTAAAAGTTTTTAAATGATGTCTATATTTATGATGATAAACAAAATATTTATTTATATTTATGAGATTTAAGTGTCTTACTAAGCCCTTGCTTATATAAGTTAATCATGTTGCAGATAAAGGAAAGGGTAAGTTATAGTGTTGGAGGAGCTTGGAGCGGATAGCGGGACGATATGTGATAGGAAAACGGGCGGCACGCTCATGAGATGGACATTTTAATTTCAATAAGTTTTGAGACTTTAGTTTATTATTATTTGATTGGATGTTTCATATGGACTAAAATATTATTTCATGAATTGGGTTTTAGAAAAATTATATATATTAATTATGAAGTTAAATTTTTGATATATTTAAAATAAAAAAAAATTTTTAGAGTTTTCTAAAATTATCTACATAAAAATTTTTCATTATGTAAATATTTTTTATTTCAAGCTTAAATTTTTTTTTCGCAATTTTATAAGAGATAAATGATTAAAAAGAAGTCAACTGTAACAGTCCGTGATGGGGTCGTTACAAATAATGCCCCCGAATTAGCTTTCACTGATTTTTTTCACTCTAAAGGGATTTCTTCTTATCACTCTTGTGTTGACACACCCGAGCAAAACTTTGTGGTGGACCGCAAACACCAACACATTCTAAATGTGGCTCGATCCCTTCTCTTTCAATCCTCGGTGCCTCTTTGCTATGGGGGAGACTGTGTCTTAACAGCCGTTTTACTTAATTAACCGGACTCCATCCCCTTTACTCTCACACAAGACACCGTTTGAGCTTTTGCACAATAAAGAGCCAACTTATTCTCATTTTCGTGTCTTTGGTTGTTTAATACTATGGTTTCCACATTCACCACACAATCGCACCAAATTCTCTCCTAGTGCACGAGCTTCTGTTTTCCTAGGCTATCCCTCTGGTTTACAAAGGATACAAACTTCTTGATTGGAAAGCAAACAAAAATCTACATTTCAATCATGTCGTGTTCCATGAATCCATTTTTCCATTCGCCCCTTCCTAGCCTACACCCACTTCATTATGATTTATTTCTTCTTGACGTTGTCATTCCTACACCTATTTCAGTTCCCTCTAATATATCGCCGCCTCCAACTTCATCCTTACCTTTCCCTACCCTTGCTCCCTCCTCTCCAATACCTATTTCTCGCCCACAACGAATAACTAGGCCACCATATTATTTATCGGATTTTCATTGCTCCCAAGCTACTCATTCTTCGCCATCTTCTGGTGTCAACTCTTTCTCTTCCACCTCTCATCCCATATCCCGCTTCCTTAGCTATCGTAAATTGTCTCCACCCTTTCAAAAGTTCATCTTAGCCATTTCTTCCCATAGTGAACCCGAACCTTTTCCCAAGCTGTTATTTCTCCTATGTGGCGTGATGCAATGATGTTGAGTTTGCAAGCCTTTGGAAAGCAACAAAACTTGGTCCCTGTGTCTCTCCCTCAAGGGAAGCACCCGGTGGGTTGTAATGGGTGTATAAGACCAAGTTTCGGCCCGATGGCTCAGTTGAAACGATATAAGTCCCGCCTTGTGGCCAAAGGGTACACACAACAAGAAGGTATTGACTTCTGACACTTTCTCGCCTGTTGCCAAGCTCGTTACTGTTAAGCTTTGCTCTCTTTAGCTGCTGTCTATGGCTGGTCTTTAAGCCAACTTGATGTAACTAATGCCTTTCTTCAAGGGGATTTATCCGAAGAGGTCTACATGACCTTACCTCTTGGATACACTTGTGGAAAGGGGGAGATCCTGCCTTCTAATGCTGTTTTGCAAACTTCACAAGTCTATCTATGGTTTAAAACAAGCGTCTCGGCAATGGTTCCATAAGTTTTCAGGTGTTTTGATCTCAGAAGGGTTCATACAGTCAAATTGTGATCACTCTTTATTTACCAAGTCTCATGGTTCTGCTTTCCTTAGCCCTCTAGTGTATGTTGATGATATAATCGTTCCAAGTAATGATCAAAAAGCTGTTGACACACTAAAACTTGCTCTAAGTAGGCGATTCAAGATGAAGGATCTAGGCCCTCTCAAGTATTTTTGGGCTTAGAAGTTGCAAGATCAGCTGCTGGTATTTCCCATTTGCCAAGGAAGTATGCTCTGGAATTATTATCAGATGTAGGTTACTTGGGATGCAAGCCCGCCTCTATCCCCATGGAGACCAATTTAAAAAATGTCTCAATCTGACGGTGAACCTCTTACTGATCTTACAAGCTATCGAAGATTAATAGGCAAGCTCATTTATCTCACTATCACACGACCCGACCTCAGCTATTCTGTGAATCGCCTCAGCCAGTTTGTGGTAGCCCTCGTACTTCTCATTTTAATGCGGCTATGCGTGTCTTGCAATACGTCAAGAAGACTCCGGGTCAAGGTCTCTTATTTTCTTTAACATCAACACTCCAACTTAAGGCTTTCTCCGATGCGGACTGGGGTACATGTCCTGACACCAGGTGTTCTCTCACTGGTTCTGCATCTTCCTAGGTTCTTCTCTCATTTCTTGGAAGTCCAAGAAGCAACAAGTGGTCTCACGGTCCTCAACAAGAAGCAGAGTACCGGTCTATGGCTAATACTTCCTGTGAAATTGTATGGCTACTTGGTTTGCTTAAAGACTTGCATGTCACTCAAAAAGAACCAGCCATTCTCTTACTGTGATAATCAAAGCAGCTCTTCACATTGCAGCTAACCCAGTTTACCATGAACGCACCAAGCACATCGAATCGACTATCATATTGTGCGTGAAAGATTCAAGCAGGTGTTTTGAAGACCATGCATGTTTCGACTCAAAATCAACTTGCAGACCTCTTTACCAAGGCCCTTCATCCAACACGTTTTCATATTCTTCTTCAGCAAGATGGGAATCCATAATCTGTATTGTAACGACCCCGCCTTACGTAGGCCGTTACCGTACTTATCTTACATAAATACTGACATCTACTTAACTAGCGGAACATACGGAATATTTTATATATATATATATATATATTATCATATAGGTAACTCAACCCTATAATTACTTATAACCATATATACATATCTATTTGAGTAATAAAGTATTAAACTTGTTTTGAAGAGCAACTAATTAAACTCAATAAAAATGACATATATTTGACACAAAACACGTAGCGGTCTCCATCCCGTAGTTCTCACAGTTAGCCCTGTCATGCCCCACCGTCTTGTATCAAGTATTGCTAATAGGGAGCTTACCTACAGCATAAACGTAAGTTGTGAGCTTTCGCTCAGCAAGTACAACTATTTATCCTCAAAAACAATTTAAACTTAATTAATGCATGATCCCATAATGCTTTCTTATTCTTTCTAACCTTAACATACTATGGGCCCTTAACTTAAGTGTACGTACCGTGGCGCGCTGCCGTGGAATGGTTGGGGCGGCCAAGCCCTGTCCAACTCAAACATGAATCAATCCTGACCTAGTGCAGGTCGATACGACACGATTTAAAACTGCTTAATATCTTACTTAAAAATATTTCTTACTTGAACTTAGTCTTACTCTTATCATGTACATTATATTAGTGAACATGCTTCATGATGTCACAATAATAAAGCAAAATCATATGCATCACATACATAAGTGCATAAATTTTTAAAAACATGCATTCAATAAAATAATTAGCCTATGTTGTAGGCGGAGTTTGTACTTACTGGTTATACTAGCGCTAGGATTTGTTGCTCCAACGAATTGCAACAACAGGTTACTTGCATGTTTCCAAAAAGGAAGTAAGAATTATTCTATCTTACCATAGTTTATTATCTTAAATGTTGGTATCCTAACCAACATTCAACAATTACCCTAGTTATATGTCCCCTACTAGCATGGTATCCTATTAGGTTATTAGATGTAACCTTAGGGCACCTGTCCTAAAAACAATCAAACCGTATTATGTTTGATTACTTAAAACAAATCTTGGTTAGTTATAATATCCTTTTAGGTTACTGTTAGTAACCCTGGGTATAAGCCAAACATAATTAGGTTACTATCCTATTGGGTTACCAAAACCCATTAGTAGTATCCAATTTGGTTATCCTAAGTAATCTTGGTTTCAAAACCTAGCATATAAAATTAGTAACCTATTTGGTTACAATAAGTATACTTTCAATATACTTAGTTCAATAATAATTTTTTAGTAATATAACAGATTACTATAGTCTTATCATAGTTAACCAATTTCTTAACGTACTTAACATACTTTAAAACCTTTTTAAACCATTTTTATAAAACTGAAATTGATTATTTTGTAAAGATAGTAAAAATGTAACGTTTTGAAAATCGTTCATAGAAAACAGTTCAATAATTTCAGTTAGCAGTGCATGTACAAGAATTTGTTGCTCATGCACCGTTTTGAAAATCCTGTGCAGGATTGCCTATTCCTGCTCAGTTTGGAGATTCAGTTTTATTTTAAAATCTACTTTGAATTTGAAAAAGTTTTCTTCATGAAAGTGTAGATCTCCTAAAGTCCTGCCACTTTCATTTTGTTACACAAAACCTAATTCTGCCCTTAACCTGTTCATTTTCCTCATTGAAAATCCTGGCCGTGCATAGGGTCCGGGACTGGCCAGGCTCGGGTTTTCACGAAAATGGAAGCCTTTGGAGCTTATTTTTCAAATTTTGTCCAAGTAGCCCCCTAGGATTTTTAATTTTCTACAACTTTGTAGTTTTAACTTTTTCCAAAATCTGCCTCTAAGGGCTTCAAAATTTCGTTTAAAAATTACTGCCCAGTTTTGTCCGAAAACTGGCAGCTTGGTTTTCAATCGTTCGTTACGCGAAATAACGCACACCCTACCTCAAACGGTCGCAAACCGTGAGCTTACATCATACATGCAGCGTATTACGCAAGATTTCCATTAGCATACACTTCTTCATCCATTTTACCCATGTAGCACAATTTTTTACCAAGTTAGGGTTTAAGTTGATTTTTCTCATTCTAATTCAACATACAAGCAATTAACCATAACACAAGCATACCATAAATCTTCCTAGACATGTGGGGACATATAACTAGCCATTACTAAACATACACATACAAGCACATACTTTAAAGCATAACTTCAAAAGCAAAAGCCAAAAACCTAGATCTAGCATACAAAACATAGATTTAACTTACCATAAACCTAATCAATCACATACTAATTTAAACTAAACCATTGAATGAAAAAATAATTGAGCTTAAGCTCATACATACCCAACTGAAAATAAATGTAAATCATTGAACAAAAACTCAAATGAAAAGCTAAGGGGTTTAATAGATTTACCTTAAAACTTAGAAGATGATCTAGGCTTGAATCACAATTTTTTTCCTCCTTGATTTCTAACTCAAAACCAAGCACTCCTCACTGTCTTTCTCCTATCAAGTTTCGGATTTTTAGGGGGGAAGAAGAGACTATTTTGTGAACTAAAGAAAGTGATGTGTCCAAAG
Organism: Ficus carica; assembly: GCA_009761775.1. Classification (NCBI taxonomy): domain Eukaryota; kingdom Viridiplantae; phylum Streptophyta; class Magnoliopsida; order Rosales; family Moraceae; genus Ficus; species Ficus carica. The sequence continues at coordinate 13,873,585 of CM019742.1, read as the reverse complement.
GTAGACGAAGGCAAAACCCCACCACCCTATTTATAGGCAAATTTAATTTAATTTCCTAGAATTATCCTTATTGGTAAGTAGCATTTAAGACCTCAAGTAGCAAACATATGTACCCCCCTAGAGCCATGAGGTGGCCGGCCACATGGTGTGGCTTGTTGGCCAATTTTTAACCAAGATCATGCATGAAACTTACTTTCCAAATTTTCTAAAAATCAATTAAATCATGTAATGATCACAATGTGAGGTGTCCTTAATTTAAAGTTCCATTTGGCTTTCTTCCACAAATGCAATCCATTTCATACTAATACAGATTTTACAAATACTGTTTTTACCAATAACAGTATTGTTGTACTGAACTGCAGTCTAGAATTTATCTGTACTTAACCGAACTGCGTAAAAATTTCTCTTAGAACTAAAAACTACTTGGTTCTTATTACTCTAAATATTGCGCTTGATTTTCTACAATAATCCCAAACCTAATTTGGCTTCGCTATCCGTAATAATAATTTTTCACAGTATAATTTTATACTGTTTAAAAACTGCAATATTGACTCAAACGTACCTTAGATTATTCTGATCAAACTTTGACCAAAATAAAATCGTACATAAATCATAATTCTGATAAATCAGATCAAGCATTTCATATTAATATACATAATACAAACTTTTGATTCCTAAAAAAAAAGAAATCGTAAATTTGTAAAAATATTGGTTATTACATGTATTCTCCATCTTGAGGGGGAGTATTAACTTTTAACTCCTTTCTAATGACTTTAGTTTGTTCCTAATGTTTTTAGTTTGCCAGCTGTAATAAGGCTAGCTATAGAGTATTCTAGAAAAAGTTGATTAGTGGGTTTGTCAGGTTCCTTTTTATTTATTTTTTCGCTTCTGCTGTACCTAGAGAAGTAGTGTAATGAGAAAGTGTTTTTCACAACTTTCGGAGTTCCATCTTTTGTAATAAGCATGAAGAGGAAGAATCGAGACGGCAGCGGTGGCACCATGCATTTCCCGGACACAACAGCGAATCACTGTGGTGGTGGCGGCTCGCGATTCTCGGTTCCAACTCCAACGAGTTGCCCTACACTCGAGCTTGGTCGGTCTACCTCCGGCACCGAAGTTCACCATCCGACGCGGACACAGGGAGGCCGAGAAGAATGATATGTTGTTTGAAGAAGTGGAACCAAATGTTATATTTGAAGAACAAGATTTGTGTAATCTGGGTGTGAAACATACTTTAGGATTTGCGGGTAATACTAGTGAAGAGAATAGTGTATTTGTTGCTATCTCATCCATTGAGCAAAGCTTGTGTCTAGTGGATCAAAGTTCTGCCAAGGATAATTTTAACAAATGTGATATTGTGACTGAAGCACTGGAATTAATTCCAATGTATATGGAGCACATTACTATTCCACACACGAACCTTAAGGAATTTGTGGTTCCCTGTTTGGTAACCGGTCCTGTTTAAACTTTTTTTTTGTCTTTTTCCCCAAAAGTTTTTGTCTTTTTCTCAAAAAGTTTTTTGTCTTTTCTGAAAAGTCAACAAAATTTACTATTTAAACTTATCAATTTCAACTCAAACTTACACCCCAAACACCCCCTAAAAGTCAAGAATTGACTTGTGGAAGTGTGGATTTGTCCCTTGACAACATCTTGAAGCCATATAACGTTGATTTGCAGCGGCAGGACCTCAAGCAACAAGTGCAAGTTTTCTTGGGTAGAATTTCATATGAGTTTACAAAAGGGTGTTCCATTAGCAATGGTCAGAACCAGTGTAACCTCTGTAAGGAGCTTGTGATAATGTGGAAGGTGTATTTACTGCCTTTGTGGATTTGGGATAAGTTACGAAGAGACTTCTCAGTTTGGGTCTACCACTTCCACAAGACGAATAGGATTACCCTCTTCGTCAACTTTCAGAGCTTCCTTCATTCCCCATTTCCGCTGGCCGTGTCGCTTGCTACATGATTCTCCTTTCCATATGCTTTAGCAGAACTCAAGGTCGAGTTCTTTTCAAAGAAGGGGTGAACCGATGTAAAAAAAATATTACTATTAGCCTGTTTTGTTATTTTTATTAAAGTTTTGTTATTTTATTTAGGTATTGTTTCTTTGTTTTAGTGTCGTTTTGGTTATTGTTTATAAGGCTATATAAACCTTGATGGTTATGGAATATTGAATATTGAAATCAAAGTATTAGTTTGTCCTCTCCATTTTGGGGGTTTCCCCTTTGGCCATAGATTTGACTTGAGTTCTTCCTAATTCCGCTGCACCACCATCACAACAATTTTTTCATTTAAGTCCCTATTCCCCCCAACCCACCCCCCGAATGTCTGAAATTACAATGTTTATTTTGATTTTTTCTAAAAATTTTAATTATGTCCCAAGATTTAACTTATAAATATACATTACTTCACACTTTAAAACTCCAAATAAATAAAAAGTCAATTGCACTACTATTTGAATTCATATATTGGGTTTTTTTTTTTTTTTTTTTTTTTTGAAGTTGGTTAAATTAAATTACAAAGTTTACATAAGAAGAAAAAAATAATATAAAGTCGAATAATTTTTTAGTTCAAAATTTAGTTTAATCAACGTTCACTGAAAAAAATTTATGGCTCTGTCACTAAATGCCCCACACCTCACTTCACCATATGTGGTAGGGTACTTCCCACCCCCAAGTTAAAAATTAAAAATTAAAAAAAATGTTTTTTTTTTTCTTTTTGACAAAATCCCTACTCTTTTTTTTTTTTAATTATTTTTTTGGTAACTCCCTAGCTAGTTACATACTTCTTTAAAGAAGAAATGACTATATATATATACTTCTTCAAGTTTAGTTAATCACTACTACTACCTAAAAAAAAAAAAAGTCGTCAATAAAAGAAAATTCCTGTGAATTGTACTTGCGAGAGAGAGACATAATATGATCATATATACTATCATGAAAAGATAACTTATGAAATATGAGATATCAATATACTTGCATGAAACAAATTAAACTCCTTAATTAGTCTTCATAAGCAACACAATTAATGCACGATAATATCTTTCTAGGACATGTTTTTATGTTGCGTATATGTAAAGTGTTATTTACCTTTGTATATTTTGCTTTTTACTCTTCCATTTTCAAATTTTACAATTATATATCATCAAATTTTGTTTAACATATTAATTTATACACTTTCTTAATCAACACTTAATTTTGACAAAAAAAAACCCCCCGCAAAATTAAGCTTAAACAAATAAACTAAATTAAGTTTTATTCACCTTTTTATACCCTGCATTTTGTTTGCATTCAGAAAAGTATATTATGCATCTTGTTATTATACATTTTTATATCATTAGAAATTTAATACATAAATCTATACTTTTTCTTGCTCAACATTTATTTCAATCTAAAAAATGATGTAAATATCTTTAAAACTAAAATTAAAATTAAAAAATAATTGAAGAAATTTTAATTTAAGGACATTTGGACATGTTAAGGTCAAAATGAAAATTGACCAAGAAAATATTTAGATTTGTGTACTAAGTATGAAAATACATTTTTTAAATATAGGATGTATATATATACATATTTGAATAAAGCAAGACACATGGTATAAAAGAAACAATACAAATTTTAATTTTTTTAAGAGTATTTTGGATATTTTAAGGTCAAAATTAAGTGTTAACTAGAAAATGTATAGATTTGCATATTAAATGTAATCCATAATATAAAAATGTAAAACTTAAATATTTAAAAAAATAAAAATAAAAAAAATAAAAAAAGGTCATTGCTTTCGTAAGAACAAATAAATTTGCATTCGGATCAGAGACAAATCTTACTTCTTCTAATGATCAACTATTTGTTTATTTAGTTAAATAAATGAATAATGTTGTTAACTGATCTCAGGTCATATCGCTTCACTATTAACAAATAAAAAATGCTAAGAACATAATTTTAATCTCAATTTTTAATAACAATCTAAATGGTATATGAGTTGTCTTTTTTTAATTGATAAATATTTAAATCATTGACACCTTATTTAATTATATCTTCTAATGAAAAATATGATACGTGAGTTAGTAGAGTTGGTATGCCTAATACTAATAAATTTTTGGCGATGTTTGAAGATTTTTTTTTTTTTTTAAAAACCCAAATTTCCAGATTCAATCTGGTTCTTGTTCATGTGTGGCCCAATCATGTTCGTTTCATAAACCGTGTGAGCTAAAAAGTTTGACCAAATTCACCAAAAATACAAAACGCATAAGCCTGTTTTATTTTATTTTATTTTACCAAGTTTATACATAAAATTTGACTAAATAAATTCACCAAAAGATTGAACAAAAACCAAAATAAAGAAAAAGGCATATTCCCTTTAAACCTGGTTGAGTGTAGTTTGAGGATGAGAATGCATGCTCTATTATTTTATGTGCTCGGTGTAGAAATAAGTACTAACTTTGTCACTTATTGGTGACTAAGCTAAATGTACAACGAAAACGAAAAATATTTTAGTATAATAATGGTTTTGGAAAATATATATTATTATAATAATGTGTCGAATTCTTATTTGTTAGAGAGTCTAATTCAATGGTGACTTCTAATAATGCCTATTATATGTTACTCTATTATTCATCTCTAATGTATACGTCAATGTCAATGTTATATTTATCATTAAAAAATGTGAAAAACTTTATATTATCATGTTTTGTGCTCAACTTCTAATATGTAATTTTTTTCATATATTATTTTTATTTTTTATCATCATTATTATGCTTTGAAACTCAAGTAAACTTTTAATATTTAAATAATTTTAAAATGTTAAACTTTTAGTACGTAAAACAATTAAAATATTAAAATATTTTGATGACTATATAAAAAAAGTTAAGACATCAATCAATAAAAATAAAATATTAAAGTTATTATTAATTATACTTGATGATAAATTTGTCACTAAATTTTTCCTATGATTAATTTTACATAACATATAGCACTTTACTGAAGATATTTTTAAAAAAAAAAATCAAAACACTAGAATTTATTATTGGCACATCAATTTAGTACAGTACAGAGATGCTCTAAGCTAACCAATTTCATGATCTCAATTGGTAGATTGAATGCATCTGCTTGTAAAACTCAACAAGTTTTTTATTTTGTCAACTAAGCTTTCTACTACTAATAACCTAGATTTTGATTAGCCAAACAACCTATTTACCTGGATTTGGATTTACGATGCAGTGCAAGCACAAGTCGTGGTCTCCTAAAAATATCGAGCTATAATTAAACTTTATTCCAAATTCACAATGTAACTAAAATATCGATGTAAAGTACATGCAATCTCCATGTCTAATTAGACAAATTAATCTCCTTCATGTATTGTTTTTAAGAATTAGGTGAAGGAAAATCATGGTGGATTTTGTAGCTGAAATTCATATGATTGACATGTTAATTGTGGACTTAAATTTTCTGTCTAATTTGTGGTGTTCTAAATGATGTCTACTAAATAATATTATATCACGTCATATTAAAAAGTTTGAAATATTTTGTATCTGATTTTTTATACCTAAATATCTAACTTTTTTTAATAATGTATCAAAAAATAATTGGTTAAACAACATTTGTACATCCAAATCAAACAGAAGATGTCAATATGTTAATTGCACCCTAAAATTTTCCTAAATTACTTGGGAGAAAATGAGAGGTAGTAACAAAAAGGATTTTTTTTTCTTGATCTCATTTTTATCACTTTTTACAATGCTAGGATGTCACAATCTTTTAGAAACAGATAAAGTGAGACGAGTCTATAAGTCACATGAAATAATTAAGCAAAATGTTTATTTTTATTTTTTAGGACTTGTTTTAAACTGACAATATTACGTAAATATTTATTTAAAAAAACAAAAAAACAAATGTTTGTAGTACCCATTTTCCCTTTTACTATATTTAATATCATTTTCCCTTAGTATTATTCATTTTTTCCTTTATTTGTTTTTTTTTTTTTTCTCTCCTTATCATTGTTGTATCTTTATTCTAATGACCAATTCTTTATGATAAGAAAAATGCTAGGGACACCAACTCTAATCCCAACTTTTGAGTACGACCTATGTGGTATTTGAGTTGTCATAATTTAATTGATAAGTGTTTAAAGCATTGACACATCAATTGATTGTATTTACTAATAAAAATATGACATGTGAGTTGGAACTCAAAATGTTGGGATAAGAATTGGTGTCCCTAGCATTACCACTTATGATAATGACTGTTTGTTAGTATGATTTAGGTTTCTTCAAAACCTATTTTTTTAATACGATTTAGGTTCTTTATGATAATTGTCACGTCATTATGATAATATCAATTTTCTACTATCGACCGTCTCATTTTAATCGTTAGTTTCTAAAATTTAAATATTATATGAAATTGTTTATTCCTTTATGATAATTATTATATTATGGATTTTTATTATTTTTATTTTTTACATTTTTATGATAATTTAACGCTCATTAGAACCCATGATTCTTTAAGGATCATTACTATCCTTTTTTTTTTTTTAAATACTTTTTAGTACTGGTCAAATTTCATTAAGCAGATTTTTAACAATTTATTGCTTCTTTGTAACATTTTTAACATTGATTCACATTTTTCATAATTATGATTTTAACAATTATTTACTTGTTTTATTAACAATTTAAAAGCTTATCTCTAGTTACATTTCCCCTATTTCAAGCCCAGAAATTATATTTAGTGATAGGTTAGCGACAAAATATTAACAACAATTTTTACACAATACATGCACACACACACACATATATATATATACACTAATCATAACCAAAACAAAACGAAAAAATATATATATATACGCAAACAAACCATAACAAAACGAAAAAAAAAAAAAAAAAAAAAATCGTGTGGCATTCAGTGGGCTGCCACATTGCTTACAGGGATGCCAATATTCCTTAGGAGACGGGGTCCCGCGGGGATCCGCCCTGAACAGGACAAGAATAGAGGACAAAGTTTGAGGATGGGGATGGATTTTCTAACCCTGAAGATTAGCGGAATGAGGATGGGAAGAGCACTCCCCGCCCCGCCCATGTCCCATCCCGGTTCCAATATTAAACATATGTATATGATTTCATATATTTGTTTTATACTATAGAGCTTTAGTTTTCAAAGATTGTAATGTTTTGATAAATTTTTAATGGCTTTATGGTTAAGATTTCATTTGTATATTTTTATATTTTGATTTGTTTATAAATGCTTTGATTTTGAACTAAATTCATGATGCATTTATACTTTATTGTTTGTTTTTATTTTGTTGTTTTTTAAAATTTATATTTATAATAGATGGAGAACGGGACATGTATACTTCGATAGGGAATCTCCGTCCTCGACCCCGCTTCTATTTAAACGAGGATAGGGACAAGAATGGGGATAATTTTGGGGGCAGGATAGGGAAAAGCATTCCCGGCCCTATCCCACCCGTGACAGTTATAATAATTAGTTAAAAGATATACATAAGAAAATATCTGGTTTTGAGGGTTTGTGCAAAAGAGTTGCGGACGCACGAAGTTAATAACACAAATATCCTGATAATATTTTAATTCTAAAGTTTTTTTTTTTTTTTTTTTTTTTTTTTTTTTTTGAGCTGATAATTCTAATGGGAAAGTTTACACCCAATAATAAATAAATAAAATAACTCTTTAACCTCTCTCCCTTTGGTGCGAATATGCCGTTAATAATGAAAACAATAATAGCAATACAAACCCTCTTTTAACATGGTTGCAGTTACAGGCTTAGCCAAGCAGCAAATCCTCATCCACCTCAACTCCAAGTTCTAAAAAGTAACAATAAACAACAAAACCCTTAAATTAGGTGGTTACAGGGTAGGAAAAAAAAGGGTGGGTTTGGGGGCAGGAGAAGCATGCCCACCCCTGTCCCGTCCCATTGTCTATCCCTATTTCTGCATTTCAAGTAGCATACTTAACCATCACGAGAGGAAAGCCCATATGAAGTTCACAGAAAATGTTCTAACCTTCAGTAAAATGGAAAAAATATCCGGACATTCTAGTCAAAAAAAAAAATGAAGAAACTCTTACTTCAACTCGATAACAAATTTTATTGAATCAGTAGATCAGAGCAGCTACAGTTTCTGAGTTTGGCACCTAACTAAGATACATCAGCACATGGGAGAGGGGATGCGTGGCGGCCTTTCTACAATAAACTCACCGCTCATACAATACCCTGCATCATCATGTGCTTATAACGTGTAGTATGGATATTAAAGCATTGAGGAGAATTTACATACACGGAAAAGTACTCAGCCATTGAATTAGGAATCAGGTTGCTCAGTTTTCATGGGCACACCAGATGAGGAGGCAGCGCTCCCATTTTGAAGATACAGGCTGTTGGCGACCATAGAATCACTGACCAAGCCAACATCAACATCGTCGAAATTAAGACTGCCTCTGAGCTTTCGCGTACTGAAAAAAGAGAAATACAGAAGATGAAGCTATTGACTTTTATATAGAAGATTGAAATAAAACATAGCATTCCATCCAAAAAGAAAAAAAATATTTAGTGTGACAGCAACATAAACAAGAACATACCCATGACCATTTAAGCGGTTATTGATGTCAGTCAGATCTTTCGAAGGGCTCTGGTACGCATGAGTGCTCTCTCCAACACAAGCATAATAACTTTTGGAGCTATGTGAGATCAGAGCATCCATCTGTCAATAATTCAAGAATAAGATCCCAGTTACGAACCCAGAATTCAATAACACAGCTCTTTTATTAGCCTGACTTTGGGATTCCGTTACTGCATCATGATCTGTTACAACCATGCTGTGAATCATAGACAAAAAAGTCGTAGATTGCCCAGAAAGAAACATTGCCCAGCTATCATTGCACATCATATGTAGAACGGTCGTTTCTAAAATCATTCCTAAGAACCTACCAAAAATGCTATGCATGCTTAGTCGAAATAACATATTCACCCATTACTAAAACTTGAGGGAGAAAGAAAAACACATATACAAAAAATGTTTCAATAAAGAAACAACATACCTTAGAAGACCGCAATGGAGAAACATATACATTGTGTGCTGCAGAAACCTTCTTCGGGGACATGTCAGGGAGACTTGGAAAAGGAGATACCTTGGGCGATCCAGGACATTGAACTGATTCCCCAGGACAGTAGTCTTAGTAGCCAATGGTAAAAAAGAACCGAATAGAATTCTAACAAAAATGAAAATACACACAACAAAAGCATACCGTCATTGTTATTGTTAATCTCGGGAACCCGGTTAGTGTTCATATTTGTTGCAGCAGGTCCAAGCTCAACCAGAAGAGGTTTTACAGCAGGAATGAAAATTTCATTGTAAAATGTAATGATATCCACGTGATCTTGAGCTAACCTCTGCTTCAAAGTGGATGACTAAAATGGTTAGATCGTCCCAGAAATGAAAAATTAAGAGAACTAGGATTAGGCAACATACCCCATTGCGGCGTGTAGATGAACAATCAACAAAAACACTCCGGAAAACTTGTGGTTTGCATTGCGGTTGTTTCCTATAGTTGTAAATTATTTCCTTAAAGGTGAGGCTCAGCTGAGAAATCTGGAAGCCAGAACATTAAAAGGGTAAGTAAAGAAAAAATATCGATCATAATTCCCAATCTTTCAGGTTATTAATATGTTCAACCTTTGCAACTCCATAGAAACAACAAAGAATGATCTGGTCAATATGGCGGTTAAAGAAGAGGGACGTTCGCTGACTGAGTATTTGTTGAAAAAGACAGTAGACATTCTCCCTGATCTGCTGAGATAATTGCAGCCTTTCAACCATACCATTGATTCTGACAGCGGCCAACTTAACAATCTAGGGAGCAAGATATGAGAATACTATAATCAGAAATAGAAAGAAACAAATAAGGACTGAAACTTAATCTCACTCTAGTTCCCCTTCCAAATTAAAAAATAAAGAAAAAGAAAAAAAGACAAAGAACAATAAAATATTCTTAAGAAGAAAATTTTTCAGGATTATCAAGCTAGTGGAACACGTGGAGTTTTCTTTGCACGAATACAGTCTAATACCTTGCTGAAGAATACATTTATTCCGGTCTCTGCACATGTTTCCCCTCCACCACTTGGATTTGGCCGTGTTGGACTGTTCAAGGAATATTCAAAGATAACAACAACTTAGGAAGCATTCCAAAGAAAGAAAAAAAGAAAATAATATGGTGCCAGTAAATTATATATGCTTCTTCCTGGGACTGATGTTGGTACCTTGCAAAAGCAGACTGCAAAGGAGGAGGAAGTTTTGATTTAAGGTTATTAAAGGCAAGAAAACGATCCTTCACAGGTGATGTGAAGGAATTGCGCTCTACTAATACGCTACGATAGTCTGCACACACTCTCTTTGGAGATCTCATATCCCCATTGGTACCTGAAAATTAACATCAGTACGTCAAATTCTGACAGTAAAATCTTTCATGCATCACAATTTAGTGCACCGAGAAGGGATCGATAAAACTAATCTTATTTGGATGTCTACCTGGTGAAGTCTCGTGCTTCTGTAAAGAAGGTAGAGGAGGAACTGCTCCAGAAGAGAAGTTAATATGCATAGCAATTGCATCCAAAGATGGCATTGGTTCTGCTAATAATCCGAGACGATTAATTTCGGCGGAGAGTGCAGGTCTTGCAACTGTCAAGGAATTGTACATTGACGAGCCCTTCTCCCACACCATGCTTTCCAAAAGTCGTTCTTCCAATGAATTCAGATGCCGCCTCAATTCTCTTGGGAGAGATTCCTCATGTCGAATGAAACTCTCTATCACCTTACTAAGGTCAAAAGCCGTAATACCAGTCCTCTCTAACACGGCCGGAAATAGCATTGTAACAGTCTTATGTGTTGCAAGAACTAATTCAGCGGAGCAGGCAAGCATGCATCTATGAAACCTCTCATTGGTTAATAAGGAGGTTAAATTTGTTGCATGCAATATTTGAGCCTCTGCTCTACACATTGCCTCCAAAACCCTGTAATATAGTTTTAGTGCTTCCAATCTTCTTTGTTCTGCCCAGATTCTGTCCATGAGATTGGCACTTTGTAGACTTCCAGTCACGGAGTGATCACCTAGTGTGCTGCTAGGAAATATGGCTTCGAGTATTATTTGTGCCCTGCGTATCACATCATTAGTAACATCCTTATCACATGATACAAGGAAACGTTCCAGATCTGGTGAGGGTTTTGCAGGAAGTGGGGAAATGACAGTGCGGAGCCACTTTGCGGTTGTCATTGCAGTGCTCACAGGTGTAGCTGTTATCTTTGAACTAGCACCACCAAGACTGCGACTAACATGGGATGCAGGTGAACGCTGGGGAGAGAGAGGACTTGTAACTGTCTTTGTTGGAGAAGATATAGAATCAAATTTTCGCTACGCAAAACAAGAAAAGAAAATCCTATCAAATGGGTTTCCCAACAAAAAATAGAAAGAATGAAAAGAATCTAGACTCTTGTCAAAACATCTCTATGCAATGAAAAATGCAACTCAAAACTGAAAACAAACCTTGACACCAATCATACTCATAGAACCTCCAGATAAACTCCCGGTACCAAGTAAGCTGTCCTCCTCATTAATAAATAACCTTTCATCCAGTTCACCCTTATTCCAAATAGCATCATCATAATCTTTTTCTAAAATATCTAAGTTGGATGAAAAGGATGCGTCCATCAGATCTTCAAAATAGGTCAGTCCATCTGCATGAAGAGAACCAGAATAAGATGTGCAAAAAATTTAAAATAAAAAAAAAATTTTGAAGGAAAAAGTAGAACAATAAATACTTTTTTAAATGTTTTTAAAATGAACCTGGATTGATATTCTCAAGGTTTTCACTTTTGCATTCAGATGCTAAACGGGGCTTCTTCTTCAAAATTTCAGCTATCAAAGAATTAGCCTCTTCCATTCTCTTTTTTAATTCCTCTTCTGAGGTGTCATAAATGTTGCAAAGTGATGCAAGCAAATCCACGCCTTTGTTTTCTTTTTTAACTGAATTAGAGATCATTTGAATCAAGTAGAATGAGTAGTGCCATATCGACCAGACTCCAAAAGAGAAGAAAATTTTAAATCATCTACTAAAACTTGTAAAGGCCCAAAAGAACACTACCTAGTTTTGGAGAGTCATGGATGCTAGAGTTTCTGAAACGATCAGGGACATGAATGATCAAAATGGCCTGCAAAAAGAAGATAGAGCTTTTCATTAAGCAGTGAAGACAATCTTTTTGAAACAGAAAGCTCTAACATTTTACAAAAATGGAATGTAATTCATGTTTAAATATTCAACTCGTGATACATAAAGCACAGAAAATAAATAAGTAGGTAAGTGAATGGTTTGGACCCTTCTACTCATTTTATCATAAGCATAAAGTATTTCAAAAGCAATCAATATTCTTATGTTGTGATAAGAAATCACAATACACAATACATCTGAAAGTAACTAACCTATCGTCATAACAGTAGTACTCAAAGAGATAAATAAAAGGTGTGTAAGTTACCAATATAGAGACCAAACAGTTAGTGCAAGTCACTAGATCTTTGAAGCGACTGAACACATGCGTTCGAAAAGCCAAGAACAGCAACCATCCAAAACGATGGTACTCTGACAGATAACCAGTAGGACTCCCGCTAGTTGACTTCTTATCCATATTTGCATCACTTGCCAAAAAGAATTCCAGGTATGCTCGTTTGTAGAACCTTTCAGAAGTAAATAAATTAGATGTGACATTAAAATGTAAGGTTTTGACGACAACCTAGAGATACAAAAGTTAGTATTTCCTTAAAAAGAAGACAAATTTCCTCGAAGTTGATTGTTTTTTCCGCATTACTAAGTGAATATTCCAAGAAACTTTACTGCCCTACATGGAAGTTCGACCAATTCTTAAAGCAGTAATAATGCACAACAAAATGCTATTGCTTCTGCCATTGCGACCTATGAACAAACCATCAGCACTCTGCCAAACCAAGTTAGCATGATAACGCGCAACCATACACTACCACCATAGTAATTGTCTCAACAGCTAAGATTCCATTTGCACAGACAAATAGATAATGAGCTAGTGCATGTTTTTCATAGGAAGATGTATTAACAAAACTTGTTAAAAAGAGTCCATATTGCATAAGGAAAGAGGGGGAAAAATACTGTGTCTAGTCTAAAAACACTGCATTCCTTCATGCGTTGTGGTTCTGTCTTCAAAGGACATGACTGATTATAAGGTTTCAAACAATAATATGCAAATAAGTTAAAGAAAGAAGAAAAGTTCAAAACCCACAAATTATGATATCTTACACCAGGCATTCGGCATAGAAGGACGATACAGAAGGAAAATACTCACTTGCTTAGAAGGCCCAAAAGCACAAAGTTGGCCTGCAACTCCTTAGCCTTGTAAGATAAAAAACTTCCGAAACATCAGCAAAAATTTGCAAATAAACAAAACAGATTAAAGAAAAGCACAAGACATAATTACACTGCCCTCTCTTAGGGTAAGCCTAAACTTCTCAAAACCATTACCTCGAGTCTGTTTTCCCAATCTGTGCCATACCGACCACTCAAGATCGAACCAGCTTTAACAAGAAACTGAGGAAGCTCTTTGAAAAAATCCACAATGCTGGAAGAAAAAAATGATAAAATTCAAACCCATAAAACCATACAGCATCAAGACAAAACCCTATCAACAATCAACATACTTCAGCTTCGCCGCCCTCAAAATCTGACACAACGTAAACCCGCTGTCGTCGGAGCCTTCGCGGACATTATCTTCGTCCTTAGCACTCAACTTCTTCGCCGAGTACAAAACAAACACAAACCAAAAGCGCTCTGCTTCCTCGGGCTAGGACCCAAAATAATAATCTCATTTAGTCCAAACAAAAATTTTCAATTTTTACATGTGTTTTTGTAAGATCTACAATTGTTACATTTGTTTCAAAAGTTCCAATCTTTAATTGAAACAAAAACAAAAAACAAAAACAACACAAAAATCTCCCGCCAAATTTCAGCAATTCAGGAAAGACAGAAGCTCACCGTGCCGGTCCCGATTCCGGAGACGTTCGATTGCAAGAGATGCTTGGTTTCCGCAAAAAGCTTCAGAGCTTCCGCGCGGGTATTCGCATCCAACGCCACTTCATTCTGCGATATTCACAGAATTTCTTTGCTCTCTCAGTCAATCACAACCAAAAAGAATCCAGGAAAGAGAAAAAACAGTCGAAGCTGAGATTTTGGGAAAAAAAAAAAAAAAAAAAGAAAAACCTTGCAGAAATCGGAGAAGCGAGCTTCGGCGGGGTCCACATTCCCGCCAAATCCATCCTTGGGAGCGGGAATCGAGGGCTTGGAATCTGCCATTGTCTTCTTCGTCTAGTTGTTGATGTGGAGAGAAAATTGAATGTAGGGAAACCTAAAACCCTAGAAGAAGAGGGAAGTAAGAAAAAAGAGCATAAAAATCTGGGAATTTCCGAGGAATGGTCGAAAGGGGATTACGGCTGATATGGGGAAATAGGAGAGAGAGAGAGAGAGAAGGATTTGGAGGGTCCTTTGAAAAAAAAAAAAAAAAAAGGGTTAAAGTTGGGAGGAGGGGGGAAAAAAGACAAGATGCCCTCCATATTTACCGATTTGCCCTTCACAATATCACCTTACAGTGTCGTTTTGCTTCTGAGGTCACGATAATATTACCCCTCTCGACACTTAGGCCATCTCCAATCCATTTACTCTATTTTAGAGTACAAAAACTCTAAAATACAGTATCTGTCACTTCAAATAATATTTCATCTCCAATCTATTTATTCTATATCATACTCTAAAAGAAATATTCTATTTATATTCTTTTTTATAATCATTTAGATATATATTATTATATTTATTCCCTATAATCTTTATATTTTACAAATTATGCCCCCATACAATCTTTTTAACATATTAATCCGTTTATTGTTTTTATTTTTAAGAATAATCTTTAAAAATAGAAAGTTATATCAAATAACCAAAACACTATAAATTTAGTGCGATTATCAAAAACAACTTAATATTGAGTGAAAAAAAAACTACATGATTTTCTTAATTCCACACACAAAAAAAAAAAAAATGGAAACAAACTGACATTCAATATTTTAAAAAAAAAACTTAAAATTACATGACATTTGTCCCTAGGCTTCCGAATTAGTATATTTTTCCCATAAATGATCGATCAATGCATTTCGAAACGCGATATGAGCTTGTTTATCCTTGATCTGTCTATGTCGAGCCAGAAATTGTTGAAATTGAGTATTTTCATCAACAACCATTTCAACATGTGGAGTAGGTGCTTCATTTGCATCTTTAATTGGTGCATCTAAATATTTCAATAATATTGGAGGATCCGATACTGATATACCGGACTATTAAATCATTGTTCTTCCATCATAATATCTCTATGTTATCTATTTTTACGCCTTTACATTATGTATTTTGTGTTATTTTTGGTTTATCACATGTAATTGTTTAATGTATTTTTATGTATGCTTATTTATGGTTTCTTTATGAATTAGAATATCTTCTCAACTTTTTAATTAATGTAAAACTTGTATGTTGATTTACTGTCTTACAAAATTTATTCAAAATAATAAAATAAAAAAGGTATTAAAAAATAATATAACTTAAGTTTTAAACATACAAATACTTTACATATAGAAAAATGGGTAATTTGAAAGAAAAATTAAGTTAAGGGTAACTTTATAATTTTTAGTTTTACCTAAATATTAATTTAAAATTTTTTAAAAAATGTAGTTTAGAGTATGAATAATGATACTTCAAATATGAAGTATACTATTCATACTCTATATTTGAAGTTCCATTTAGAGTATGGGTTGGAGATGTTCCCATACTCTAAAATGGTGTAAAACTCTAAAATAGAGTTGGGTTGGAGATGCCCTTAGGGCCAGTTTATAACACCAACGGCAGTTCGAGTTTTTTGGGTCCCGTTTAGGGATACCCGTGAAAATATAGGGTTTGTTGGTAAACCCATTTAACTTAAATTAAATTGTACTTTTTCATATCAGTTTTTATCTTTTTTTGAAAAATCAACATAATTTATAACTAATTTTAAAAAAGTCAACCAACTCAAACTTAAAAATTTCAACTCAAACCGTTTCACCAATCGGACTAATAGTTTCCAAAAAGTTTTTTTTTTTCTTTTCCTTCAATTTTATTATTTATTTTTTTAAATATTTTTAAAAAATTTTAAGGTCTGTTTAATGGAATGATTTGAGTTGGTTGACTTTTTAAAAATTAGTTATAATTTTGTTGATTTTTCAGAAAAAGATAAAAACTGATATGAAAAATGTGAGTTTAAGATATAATACTAAACGGGCCATTAAATTTTAAAAGTCTATAATTTTATTATTTTAAATTAAAATGAGATATTTTTTTTTTCAAATTACATAAAATTTCGAGATTAATGAAACAAGATTCATATTATTAATTTTTTTTCTGAACACTTTTACGTTTTAATACTTTTTCACTCCAAACAGTTTATTTTCACCAAACGCATATTTTCAAAATTCAAACTATCTCCAACATCCAAAACACCTTCTCCTAATGTGTCCACAAACGGAGCCTTAATTTCTTTTCAAAAAACTTACAATATTAGACTAGTTTTTATTAATGTTTAATTAGATAATATGTTTTAATAATATGAGTGATAAATAGCATATTTGTGATAAATTGTCTATTTATGAGAATTTTTAAGAATAATTTTATCATAAATATGCTTCGTAAATAATTTATTTATAATAATATAAGAGAAAAGTATATAAATGACATAAATTTACAGATCATTACATCAACATGATATAAAAATTTGATGCTAGACTAATATGATACAAATCAGACAGTAATAAAATAAAATTTGTGTCATGTAATCAACATAGTAGAATTTGTGTCATGTGATCAATGAAAAAAAAAAAAAAAAAAAAAGCTATTTAGGTAATTTTCTCTTTCTCTTCTTTACCTCTTTTTCTCTCTTCTTTCCACACGTCTTGTCCATAGCTTTCCAATGCTAATAGTACAGAGATCAAGTAATTTAATTGGTGTTTTGGTAAGAATGAAAGAAAACGAAAAGGAAATGAAAAGGGAAGTGAAAGAAAATAAGAGGGGGGAGGGGGGGAGAATTGTTTTTCCTTAATTATTTGGTATTATAAAATGAGAGAAAATAAAAAGGTTATGTAATTATTATCTTATTTATCTATACATATATTTTACTTTAAAAGCATAGACAAAAAAAGTAAATTATTAGTATTTGGTAGATTTTAGTTTTCCTCTCATTTTGAAGGGAATAAAAAAATAGACCCCCACTACAATATTTTCTCTCTTATTTCATTCTCATCTATTTTCTTTCTTACCAAACAACCAACTCCTCCATCAATTTTCCTTCACTTTTTTCTCGACCACTTCTTTCCTTCCTCTTTTTCACCATATCAAACATAGCAATGGTCATTTTTCTTTACCTTCTTTCATTCATTTTGTAATTGAAGTCATTATTATTTCCTTTTGTACAAATAAGAATATTGATTATTTACTACAAACTTGTTGAAGCACGCTGTGAAAAAATAATATATTATTTAAATGATAGGAGACTTTAAAGGCAAAAAAAAAATAAAAAAAGAAAAAAACCACCAAAAAGACAAAATCAAAAAATAAAAAATAAAAATTGAAAACTTCCTTGCAAAATTAAAATAAAAAAACTCAAAACTCCTTTCTAAAACTAGAAAGATAAAAAATATATATATATATATATAAATAAATATAAATATACGAAATCCTTTTTATCCAGGTTAAAAATCATGACAAAATTCACTTACAAAACTCCGAACAAATTAATTCTCATTATAAATTGTATATGTAGTGTAATAATAGATAGATAGATAATAGAAAAACGACTTCTTTTAATAACCCAACGGACACATGCTTTTTGCCAATGTCTTTCTTGGCTTGGGTGACTTTTCCCACTCCATTTCCTCCCTTATATCACTTTTCCGCTTTGTCTTTTCACACCAGTGAGCACGAAGCAGAAACCCTTTGAGATAGGTAACATCGCCCTACCGGATGCTCATTCTCCTCTCTTTACTTAGTCATTGGTAAAAGTAAAGGATGAAGAAAAGATTGCTTTTTTGTTGTAACAGTCCATGACCACAAATGAACAAATAGGTTTTCTTGATTTTTATTTAGCCTGTTATCATGTGATGTGACCATGCATTATGAATATTTGTAATTAGAGCTATGTATAAATTCTATTTAACCTTTTTAATTACATTTTAACTATTAATTGCACTAATTCTTATAGATCTCTTTCTATTAATTGCGTTAATCTTTTAATTGATTTTTTTTTTGGTAAATTATCATAATAGTCCCCGACCTTTTTATGAAGGTACCGATTGGTCCTCGAACTTTTTTTCTTGATTACGCAATCCCCTAAAACTTTAACAAAGGGTGTCAATAATCCTTTTTACTAACTGCCGTTAAAAATCTATAGAAAAGCACAATGAATCTTAGATTTTTAATGAATTTACTAAATTAACCTTACAATAATTTTTTTTAAAGGAATGCCTAAAAGAAATTTAAACGTTTAAAGCATACTAACACCCAAAAAAAAAAAAAAAAAAAAAAAAAAAACTTATCTTCCTTCCATCACCATAACCAGTAACACTTCATCGTTTTGTACTGATACATTCTAAATTTGTTGTTCAGTAGCAATTTATACCCCCAATTTTTATTTTTGACGATTTGCACCTAAATTGAGAAATTTGTTACAATCCACACCAAATTAAAAACGATTGTCAAACTAAGGAATCGGACCAGAACATAGGAGGCGCACATGAACAAACTAAAAGGGCAAACGACGTAATTTCTCTCAAAAACTTATCGTCGTTGTCTTTGAATTCAAAGGTGGTTTTCGTTGCTTTTTTGCTTTTTGCTTTTTTTTTTTTTTTTTTTATCCCTTCATCTTGCAAATTACCCATAAAAAATGGAGATTAAACACTTGTGCTACTATTGATGCCAGCTAGGAAGTTTAACTACCGGGTAGGCGATTAACACTTGTTGGAATAATTAGGTAAGCATGGATTTTTTGGTTTGTGTTTGCAGATTTTTGGTGAAGAGAATATGATTGTGGCAAGGGATGGTCTTGACGATGAGGGTTATGAGGCCGGCAAGGAGGGCGGAGGCGACAAGAGCTTCGACGGTCCACATGAAAATCTCCCGGCTGACGATGATGCAGCCCAGATCCACGTACTTCTTTTTCTTCTTCTCCTTGGTGGAACTCAGCAGCCAACTCTGCTGCGTCTCGTCCAACGGTCGATAGGACAGCACCGCCCTGTCGAAGTCTTGCAGGTTCTAGCTCCGATTACCCGGATTGATGTCCCCACGAAGTAACTTCCTAGCTGGATCCAATAGTAGCACAAGACTGGGTTTTTAATCTCCATTTTTTCTGGGTAATTTGCAAGATGAAGGGGGAAAATAAAAGGCAAGTGAAACTTCATTCGAATGAAAGGCAACGACAGTGAGTTTCTTGAGAGAAAATGACGTCCTTTGCCCTTTTAGTTTGCTCAACTGTGCCTCACATGCTCTGGTCCGTTATCTTAGTTGACACCCGTTTTTTTAATTTGATGTGGATTCCAACAAATTCTCAATTAGGATGCGAATCGTCAAAACAAAAGTCAGGGGTGTGTAAATTGTTATTGAACGACAAGTTCATGGTACATCAGTACAAAAAAAACCTCCTTCCAACATAACCAAACCCAATACCCCCCAATTCAACACAAATGAGCAAGATATCACAAAACACTCTTAAATTTCATAATGAGTGAAGCACTCCTAGCTAGAGTAAGTTAGGATTGATTCGCTAGAGTATCTCAAAAAATCCAGCTAAAAGCACTCATTAAAAAAAAAAAAAAAAAATCGGTTCTCAACAAATCAGACTCAAGCAACATCAACAGAACCCTTTCCAACACTCTCTCTCTGGGCTACCCTCTGCGGCCACGACTTCGAAGTCGAAGATGAAGACGAAGATGACGTGAGCCTCGGCCATGTTGTACCCTAGCGGAGTCCCTCACAAGACCCATGGTTGGTTGGCGGCGAGAAATCACACTGGAATTTGCAGGCGATGGGTGGCAGCGCGGGGTTGGGGAAAGGAACCAAGCTACAAACATTGTGGAGGGGAGATCCGCATGCGCCTCCTTGTCGCCGCACTATAGAGATTTCAATCAAATCTGGGTTTTTTTTTTTTTTTTTCCTCTTTTTGATCATCAACAAATCTGGTGTTTTGGTTTTTTAATTTGCTTGTTAAAATTTTTATTTCCTTTTCTTTTCTTCTTTTTTCTTTTTTCTCTTTTATGGTTTTTTATTAGAACTGAAATTGTTTTTTATTATTTTTAATATTTTGTTTTACCATAATACCCCTGTTATTGTGCTCATGTGCAACTCACATGGTATTTTTTCTTTTTTTCTTCCTTTTTTTTGTCCTGTTTCTGTGGTGTGTGCAAACTGTGAAATTTAGACTGTGGTTAGGGTTTGGGCCAATTTATTTTTGCACCTTTTTTAGAAGTTCAGGAACTGTTTAATAAAAAATATTAATTCAAAGATCAAACAACACCTTCGTTAAAACTTAGAAACCATAAATAAGTTATTTACACTTTTTTTTATCCAA
This sequence comes from Ficus carica, assembly GCA_009761775.1. Classification (NCBI taxonomy): domain Eukaryota; kingdom Viridiplantae; phylum Streptophyta; class Magnoliopsida; order Rosales; family Moraceae; genus Ficus; species Ficus carica. Next base: position 13,852,889 of record CM019742.1, on the reverse strand, counting down.
TAATAATTAAGAATCATAGTTTTTTTAAGTAAAGTAAAACATATTTACCATATATATATATATATATTTCTTAAATTTTTCTTTTTGAATATGGAATGGATAGAACTGAAATATATTATGGGTTAATTTCATTAATAACACCCATAAAAATTTTATTATTAAAATAATATTTATTTTTTTTCCCTTCATTACTAGCACTTAATGTGGAGCCAGCAGCATTTAATGTATATCAAATTACAGGTTTACCCTCATCTCCTAACTAGCTCAAATTGGGTTAATTTCATTATAACACACCCATAAAAATTTTATTATTAAAAATAGTATTACTTTTTTTTTTCCTTAATTACTAGCACTTAATGTGGGACCCAGCAGCATTTAATGTATATCAAATACAGGTTTACCCTCATCTCCTACTAGCTCAAATATTCCTCTCCCTCGCATGGCCTAAATTTTTTTTTCAAACCAACATCTACAGTGTTTTAAAGAGAGAAAACTGAAATCTAGAGAGAGAAAGAAGTTACCACCCACCGGAATCTTTTTTTTTTTTTTCACTTTTTCGCCTACCCCCCACCCATTTTGAAACCCAAATCTTCATATAATAGAGAGAGAACTTCTATTTAGAAAGATAAAACTTCCACTGAAAGTTTTTTTTTTTTTTTTAAATCTAACATTTTTGGTCATTTTGAGTAAAGGTCATTCATGTTATGATCATCCGATCATAATAGTTATGACCTATGTTAAAAAAAAAATTTTTAAAAATCTAACATTTTGGCCATTTTTTAGTACAGGTCATAACGGTTATGACCGGGTGGTCATAATGGTTATGACTAGGTGGTCATAACTGTTATGACCGGGGTAGTCATAACAATGGGTCATAACGGTTATGACCGGGTGATCATAACGGTTATGACTGGGTGGTCATAACTGTTATGACCGGGTAGTCATAACAGTGGGTCATAACGGTTATGACCGGGTGGTCATAACGGTTATAACTTATGACCGGGTGGTCATAACAGTGTGGTCATAACGGTTATGACCGGGTGGTCATAACAGTGTGGTCATAATGGTTATGACCGGGGTGGTCATAATGGTTATGACCGGATAGTTATAACAGTGTGGTCATAACGGTTATGACTGGGTGGTTATGACCGGGTGGTCATAATGGTTATGACCGGGTGGTCATAACAGTGTGGTTATAATGGTTATGACCGGGTGGTCATAACAGTGTGGTCATAACGGTTATGAGTCATAACAGTGTGGTCATAACGGTTATGACCGGGTGGTCATAATGGTATGACCGGGTGGTCATAACAGTGTGGTCATAACGGTTATGACCAGGTGATCATAACAGTTATGGCCAGGTGGTCATAACGGTTATGGCCGGGTGGTCATAACCATTATGACCGGATAGGGGTGGTCATAATGGTTATGACCGGGTGGTCATAACAGTGTGGTCATAACGGTTATGACCGGGTAGGGGTGGTCATAATGGTTATGACCGGATGGTCATAACAGTGTGGTCATAACGGTTATGACCGGGTGATCATAACGGTTATGACCGCTGGTCTAACACAGAGATCATAACAGTTATGACCGGACGGTCATAACTGTTATGACCGATAGTGTAATACATAGGTCATAACTGTTATGACTGCCTGGTCAATATCGTTATGACCAAAATTATATGTGAAAATTTAACAGTTACAGGGGGGTCACAACGAAAATTACCAAGCGGTCATTATGAAAATGACCGATCCTGTAAGAAGACCAACTGTTAAAACAAATTCATTTCATAATGAAATTTTTTTCCCCTTTGCAAACAAAGCGTTAAACGAAAACTTTTTAAACATTGAAACGAAAAAGTAATTTTTTTAACTTTGGATTTCTTTAATTCCTTAACTTTGATTCCCCTCAATCCTTCATCGGCCACCATTCTCTCGATCTATGACGCCTGTTTTTTAAACTATTTTAAGCTGTTTATAGATGCCTTTCGTGGTGGTTTCGGACGGTTTCCGAGCGGTTCCGGCCAATTGTAACTATTTCTCTCTCTATATTTCATTTTCTCTCTCTAAAATACTGTAGATGCTGGTTTTCTGGGCATGCGAGGGAGATGAGGATAAACCTATTATTTGACATGTATTATATGCAGTTGGGCCCCACATATCATGGGTTTTGATGACGTGGTGGTGCCAAAAGTGAAGGGATGAAAAAGTGGTGCTGATTTTAATATTATTTTCCTTACAGGTGCTAAAAGTGAAATTAACCCTATATTTATATATAGACACACGCATATATATATATATATATATTAAACTTTGAGATGGGTTCGAACTGATTTTATAAGAATATTTTAATAAATGGTTGAAGTTTTATAAAATTAGATTAGAATAAATTTCACAAAATAATAGATCAGAACAATAATTATATTTTAAAGTATGCCAATTAAAGATTGAATTAATTGATCATGAACAATCACTAATTAAAAGTCATTTTTCCAAATTAAAAAATTTAGACCATTAATATTTAAATAAGTATTTAACAATTTGGTTATTTAATCTGGGAAAATTACCTAAATAATCACTTTTTTTTATTGACCAACATAATACAAATTCTTCATTATTGATCAATATAACATAAATTGTAGTTAACTTTAATTTAATTTTGTATCATGTTAGTCCAATATTAATTTTTTGTGTCATGGGCGCTTTCCCCTTTAACTAAGGGACCATTTGGAACAATCATTTGGGGACAAAAATTTTGCCTAAAAAATTACATAACTCCCAAATCTAGATCTCACTTTCTCTATCTTAAATTTTCATGAAATTCAAATTTAAAAAGTCCATAACTTTCTTCTTTTAAGTAGAAATGAGTTCATTCTTGTACCCATATGCTCACAACGACAAAAGAAATAGAACAAGACTCATATAGCATATTCTTTCCAAATAAATTTAAAATTTTACACTATTCTCTAGATTATGTTTATTTCCAATTCATATTTTAATCGAGCACAAAATTTAATTCTAACTTACAACACTTCAACTATTGGGGATAATTGTAGAAATTTTGTCATAACTTAAAAACTATTATAAAAAACGCCATAATGATGATGTCATAAGTTAAATAAAAATTGTTATATTTTTTCTCACTCTTTCCCCCCTCTCGAACTTGTCTCCCTCTCTTTTCTTTCCGAAGACGATTCCTTTTCTTTTCCCTCCAATAAACTTTATCCCGACGCTCGATCCTTCGACGCCAACTCCGATCCTGCCCTGAGCTCTGTTCTTTGCTGGTAGCTCCAGTTCCTCCACACAAGAATATGGCTGGGCTTCGTGATTTCAGCGAGACCTGGTCGAATTCATGCGGATCTGGTGAAGAAATTTGATAGTGGATGGTCTCGGATCAGAGCTGGTAACGGGGCAATTTTGTTACGAAGGTCACGTATCCATTCGCCTTAGGGTTGAGCCTAACGATTCTGATGAAGTTTGGTTAGAATTGCTCTTGGATGTTAATTGCTGCAAAGCAAGTCACGATTGGGGTTAAGGGACTCGCGATTATGACGAGATCGAGGCTAATTCCAAAGAGAATTGGTCTGGGTCAGCAAGTTCCGATGAGATTGGTGCAAACTTCGGCGAGGTAGGTGTGAACTCCAATGTGGTGTCTTAATGGAGGAGATCTCTGTCGCGGGAGATTTTGATCACTGGCCATTTTTCATGATTATGCAATTTTTTTAAAAAACTCTTTTGCATTTTTTTTTTCTGGTTGTGGTATATTCCTATGGTGTCTGTGGGATTTTTATAATTTTTATAAATTTTGTGAATTTAGTCTAGTAATCCAATGATAAAATCCGAAAAATTCAATTTTCGATTAGTAACCAACTGGTAACCCGCTGGCGGAGGTGGTTATCGTCGATAACCAACTGATAACTTACCGGTGGTGGTGGTTACTAGTCGTTAACTCGTCGAGAAAGTAACCAACTGAGTAACCAGTTAGCAACCAACTGGTAATCTGCCGGTGGAGGTACTTACCAGTCAGTAACCTACCGGCGAAATTAACCAACTGCCCATTGGTGGAGTCATCGATACCAACTAATAATTATAATTGTTATTTTAAAATAAAAATAAATAAATATTTATGATATCATGTTATGACATTTCTTACAAAAGTTTTTTGTTTTTTTCTTCTGTATGGCAAAAATAATCCAAGCATGATTTTGTGACATTTCTCCAAAGTTTTCGAACGATTGTTCTAAACAAGCTTTAATTTTCTCCAATATCCAATTTTTAAAAGGATAAATTGTTCATTCAGTCCCTACTATGTAACTTTTAAATTTGTATAATTTTGATCCATAATCTTTTTTTCATAATTGAAATGCTCATAAACTACAATGTCACTACAATAGTCTATTCTGTTCGTTTTTTAACGGAGCCCGTTAGTAATTTGGTCAAAAAAAGATAGTAACTAACGGATTCCGTAAAAAAATTAATGAAAAAACTATTATAAAATAATTTAATAGTTTAGGGACATTCCAACTACAAAAAAAGATCACAAATTAATGTCGTATGACAAATTTATGGACCAACCCATCAATTTACACTTTAAAAATGGAGGAATGGATTGAAACAAAACCCCTGAATTTGAAACAAACATGGCTATGTTTGGTAAAAGAGATGAAAAATAAAAAGAAGGAAGAGTAAAATCTCTAGATGATAAAAATGATGGATATTTTCAATTATGTTGTTTAATTAAAAAGAAAAATAAACATAAAAGAAAATATTTGATGAAATATATTTTATAATTATAACTTCATGTAAATTAAGAAATAATAATAAAATAAGGTCAAAATTGATAATTTATCTACTGATTAGGAATTTTCCATCCACTTTTACGGATTGAAAAATAGTGAGACCCATAAATTTTTAATTTCCCTTCATTCCTAATTTCAACCCTACCAAATAACCAAAATATTATTTTACTCTCCAAAATCCCTCTTATTTTTTCTTTTCGCTCCCTTCTCCACTCTACCAAACAAAGGCTAAAACTGACAATTGCGGCTAGTTAAAATCCGTCATCCCCCGCTTCAGCCCACTCTGACCAGCGCCGGCCGCTCCCGCCCGGCCACCCTCGACCGCGCAGCCGTTTGTTTGGATGCCGAGAAAACACAGGAAACTTTGGTAAATAAGAGTTCTCATACTGGGCTCAGGTTATTCTATTTACTTAAAACTATTTGTCTTCCGTACTCTCACTGGCTTTCGTTTCTCACAACAATCTTGGTCTATTAGTTGGTAAACCATTTTGAGTACGCAAATTGCTTCTAAAATGGAAAAAAAAAAATGGCTTTTGATTTTGCCTAAATAAAATCGGTTTTAAATTCTTTACCTTGCAAATTATTTCGATTTCATTACGTAAATTATTTGAAAATTGCTTTTGTTTATCGACAATTTTGATTCCACAGCGATCACACAGCCTTTAATTTCCCAAGTTTAAGTGCAGATTGGTTTGGTTCAAATGGTAAGTTCTCATCATATATATATATATATATTTTTTTTTTTTGTATTTTATTTTGGTCATGAAATAATGAAAATGAAAATAAAAATGAAAATTCTTTCTCAGGAAGTTTTCCGGAGGGCCATATTGCAATCCGGGCCACCGGAGACTTTTGCTCTGCAAACAGTTCAACAAGTTATAAAACCCCAGGTAGCTATTTCCAGAATTCGTTATTGGAGTTCAAAATTTAAATTTTCTGGGATGATGTAGTACAAAATTTTCTGTGAATTTGCATTTAAAAAAAAAAAAAAAAATTAAATGATTGGTGTTAATCTTTGTCGGGAAGTTTGAATTTTTGCGTAGAAAAGCAAAACTAAATTGGTACCTTAGTGCTTCAAGAGAAATTTGTTTTTAGGAAGTGTACGCGTGGTTTGCTTCTTTGTGCAGCTCATTCGAATATGCATAAAATCTGGGTTGCGTATAAATGCATGAAGCCTGATGAAGCTGGTTAATTTATTCCTAACCATAATGAGTTGGGGGTACTTGTATAGCTTGAGAAAAAAAGACACAAATAATTTATTCTGTTACGATTCCGGAAGCAAAATTTAATTCCTAAGCTAGCTTTTTCTACATACTCTCTCTCTCTCTCTCTCTCAGTCTGTGTGTATATATATTTCTTGGTGACCATGTATAGTTTTTATGCTCAGAGCTAGGTTTGGTTTTTTACTACTACATTATTTCTTTTGTTGTTGAGATTGGAGCTCCTGGTATTGTTTGTCCTACTAAATGAAAGAATAGAAAACACCGAGCTACACTCATTTTGAACTACATCTTGTCTCCCTCGTGTGTTACTAGCATAAACTTAGTCTGTCATCGGGGTGTTGTTCTTTTATGGATCTAAACTCATTTCTCGACTTTTGTTTTTGCATTTATATAACATAATATATAAAAAGAAATTTCCACATTCTTTGTGGATGACAATTCATCTTCAGGCAAAGGCATATGATCAGTAATGAAATGCAATCAATGTTTTGTCTACTGCTAATCAACCAGTTGGGCTGATAGTAGCAGTAGGACCTTAAGATTTCTCTCTCGACTGTTTTTTTTTTCTTGTTTGTTCGTTTGTTTGTTTCTCATTTGGTTGTGGACAGCAGGCCTATTTTTTCGAGGCACTGATTTAGGTTTTCTTACTTTGATATTTTATTTTACCTCCTGTAACAGAAACAAACAAAGTTAGCCCAAGATGAGAATCAGCTATTAGAAAATATCATCCGGACTTTGCTTCAGGAACTTGTGGTACGTTTTTCTCTTTGCTTCTTGTTAAGAGAATTTAAGAGTATTTGACTATTGTTGTGAATTATGCTGGAACTGCATTTTGAATTATATGTGAATGAATAGACAATTTCATTGCACCTTACTTCATATTTCTTGAGAAGAGTGATGGATATTAAATTGAGGTCATTTCTTTTATGCTACACACATGGTTTTGTGGTTTTTCTGATGTGTGTATGATTTACACTTTGTACATGACATGTGTAAAGGCAGAGATACGTGCGCCTTGTTTCTGGGTGTGTTGTTTTACTTTCATTTTTTTGGTTTTCCAAGAGGTTTTATTTTTTATTTTTTTATTTTTAACAATCAAGTGGTTAATATGTTTATGAATGGTATTTGTAAATTTAAAGTTGATAGGGATTTGTGTGGTTAAGCAGTTTGTTCTTGCATATCTTCAATTTAATGTCTAATTTATTATTTTTGCCTTGTCCTTTTACCCATGGGTGTTGTGGAGAGAGTTGGGTATTAAGTGGCTGATCCCTAGATGTTATAAGGAGTTGTGCGGGTGTTTTCCTTGGATTGGGTCCGGCAATTGAAGCAAACACTTGGGAAAGGTCGCTGTATTACAAGTTTGTGGGGCATTTGGTTGGAGATAAATAACAAAAAGGAAGAGTATCGTCATTTTGGATATGGTAATTTCTGGACAGCCCTTTGGGTTCATCAAGAGAAGGAACTTAGAAGTTTGTTGTTCTCTGATTCTCTTCGGGATTGTGTTTTCTTTTTTGGCATCAATTTTGACATTTTGAATCTCATAAAAGATTCATGTTTCTGTTTTGTTTTGTTTTGTTTTTGTTTTTGTTTTTGTTTTTGTTTTTTTTTTTTTTTTTTGCTTTTGCTTTTGTTTTTGTTTTTGTTTTTTGTTTTTTGTTTTTGTTTTTGTTTTTGTTTTTGTTTTTGTTTTTGTTTTTGTTTTTGTTTTTGTTTTTTGTTTTTTGTTTTTTGTTTTTGTTTTTGCTGTTTGGTGTTGAGAAATTTTGACTTATTTAAACCATAGAAAAAAGAAAATTATGCTCCCATAATTTTCTTTGTCAATTTTGAACCCGTCTGGAATACATTTTGGCCACCAACAAGAGTTGATTTTAATTGCATGTTTAACAGTCTTCTGCAGTACAATCAGGGGAGCCAATAATGCAGTACGGGCAATCAATTGATGAGGAAGGAAGTACCCAGTCTCATATTCCGCGTCTTCTTGGTCTGTACATGTTCTAATTTGTTACAATTTTGTTATTTGTATTGCCAATTTCTATTGAATTTTTAATGCTCCAGAATGAGAATAGTTTTTGAATGTGTGCATTGAGTACAATTTTTTTTTTCCTTCTCCTTTCATGTTTATCTTCTTTTAATGTAATTCCTTTATCCTGTTAAAAAAAGGTAATAAAATAGGTTGCACTACCTAATAAACTTTGCAGAAGCTGTGGATCATATATTTTTGCACTGCCTATTTACTTATGCATTATCCCTAGGAGTGTTGGATATTTGTGGGATTTCTCTTTGGCACGGTACTGGTATTAGAAGTAAACAATTAGGAAGGTTCTTCTTTTTTAGCTCTCTTTTGGGGGGGTTTTGTTGGAAAGAAATTGAAGAATAGTTGGAGGAGGCGATGGAGAGTCATAAGTTATTTGGGATAAGATAAAATTTTGGTTTGCTCTTTGGGCACACAAAGAGCAGTTTAGTGGTTTACTTTTCTCCAGCCTGCTTCTCAACTTTCCTTCTTTTCATGTATAATATGTTTTTTGTTTTTAATCAAAAAAAAAAAAAAAAAAAAAAAGGGAAATAGGAAAAAGATCCTGAGACGTCTGAATAAAGAAGTAGTAGAATTTTGTTTCCTTATAACGGTGTAGTGGCGCTTAAACAAGCCACAATTCTGGTCAGACACCTTGCAGCATGCTTCGCTCTTTTTCTTACTGTTTTTTTTAACCCTTCCCAAACAGATATCGTTTTGTATCTTTGTGAAAAAGAGCACATTGAAGGGGGAATGATATTCCAGCTTTTGGAAGACTTAACTGAAATATCTACAATGAGGAATTGCAAAGACATTTTTGGTTACATAGAGAGTAAACAAGATGTATTAGGCAAGGTTTGTGCTTTTCTAATTTTGTAAAATTTGTGTACGTTCTTTATATTTTTTCAATCAGTAAAAGTTTCATGTCATCTCTCAAGGAAGAAAAAGATGTTCTTATTCATTTGTTTTATAGAATATTTTAATTTTTGCAAAATTTGTTCTTGGACCTTTTCCCCTGAAAATAACTTGCGTACTTGTTTTTTATAAACCGTGACTAAATTACCTACAGCTTGAGCTTTTTGCTCGCGGGAAACTTGTTATGTTGAGGACATGCAATCAACTTCTTCGCCGTCTATCGAAGGTATACAGCAAAAGAATGCAAGGATATTTATATCTATATTTTTTTATACATTATTATGATTAAGTTGTTTATGCAAGCTCTGAAGTCTGAACAAAGTTCACGACATAGCTGATCTTATTATGAAATGTTGTAAAATATTAGAAGTAGCTGATGCACAATTTGTTTTAAACTTGGCAATTTCGTAAGCAGTTAAAAATTCTACATAAGGATAGGTTCAGAGGTTCTACTGTATTGTTGTAGAGGAAGGCTCTTATTCGAATTGTGTTTTAAACATTGAATATATTTAGTGGCATTCAATTCTCGCAGCTGCTTTTGTGGTGGTACAGTGTTATACCTATTTTCATAGTGATAATTAAATCAATTTGCAAAATTCAATATGAAACTCATGCTTTCTGATGACATGTTGGAAAAATTTGAATTTACAGGCAAATGATGTGGTCTTTTGTGGGCGAATTCTCATGTTTCTAGCGCATTTCTTTCCGTTATCTGAGCGCTCAGGTATTTGCTTGTAATCAAGAATTCTTTTTTGTTTGTTGTGTATTCGTCTGCCTTCCCTTTTCTTTCTATTTAGTTATTATTATTTTTTTACCTTGCTTCTGGTTATTGCTTGCAGCTGTGAATATAAAAGGAGTTTTCAACACATCAAATGTGACGAAATATGAGAAAGACCCCCCAGATGGTAACACTGATGTGATATATTTCCTCCGACAATTTTAGTTTTGCCCTCTGAACTTTGGTCACTTTTTCGTTCGGAGGGAAAAAGAATAAAATTTATTTTATTTTGTATAATAACTCAAAAGCATTGGTTATTTGATAAATGTTGATATATTCTTTTTTGTTCTTTTCTACAAATTTTCAGGCATTTCCATTGATTTCAACTTTTATAAGACCTTTTGGAGTTTACAGGTACATTTTATTATTTAGCAGCATGACTTATAAGAAATATAAATACTGTAAAAGAGTAAAAAGTCTACCATGTTTTTTGCAAAACTAGTTAATTTAGCTACGCATTGTCTAGTATAGAATACTATTTGAAAATATTTATTTGCTATCACACAATATTGGGAGGTAATCTTGGGATCACTGTAGGGATGTTTCGGGAATTCTTGTTGATTCTAGCACTGTGCTCATCTGGCTTTGCACTTTACCATTAGAGTTATGGATTTATGGTAGCACTTGTGGCAAGTGCTTGAAATATGCACTTGTGATTTTTGTTTCTTGGGAGAAATTTTACTTTTAAAATTGTTTAGCCGGAGGTTCCTCAATGTGGAGTTCTTTTAGTATCTCTGGTAGACTTAGAAGGTGTGTTTGAGATGTTGCTGCTTGCGTATATCAGTTGATTAACATAGAAATGTATCTGTTTTGATCTAAAGGAACACTTTTGCAATCCTGCTTCCCTAGCTCTTACTCCACCGAAGTGGCAGAAATTTGTGTCCAGTTTAATGGTATTACCAAATCTCCTTGTGTCTTCCGTTTCCGTTACCTTGGCACTGCATTATTCTTTACTGCCATTCTATCCATACCGATTAGGTACATATACCAAACACTTGTTTTCGGTTATATAGGTTGTGCTGAATACATTTGAATCCCAACCATTAAGTGATGAAGAAGGGGACGCCAATAATTTGGAGGAGGAAGCAGCAAATTTCAGTATAAAGTATCTTACAAGCAGTAAACTAATGAGTTTGGAGGTAAGCAGTTCTGAAAATTGAGCTTGCACTTTCTGGTCGACCATTGAGTTAATCTTTTCCGGTTTTCCCCTTGGGGTGGGATGGAACAGTTAAAGGATCCAAGTTTCCGACGCCATATTCTTGTGCAGTGCCTCATACTGTTCGATTATTTGAAGGTAGTAGCGATTTCAAATTATATACATTTCAGTTAGTAAATGTACCCTTATTTTGTTTTTACCCTTGTGGTAGATTCTCTGACCAAGTCTTTTTTGCCTCTAGGCCCCAGGAAAGAATGAAAAGGATTTGCCTTCCGAGAGTATGGTAAGTGTTGTTGTTATGAATGTTGGAGTAAGCATGAACTGTGTGTTTTTGTTTGATAAAAGGAATGAATTAAATTTTACTTCATGTAATCGTAGACTACTTGCTTTTGGGAAGATGTGCGGTAGGTGATAACTTGTGATATGGGACTACTTGCCTTAAACTAGTCTAATCGAATGGGAAGTGGGAAAAGGGCAATAAATTTCGCTTCTGGGACAATATGTGGTGGGGCAACAGGTCATTGGCTCTTTCTTATTGGGCATGGAAGAATTTTGGCATGGAAGTTTGCTTAATTTGTTTATATGGCATTTCTGCTTAATTAAAAGTCTATTCTCTTTGATGATTTAATGTGTAAGGATATCTAAAACGTGTACACAACATTTTGCTTTAACAACGATGCCTTTCTTTCAGAAAGATGAAATAAAATCTTACGAGGAGCATGCTAAAAAGCTGCTTGAGATGACTCCACCTAAGGGTAAAGATTTCCTAAATAAAGTTGAGCATATCTTGGAACGTGAAAAGAATTGGGTGAGAACATTCTACTCCCAAATATCCTGTTTACTTTTTACTAAAATTATGATGGTTGTGATTAATCTTCTTCTTTTTTTTTTTGGCAAATGGTTTGTGCTCAGGTATGGTGGAAACGTGATGGGTGTCCACCATTTGAAAAGCAACCAATAGAGAAGAAAGTGGTTCAAGATGGAGCTAAAAAACGGTATGCAGATTTGTAACTTCCACTCTGTCCTGTAGTGCCTTTTACATGTTCGATTTCTTGCAAAGAACAATAAATTTTTGTTTTTGAAAGCTAGAAGCAAAATACTCAAGACAATACAAACAGAAATCAAGCATTTTTTCCTTTATACTATCAAGGGATTCTGATGAGTGGACTGTTCTGTTTATACTATAAATCTTGAAAATTCATTTATATATATATATATATTTTAATAGAGATCTTATACATTGCTCTAAATAATTGCAAAAAATAGACTGAAAAAGGAACAAGATTGTGCCCATACCACTCGTATTGTACTACATGCAAACATAGGTTGTCATGGCTTTCTGCAATCGTGCTAGAGTTAGAAGTTTAAATTTTGGAACCTTCATTAACCTTTCTATTCCTTAATATGTTTTTCTCAAATTTGCTTCCACTTGTCATTTAATTCTGATTGTGTTCTAATATCAATTTAAACTTCTTTAAGAAATGTGTTTCTTGATTTTTCTTCTTTTTATTTGTTCTTATGCTTCAGGAGGCCAAGGTGGAGAATGGGTAATAAAGAACTTTCTCAGTTATGGAAGTGGGCGGATCAGAATCCGGTGTGTAATTTTTACTTGCTCTTGCTAATTTTACTTAAAAAGGAAGAGGGGGGAGGGGGGGAGGAAGAGTAGAAAAACTTGAGTTACTATGATATGTTTTGCAAGCTTACTCTTATGATATGATTAAAGATTTAAATTTCAGCTTGCAAGCTTTTTGCAGATTATTTGATGGTACCATACCATAGTTTGTGAATCAAGAAATATCAGAAAAAATGGAGTTTGTTCATGCTGGTTTTACGTTGCAAAATACAGTATATCTTTTTCTTGTCGCTACTCACTAGTATATTCTTAATAGTAGATTTCTCCTTGCTGCTTTTAATTAAGGTGTCCAGCCTCTGATATGTGGAGCTGCTAGTTAGCAAATCTAATGATTATTTACTTTTGGTTTGTTAGATTTTTTTTTTTTTAATTAGAGTTGAGAAAAGGGCTCCTTTGGATTTGTAAACTTGAATTTCAAAGTCTAAAATGTTACCTAAATTATAAGTCCTGCAGTTTGGGAAATATAGAACTTAAACAAATTAATATCCTCCTGAACTTTTGGTACTTCAATTGCCCCTTGAACTTTAATTCCGAAAATTAACCCCTTAAACTTTTCAAACCGTTGCAATGTGGACCAAATTGATAATGCCGTTTAAATTGGTGAAGGAAAAGGGGTTAAATGTCAAAACTAAAAAGTTCAAGGAGAAATGTGCCAGAACACGAATGTTCTAGGGGTAAAATGCCAAAAATGTTTAGTGCACATGGATACACAATAGTCAGATTGCATTTTCCTCATTATCAGCTCAAACGTTGCTTTCTTATTCTGAATTTTAATAATATAACATAAGTTGTATCTAGGAGATGTGATAAATAATCATAGTTTTTCTTTTACTTTAAAAAATAATTCCACTGTATTTATTTACTTTTTTTTTTTTTAATTCCTGACATGTCCAGAATGCATTAAGTGATCCTCAACGTGTTCGAACACCTTCCATCACAGAGTACTGGAAGCCCTTGGCTGAAGATGTGAGCAGTCTCATTTGCTTGTTGATGGCCATATGAAAAATTTATGTCTTTTATATTCTCTATCAAATATGTGCTGTTTTCATTTATATTTATATCCATATCTGGTTAAATCTTCTTGTTAACTAGTAAACATAGTTTGATTCTTTCAATTGCAGATGGACCCAGCAGCTGGAATAGAAGCCGACTATCACCACAAAAATAACAGGGTAGGTTTTTCGTTCTTGTTCACATGGGCTTTCTAATTGTTAATCATCTTGCAATTGGCATGGTTTGCTCATGGCAAGGTGATTATTTTATGAAGAAAACATTTTGGGGTTAATATCATCTAGAAAAATTACGGAAATATTTGAAATTTGAAAAATTTGAGTTTCTCGTATGTTCTTTTGCAGGTTTATTGCTGGAAAGGTTTACGCTTTTCTGCTAGACAGGACTTGGATGGATTTTCCAGAGTACGAATTCCATGACTAGCGAGTACTGAGACATTGTCATTGTATAGTTTGTTTGTCACTAGTCCTAACAAAATATTCATATTGATTCTGTTGTAGTTTACGGACCATGGCATTGAGGGAGTTGTGCCTTTGGAACTTTTACCACCTGAATTCCGCGCCAAATATCAAGCTAAGCCAAATGAAAGGTCTAAACGTGCTAAAAAGGAAGAAGCTAAGGACGCCGCACAGCAAGGTGAAGAAAACCAGGTAATATTGACAATTTGACATGATCTAAATTTCCTGTGTTTTCTTTAGTTTTTACTCGGAGATACACAGTTGAGAAACTCAGTAACATGATTTAGGGAGTCCACTCAAATTTAACAAGTTTTCTTTATAAACTTGTATCTAACCTGATAGCATACAGTGGTTTGAAATGAGAATTTCATAACATTACAACAAAGAGAGATGGTTTCCGAAGGCCAAATGTTACCTGAAAAAAAAGGGAATAGATTCTATGATCTATTGAGGAATCCAATATCCATCAGCTTCTTTCTGTATGTTTATGTCAACCGCACACAGAATCCACATTGAATTCTCCCAGATGCTCGACTTTTGTTTTGTTTTGTTTTGTTGTTTTTTCTTTTAACATTTTTTGTGGTTTCTTATTTTTAAAGATTGCAACGCCTGCAAGTGAGATAGATGAAGGGATCAGGCCTGATCTTGAGGCCTCCGCAATGCCAATGGATGCTGAAACCACTACTGGAACCGGAAATACGTCCCTAGGCGGCAGTCCAATGCCAGATGAGCAACAGAAACAAAGCCCGGATACAGATGCTGGTCAAGAGACTGGTCAGTTGGAAGCAGATGCCGAGGTAGGGGCCGGAATGATAGATGGCGAGCCAGATACAGAGGTTGATTTGGATCCAACAACCTGAGAAGATGTGATCAAAGTTTACAAGGATTCTCTAGACGTGGAATGGGAACAAACTTTTGCCAAAACTTTTTATAGGTATCTACTTCCCATTTCGGCAATTGTAATACAGTGACAATACACGAATATCCTTAAATATTTCTTTTGAGGTGTAGATTATGGTCAATCTTTTCTGCTTTATCCTCTCACACATAAAGTGGAATCCCAATGTAGGAGCTTTTTATAGAGATCGCCCCCGCACACAACGAATTATTCCCAATTGTCGAATATCTTAAAATATTTGTTTTGAGGTGTGGATTCTGGGCCTTGCTTGGCAGAGTTTGCTTCTTTTTTTTTTAATCAGTAGAAAGAGAGAAGGAGAGAAACAAAAGTTGTAGCTTAATTAGTGACACTATTCAGCAAAAAAATTAGTGGCACTATAGTTTTATGCCAAGTGCAACTTATTTTGTTTCCCGTCTTTTCTTTTCGAGGTGGAGAAAAAGGCCGAAATGTCCCCTTCCTTTTAGTTCTCTTTCCGGGATGGTTAAATTTGCCATCAAAGTTTTGAGTCTTGTGGTCGCCATCATATACATATATAATAAATGTAAAAATACATGATTCTAAAATAAAAACAATGAAAAAAAATAGATATTGACTTCACCCGAATCAGGATATCTCTATATAGAACGTAGGAATATATTGTCTCTGCGAAAATTATTTGGGTACACCACCTCTATCCCTATAATCATTTTGTTCAATAAAAAAAAAAAAAAAAGTGTATGGTTTTGGTATGTAGTTGGATAGGGTATTGTTCAAGTTTCTGCTCAACTTGGCGCTTTGTTAGTAGATGATTCGGAAATTGTGGGCACATAGGCAAAATAAGAGCAATGGTCCGTGGAATAAACCTATATAACAAATCTAGTTTCCCTAAGGGTATGTTTGGCTGGAGGGAGAGATGGAGGGAGGGAGGGAGAGGGGTGGAGGGAGAGGGATGGATGGAGGGAGGGCACCAATCTATTGTTTGGTTAGTAAGGAAGAGAGGAGGGAGAGGAGAGGTGGAGGGAGACTCTCTCCCTCTGAGCCCACCACATTGCATCCTCCTTCCATTAATGGAAGGTTGATGGAATGATGCAAGCTCTCTTTCTCACTTTATCTAAAAAAACCATTTTAATCCCAAAAAAACTATTAACAAATTAAAAAAAAATGGACAATTTAGTAATTAGGCAGATAATTATTATCAATTCTTTTAACTCTTCTTCCTCCTTACCAAACAACATATAAGATTTATACAATCAATTCCATCTTTCATGTTCTCCATCTCTCCAACTCTCTCCATCCCTCCTACCGGGGTATGTTTGGTAGGAAATGATAGAAAATAAGGAAGGAGTGATGAGGGAAATGCGAAAAGAGGGTGAGGTCTTTTTACTTATTATGTTTAGTATGGAATTCCTACAACAATCTCTTTAATTTAGAAAATATAAAAAATGGGAGAATTTGAAGGATTTGGAAATCCTTCCCTGATCCGTTCTTTTCTCTTTTCTGTATTATCAAACAATCATAAATGTCAAAATCTTTCCTTTCACTTTTCTCTCCTACCAAACACACTCAAATTATCATGCCATGATTGAGCTTTACAATTGATGGTTTGAAATCAAAATAAATAAATTATATATAAAAAAACGTTTTTGTCGTGATCTTTTTGCACTATTGGGAAAGGAAATTATATGTGGTTTGGAAGGAGTTGAAGTAAGTAATTGAGTAAATCTTATAAATAACCAAAAGGCAGAAGTACTCTTAGCTTGTCGAAGAAAAATAGAGAAATTACAATAAATAGGTATTTTTAAAAATGTTTAAAGTAAATAGCATAATTTAAAAGTGTTCAAGATAATTTTTCAAAAAAAAAAAAAATAGTTAAGATAAATAATATATTTAATAAATATTTATTTACGAGAATTTTTAACATAATTTTATTATAAATATGCTTCAAAAATCAATTATTTAGCATGAATATGATATTTATCTCAATTATTATTATTTATAAGATTTTTTAGAATAATTTTATCATAAATACATAATTTATCGTGAAGATGCTATTTATCGTTACTCAAAAAATTTTATACCATTTGTTTTTATTCATAGAAGTTTTTAGACTATTTACCTCTTCCCACAAAAACAAGTAAAGGGTGGCCCTGCAATCATGTCAAAAGTGTATGTAAGCCCACATTTTTTTTATTAATGAAATTCTATAACTTACAAAATAAGAAAAGGAAAAAGGGAAAAGCGTGTTGAATAACTGCCCGTTCTTTTCCTCTTCATTGCACTTTTTAACCCACTGTTTATTTTGTAAAACTATTATGGCCCGTTTGGGACACTAGTTCAGATGATATTCTCAGTTCAGATGATATTTTATCATTTAAATTTTAAAATCTTAACTTTACATTAATTTTTTTTTATTTTTTATTTTTTATTTTTTATTTTTAAAAAACTTAAATTTTAAAAGTTCATAACTTTGTCATTTCAAATCAAAATGAGATGATTTTTATGTTAAAATGCTCGTATCAACGAGACGAATAAGACAAGATCCATTTTGCAATTTTTTTTCGAACACATTTTAATTTTTTGCACTGTTTTTTATATTACATAAATTTTTCAAAAGTTTTTCCCTCAAACACACATTTCCAACTCAACTTTCAAAACATCATCTTCAGATGTCCCCTCAAACATGCTCTATATTTATGTATTGATTGCATCTATTGATCGCTTGCATTTTTTTTTTTAAAATTTGAAGTGAAGGATTCGAATTTTGTATTTTTAGTGAAATCAAGTGTGATATTACCGTTAGGTTATACTTATAATCACAATCACTTGAGCATTTGGAGTAGCGTAGAATGATTGACAATATAATGATGAACTAAAATTGAAGAAGACATAGAGTCAGATCAGTTACATGTAAAGTTAATTAAATCATATACTAATTTACAATGTGTCGAAGCAAAATGACATGTTAATTAAATGTTTTATCTTTTAATGTGCGTCTTCACTAAAATAATAAGCTATCTCCACCATTCGTGATGGTCTTTTCATTTATTTGTCACCAACTCTGTCTCTCTCTCTCTCTCTCTTTCCCTCTCTTTTTATATCTCCATACGATAGCCAAGTCTAAGAGAACCAACATATAGTTTTCATTGATTGTCCTTAAGAAACAACAAGATTGAACATATGAATCTTAGGCGTGTCGTCTAATTAATTATCATTTTGTTCAAAGTCTTTCAATTTAGATTTTGTTCTCGTGTACAGTGGATTGTTAAAACTAGCTAGCAAAGTAAGTAATTAAAAGTCACAAGTCATTAGCATTGTCTCTTATTATTTTGTTATAATTTATTTTAGAAAATAACAGTTATGCTAGATGTTGCCGTGTCATTTTTTTTTGTTGAAAAGTACGTAATTTTGGAGTCATTTAATCACAATCCAGACATATTTTTATAATCATTAGTTTGTTTGACACTCAAGCATTATTTAAAAGGGAGAGGCCGTGGTAGAGCCTTTCCCAGAGTAATTATCGGTAGAGTTTTTTTTTTTAAACCGTTGAGATTTAATCGAACGGTTGAAATGTTGTTAGTGTATCATACTTATCATATACTTTACCTCATATTACCATTCCCACCCTAAGTCTTCTCCGTCGACGGCAACCCACCCCCAGCCCCCCCAATCCTAGGCCCCAGCCCCAGCCCCAGCCCCGGCAGCCCCCCACTCCTCGACCCCCAACACCCCATCCCCTGGCCCTCCCCCGACGCCCCCCCTCCCCCGGCCTCTCCCCAACCCTCTCCGGCCCCCCCGGCTCCTCCCCGCGACGGGACCCCCACCCTCTCTCTCTCGGCCCCCTACCCCCAGCGCCCCCCCCTCCCCACCCCCAACGGGGACCCCCCATCGCCCTTTTTCTCTCTTTTCGCATCGGGGGTGTGGGGGGGGGGGGGGGAGCGCGGGCCGGGAAGAGAGAGAGCGGAGAAGAGAGAGAAAGGGGAAGAGAGAGGGGTTGGGGGGGTCCCCGTCGGGGGGGGGGGGGTGGGTGGGGGGAGGTCGGCCTGGGGTGGAGGTGTCGGGGGAGTGGGGACCTGGGGTGGGCCGGGCGGTCTAGGGGCTGGGGGGTCAGCGGGGGGGGGGGGGGGGGGGGCGGGGGTGGGTTCCCGACAGGAAGGTCACCGGCGACGGAGAAGGCTTGGGGTGGGAATGGTAATATGAGGTAAAGTATATGATAAGTATGGTACACTAATAACATTTCAACCGTTCGATTAAATCTCAACGATTCAAAAAAAAGCTCTACCGGTAGTTACTCTAGGAGATGCTCTACCACAGCCTCTCCCTGTTTAAAAAGTTTTTTTACAGTATTTTTCTAACAGAAATTTAAATTTATTATTTGAAATCTTCCAAATCTAAACCTCAATAAGCCTGAAAAGTAGAAAATAATCACATATTACATTATAATACAAAAAATAAATAAAATGGACATCACACGTTTATATCTGAATGGGGAAAGGCACTGTACACATCGGGGTTAAAGAAAAATTTTCTCAAAAAAAAAAAAAAAAAAAGAAAAAAGAAAAAAAAAAGAAAAGATTGGTAGAAAAGAAGAATCTTGTCAGAGAGATCTTTGAGTATATCCCTCTCCAAGAATACATATTTATACACACACAATATATAATTTTTTAAGTGCGTTTATTTTAATATAACATTTTTTAATAATAATACTTGTTTTTTACACTCATAGTTTAAATAATCCATGTTACAAGATTTAAACTAGAAATTATTATATGTAAATCAACTAGTAACTACAAGATATAAAATAAAATGATACAACTGCGGCTTATATTTATATAAGGAAGAGTTTTTAATAATTACTCTAATATTTACCCATTCATGGTTATCATTGTTTTAACCACATGATGTTGATCGGATGGTTGTAATAAATTGAGTAGTTGATCAAAAAAATTACTGGCAATTAATGATAAAGAGCTCATTAAATATGATTTGGACGGACAACTTGTTGGTAATTTGATGACATGGCTTTTTCAAGTATGTTTTTTAAATAAATTATAAATTAGAGAATTTCATTCCTTGCTTTGGAATCTTATTTCTAATTTCATTTTCATTCCCAAATTTCATTCTTAGTTTTGGAATCTTATTCCTAATTTTCATTCCCAATTTCTTTCATTCCCAAACTAATTTTTCTATTTCTCTAAAGCTGTTTTTTTTTTTTTATTCTTCAATATTACTTTCTCTACCCCTTGTTATAATTATTTATATTAATATGGAGTTTGGGATGATGGTGATACGTCCACTGCAATGGCTTATCTTGAAGCAAAGAAAGGTACGGACCCCGATTTCTTCAACAAGCATGCCACTGACGATGAGCAAAGGTTAACAAATTTATTTTGGGCTGATGGAGCTTCCAAAGTGGACTACGAGTTATTTGGTGATTGTTTTGCTTTTGATTCGACCTATAAAACCAACAGGTTCTTTATCCTGTCTACACCATTTTTAATTCTCCAAATCATCATCAATTTTTTCCCCCTGTTGTGGCTAGCTTTTGAGTCCCTTCTGTGTTATTCTATATCAGTTTTTGATTGTGTTGTTCCTGTTCTGTTTTGGATTTGATAAAATTTTTATTCTTTTTTTTATTTTTATTTTTTATTATTTTTATTTTTTGCTAACAGGTATGGGAACCCTTGATAGTTCTATTAAGTCTCGAATAATCATAATAGAACTTGTGTACTTGGCTTTGCTTTGCTTCAGAATGAGTTGGCTGAAACATATACATGGGTACTAGAAAAAATTTACGTTATTTTCTTTCTTAAAAAAATTTATGATTCCATTCCATTCCATAATATGCATTCCAAGTAAGGAAAATTTATGATTCCATTCTATTCCTTTATATGCATTTTAAATATTAATTACTCATATTTAAAATACAAAAAAAAAAATATTTACTTATATTTTAAAGGTTAGTAGGTTATATAATTTACAATAATAAGTTACATAAAATGTCACATCATTAAACTTAATTAAATAATACACTTCTTTTTATAGTTTTATTTGTAATCATAGATGGTTGCCAAAAAAAAAAAAAAAAAAAAAAAAAAAACATAGTAAGCTGTCCAGACCAAAAACAGTAAGCTTCACAGTGTACCCCACTTTCTTTGTACGTTTGTACCGCTCTCGGACCCACACTTACCTGAACGGCTGAAAGTACACAAGTCCAGATAGTGAGAATACCACAGATCCGGAAGAAAGTCTTTTAGTTCAAAGTGATTAACAATTCATCAATTAGGCATTCATATATATATATATATATACACATATGCACATCTATTTGGTCGAGGAGAAATTAAGATCTAGCACCAATTACAAGGTAGGGTTCAAAGGGAGACGTGTAGATGAATACGCACCCATTTGGCCAAAAACAAGCCAATCGCCAACCTCAAGTTCCGGTAACCGGTGGCCTTTCAGTACAATATCAAGTGAATTGCAAGTGGGTCCATACACCGTCGAGCTGAACACCTCTTTGCTTGTCGTCCATTAAGAAAGAGGCATGCACATACTCAGATTTCCATTTGCGCACTCCAACGCTGTTTCTCCCATCAATGACCCATGGATCCCGTCGTTTATCCAGTACTCTCTTGCCTCGCCCCAAACCCACTTCCCGATAACGTTGACGACTAACGTGAAAGCTAATTCAGCAAAAAACCGCCCTGGTTCTGCCATGACACCGATTCTTAATGCCATGGCATTGGGGAAATAGGCATGTACACAATAACGAACTCATGAGTTTCAGTAAGAGGGGCTAATAATTTCAAGTTTTTTATTTTGGATGAATAATTGTAGACGGAGTTTTAAAGGTTGGAGTTGAGATGAGTTTTGGAGATATGCGTTTGGTAGAAATAACTGTTTGGAGTGAAAAAATATAAAAATTTGAAATGTGTTAAAGAAAAAATTAGCAATATGAATTTCATTTCATTCATCTTTAAAGTTTACGCAATTAAAAAAAAATCATCTAACTTCGACTTAAAGTAACAAAGTAATTGACTTTCTAAACTTGAGTTTTTTTGAAATTGAGAAAAAAAGAAGTGAATAGTGAAATTGGAGGAAAATGAAAAAAAAATTTGGAAAAAGGTTTTCCATACATTCACCCAAACGGCCCTATTTTTTTGGGATTATTTGTAATTTTTGGTCAAATACACATAAAAAAAAAATAAATAAGAAAAAGTTGAGAGGGACTTGAACCAACCCTTGAGCATTAGTGCATATATATGTCCTTGCCTGTACAGCGGCTCTAACAGTTGCAGCTGCTTCTTCAAAGCCTTGACCTGCCGAGAAGCCGCCGTCGATGTTCAAGCCTTGACCTGCTTCTTCGCATTTGAGGCATGCCGAGCCGAGCGGCCGTCTCGAATGCTGTCTTGGCGGCCTCTATGGCCGCCGCATACGCCTTAAAATTCTTAACGGCGGTTCCGACATGGAATGACACGCCAACCACGGACAGTTGAGCTGCATGGAGGAGTGGGGCACCCTCCTCCGGAAGCGCGCCGAACTTTGAATCCGAAGCGCGGCGCGGTGCTCTACCGTCTTCCGGGGACTTGATCCGCATGAGAAGGCTGCATTTGGGGTGCAATTTTCGGATCTTTTCCACTTCGGCCACGGAATCAAATGTCGTTAGGTTAACGCCTACAGTGGCTGCATACTTGATGTGAAACTCCATCTTACAAGTGTTGGCGAAGATGATCCGGTCGGGAGAAACTCCGAGGGCTAGAACCGATACGATCTCGGCCCGACTACCGCAGTCGACGCCTGAACCAAGTGCAGCCATGGCGGCAAGCAAAGACGGGTCGGAATTGCAGTTGACGGCGTAAAAAGGCCGAACCTCTGGGAGGGACTGGACCCATTTGTCCATGAGGTTTGTGACCACGCCTATATGAAGGACATAAAATGGTTCTTTAGTGTGTTGGGACTCGTTTTTGGAAACGAGGGTTGTATGAAATTGTTCAATCTGTCTTTGGGCAAGTTGGTAATTTCCTTGCTTCTCAAACTGGGTTCTTCCATAATAGCTTGGAGGCTCTTTGGATATGACGACATGACAATTAGTATTTGTTTTTGTGCAAAGGGCATATATATATATATATATATATAGAGGGAAATAGAAAATTATAGCATTCAATTAATAGAGGTATCTCATCTTTGAACGATCTTGATGAGTAAATATAGAGAAACATAGCTAGCTAGTTAAAGTTCAAGAATCATCAAGAGAATGAAGTTGTGATTCAGCACCAAAAAAAAAAAAAAAAAAGGGGGTTGGGGGAGTGAGAGAGAATCAAGTTATTTATTTATTTATTTTTAAAAAATGGGATTAGTGGTGTCTTCATACCCCCGACCTAACGCATTAAGGATAAGCAGCAGTTGAGATCATCGATGGGATGACAAAAGATCATGTCTCTGACCTTCAACAACTAATAGGTCAGGGACTCATAGAGTCCATTAATAATGATTGTCAAACCAGTAAATTTAGGTGATGCATGACTCGAATATCTGATCTGATAGAAAGAAAGGCTCTAAATAAAATATATTTTTTTACTATGTTATAACCACCCGTAAAAAGAGTGAGAATCAAGTTGTGATTACTTGTGTAGTGCTTTAACGTGTTGCACAATTTTCATGTTTTTATTACGTTGTTATATTTTATTTCCTTAATTTGTTTGAAGTTGCACGCTTTTACATGTTTTAGTTTTGGATTAAAAGCATATGGCCAAATTATAATAGTGGATTGTAAACAAAATAAAAGTTAAAAATATTCTAAAAGTGGTCAAATAAAAACTTGTAATTACGTAGTTACCCTATTTACCGCAAGTCTCTCTTATCTCGTGGCTACACGGGTTCATGCCACCTAATTTTTTTTTATGGATTATGTATAAGAGTTATAAATTTCACACCTTTTTATATGTATACCTATCATAATATTAAAGCTGATAATTTTTTTTATTTTATAATACTAAAATTATTAAATTTAATATTAAAATGAATAAAATTATAAGTAGGGTACTAAAAAATATGTGAGACAACATAATTTTCTCTCTTTTATCTTTTTATTAATAGCATAGAGGTTGGGGTGGTTGGGCCACAGTCTGTAGTGTTACGCTTAACCCGTTCTATTACCTAGGCCCTATGGCCTAGCTAGTGTTGGGCTGCTATGCAGAACCAGTTTGAGTAGCCTGACGTAGTACCTTGAATGAACCAATATAGAGAAATTTGAATTGTAAATTGCTTTATTTTCCATAACAATATCATGAACATAAGAATAAAACTTGAATACATATATTCTGCCTGTTTGGCAGAGCTTTTTAAAAGCTATTTTTGACTTTTCTGATCTAAAAATAGCTTTTAAAAGTATTTATATGACCTGTTAGAAGAGCTTTTAGTCTTAATAAGTGCTTCATATCAAAGTCAAAAAATATATCTTCTGGCAAAAACTCTTATGAGTAGACTTTAAAACTTATAATGAAATTTAAATTCAACATTATAAACATCATATAACATATTTAGTACTTATTAGAATACTTTAAAGATCATTTTGACTTCAAAAGCTCTTTGATTTCAAACACTTACTAAGAAACTACATCTTTTCCTTCTACTGGCTCGAAGCAATAGTAAAAACTTTGTCAAATGGACTCATAATATATATAAGTTTTAAAAATACCATATCCTAACAATGTCAACATCTGCATAGCTCAGTAATCACAAGTCTGACTTCCTAAAACATGAGGATGAATCTGCAGTACCTCTTAAACACATTAGAACCCATTTCATTGCCTCCCAATGTTGTTGGCCCAAATTGCTCATGTACGTACCAACTTACGTACCATGGCTTACATATGACTATCAATAAAAGAAACGTAAGGCACCTTCGTCATGTAGGCCCGCTCATGCTCTGTGGAAGGCAGTTGCCCTTATACTCTGAATTGACCAATCAAAGAAGTATTAAAGCCTATGTTTAGTTTCCATCTCCGATTTAAATTTTTTATTTTTATTTTTATCTTTTTTTTTTAAATCAATAAAAATTATATCTGATTTTTGAAAAGTTAACCAACTTCAATATAAAAATTTCATCTCTAATCGACGAACCAAATACACCCTTACTAGTTTGACATCATTTATGTTGAATCATATCAGCACCTTCTTCACATATTCCTCCCGCTTTAGTTTCAACGCATTATTGTTCCTAGTAATCGTTGTCGCAAGGATTTGTTTTGCGGCACCCATGTCTTTCATAACAATCATAACAAACTCCTTGACAACTATATTTACTTGGAGGTA
The DNA here is from genome assembly GCA_009761775.1 of Ficus carica. NCBI lineage: Eukaryota > Viridiplantae > Streptophyta > Magnoliopsida > Rosales > Moraceae > Ficus > Ficus carica. The sequence continues at coordinate 13,827,712 of CM019742.1, read as the reverse complement.
TCGGTATACTTTTTCTTTGTATATATTCTTCTCTTTTAATTTGGTTCTCTCAGCTACGATTGTTTCATATTCAACACACCAACCTATTAGGTAATATTCAGAACAAAAAAGAATTAGATTAATCTTATAAGATTAATTTTAGAATGTAGACTAAATAAATGCTCATTAAAAAATTATAATTATGTAGTGGGTAAGTAACATTAATAGATATATATATTTTTAAGGAGGATGGTCGGTAAGGAGTACTGTAATCCTAATCCTAAATATATAAAAGAGTAGATGATGAGTCATTGTTTCTTCTTTGTCATAAAAAAACCCACCGTTTTGATGCTCTCTCTCTTTTTTCTTTTTTTCCCTTTCTTTTCTTTTAACTCTTTTCATTCATTTTGTAATGATGCTCGATATTATACAAGCACCAATTCCAACACTAACAATAATAAGCTACGCGTCTACGACGGAGAAGCATTGCAATATCTCTTTTACAAAAGTGGGACCCGCATTGATTTTAAGCGAAAAAACCATCCTCTCTCATTGATTACTGAATCCAAATCTTCTGCTTAATTTTTAATATATTAAATGATATCTAATTAATAATATTATATTATATTATTTTAAAAATTTAAAATATTTTATAATTAATTTTTATATTTTAAAATTTATTTAATAATATATTAAAATATAATTAATTAAATATCATTTAAGACATTAAATTTGGACAGAAAATATGAGTTATCAATGTCCACACACCAGACATCTTTCATACTTTCGTAGTCAAAATCAAAAAGCTTTGGATGCGCTTTGATGCTTCACTTTTATATATTTATTTTATTATTATTATTTTTTTTTGGAGTTCTACAATGACACATCCTCACTTTACCTCATCAATGATGTAAAATTTTTGACCCTAAGGGATTAATTTTTGATGGTCAAGATTAAAAAGGTTCACCAAATTAATAATAGAGGGTGCATTTGGACCACAGGTCCAAATTCATGGATTTTAACTCAATTTTTATCTTTTTTTTCAAAAGTTTTTTATCTTTTCTAAAAAAATACACATCAATCACTATTTAAACTTATCAATTTTAACTCAAACTCATACACCAAACAAACCCAGAGTATTTTCATAGGATCACAAGAAAAAGACACGCCTAAAGTAATCAGCCGCCCACCCCGCTCGTCGTGCCACCCTTCCATAGCCCATTGCCGTCGAGCCGGAGTCGCACACTGGCCAAATCGTAACCTCCGCCGCCGTTGCTAACATCGCGATTTCCAGATCGCAACTGTGGTGGTGGCTCTCCGGCAAGTGCTACTGACGATCAGTGACTGAGATCGCTGGCGACTGATGTCCGAGTTCGTGAGGTGGGCGACCGTGGCGGGGCTGGCAATGTGAGCAGTGGGTGGCTCGTGCTCGCGCTGGAAGCTATCGACGGAATGCTTGAGATAGGTCGCGATTTCAGATCCACGACGGAGGCCATAAGGAAATTGCGACCGTGGCAGATCTTTGCCGGATCTGGCAACCCCAGATAGTCCCATACGATGGTGAGCACTGCTCGCAACCCCCGGTAGCCACCGGCTCGACGACGAGGGCGATACCTCAAGTTTTCCTCTGGGTTTTAAATCTCACGGTGGTGCGAAACAGTGGGCTCTGCCACCTCCGAAGAGCACACACGACGGCCTGCACTCACGGCGCCGGCCACCGACGAACACAGAGCACTGGAAGAAAGAAAAAGTTGGGCTAAGTTTTTTTTTTTTTTTTTTATATTTATTTTAATTAAGGGTATGTTAAACTGTATTTTTTTTATTTTTTACTAAATTTTTTTTTATTTTTTCTGAAATTTTTTTTATCTTTTTTATGTTAACAAAAATTACTATTAAAACTTAAAATTTCCAACTCAAATTCATTCATCAAACAAACCCTAAATTGTGATTGGATGTAGTTAGATGCATAGTAACTTTCGTGTACACGTATTATCTAAGCAGTTGAAAGTTGAACTAACGGTTAAGAAATTTTTCTCGATGGGGTACAATTGGAGGGTTTCATTGTAGAATTACTCTTTTTTTTTAGCTGCACGTATGCCACACTTGCTGCTTGTTTATGGTCACGTGTTTGAACCTTCCAATAAATTAACTCCACCATATTCAAGTGTAAATTGTCGTCAGTTTAATTTAAAAAAAAAAAAAAAAACTTTTTTCAGCGTAAACAGAATGGAAATGGTTTCTGAAGAGACACCATTCACGTAAGTCGCATTCCTCCATCCAGGAGTGACTCCCGTTCTAGTATGATCATACAATCTTTTAGGAATTCTAAGAAAATAGAATTCGGGCTCAAGTTATAATTTTTCCTGCCCCCCCTCCCCCTCTTTTTTTTTTTTTTTTTTTTTTTTCTGTATAATTTTTTTCCCATCACTTTTAATTTTATTTTTTTTAAGTTCCAAACATGGAAAATAAAAATCTGTCATTTTTAAAAAATTTCTTTTCGACAGTAAAATCAGATTTTCAAGAAAAGATCATAAAAATAATGGGAGAAGTGAAGCTAATCAGTGCTATCAGAAGCCGTAAATTCTTCAGGATTGAATGGGCATTGAAGCATAGCAACGCTCCCGAAAGCGGGGTCGCCACCGTGCCTAGTGAGACCCGTTGTGCCACTAGTCTTCCATGCACGAGCCGTTGAGCCAAGTAACAAGCCATGTGCCACCAACCCTTGAGCCACCTATTGTGCCGACCCTGGGTGGACCACTCGTTCCCCTTGACGTAACTCAAACCCGTCCCCCCCTGCCATAGACCCACGGACCACATGGGTTTAGGATACTTTCTTCTTTCTTTTCCCCAGCTAGGCTTGATTTTCCATTTCCTTTTTTACACAAAATACAACCGTCCCATTTAAACACACTCAATTCATAAATAATAATAATAACAAGGAATTTTCTCTGTAGTTTTGCAACGGGCATAAAAATTGCTTCCTTTATACTAACAATTAGAATAACAATTATAATCTAGACATGTACAAAGTTCACTATCTTAATAATATTTTAGACAAAAGCCTTAAATCTGACAACTGTACACATCCGGCATTCTAACATTTTAGCTATTGATATATATTTTTAATTTCATTTTAGTTAATGATACGAAACATCAATAGTAATAAAAATTTCAAAGCTTAGCATACTACACATAAAAATGTTAGTTTTTGAACTTTCAACTTCGTACAAATTTAGTCTATAATCTTTTTTCATAGTTGAAATATCCCTAAATTATTAAAATATTACTACAATAGTCATTTATGTTAATTTTTGGAAGAAATTCGTTAGTTACCGTTACTTTTTGATCAAATTATTAATGAATTTTGTTTCAAAGTTAACAAAAATTACTATTGTAACAACATTTTAACTTGCGTTTGGTTCGCCGGTTGGAGATTAAATTTTTAAGTTAAAGTTGGTTGACTTTCTAAAAACTAGTTATAAATTTTGTTGACGTTTTAGAAAAATATAAAAACTGAGATAAAAAATACAGTTTAGTTGGAGTTAGACTGAAACGCCAAATGAAGGCTTAATAGTTTACGGACATTGTATGTTCTTTTTTTTCGTAATTGTAATAATCATAAACAATTAAAAACGTTGCTATAGTAGTCATTTCTGTTAATTTTTTGACGTAATTCATAATTAGCACCACTTTTTAATTAAATTATTAACATATTCTGTCAAAAAATTGACAGAAAGGACTATTATAACAATATTTTAAAAATTTAAGGATATTCTAACTATAAAAAAAATTTAGGGATTAAAATTATATAATATAAATAGTTCAGGACTAAATGATCAACTTACTTTAAAAAAAATAAAATAATATAAAAGTTGCACAGTCTTTCGAAACTGCAGTCAACCAAACGTGTCACTCAGCTACGAGCCAAATCTGCCACGTGTCATAAAACAAAAAATCAGTTCTCGACATTTGATACTTGAGCCATTAAAAGCGCTCAACGTGTCGGATAATTTAAAATACCAAATTACCCATGTGCTTATCCACTTGTTAAGAGGGGGGTCCGTAGAAAGGTAGGGGTACTGTTGTAATTTAACGTCACACGATGCTCGTTTCGTCACGGCACCTTAATCCGATTTTCGTCTTATCAACTCAATTTGCCTCTTCTGGTGGGACCCAAACTCCAAGTGGACCAATAATATTGCAGTTTTAGATGGGGGAGTCTCAGCCACTAAATCAGACGCTCACTTCTCAGCCACAAATTCCCGAATTTTCCCGAGAAAAGGAAAGAGAAATTTTGAATATCATCTTTTCTTTTCAGCTGCCTGCCCTTTTATTTGTTAGACTAATAGAAGAATATTATAGGACAAAACGGAGAAAACATGAAAGAGTGGTAAAATATATGTATATGTGTTTAACTAAACAGCCTTCCAAAAACCAAAAGCTGCCTTTGTTTTTTCTCCCTTTTGCACCTGAATCGCTGTGAGCCTCTCAATCTTCAGAAAACCCCTTCGCAGCTCTCAATTATATATACACACATATATAACAACATTTGTTCATCCCAGGTACGTTTTGTTTTTGTTTTTTTTAATAGGGTCTTATTTAATCTGTATTTTTTCTTTGTTTGTTTTGGTTTGAGAAATTTAAGCTAACAAGTTGAAATTCAGAAAATGGAAATTGGTGAATCTCAAGATCTTTTGTTTGGTTTGATTAGTTGACTGAGGATTGAAATGAAATTGGAATGGAATGAATAAATTTTGAAAAGTACTTTATTGGATTGCAATGTTTTTCTCATGTGTCCTTTTTGATTTACATATATATATATATATATATATTTATATTTATGCATCTGGTAAGCTGTTCATACCCTGTTGTTTGGATAAAAAACTTGGTTTGACCAAGTCTGAGTTGGATGATATAACGGATTCCTTGTTTAATCACTACAGAAACAAGGAATTCTGAAGAGAAAACAGGTAAATTAGTCTGCTTTGATGCAGTTTTATTTTATTTTTCTTCTTTTTTTGTTAAAGATTGAAAGAATCCCAATTAGCAGCATCTTGAGAAGATCTCATTAGTATACTTTTAAGTGTGTGTGTGTGTATTTCAGCGTACCCGAGCACGTCTAATCTTTGTAGGTTTTGTCAGTTATTTTTGTATAAGAAAATGAAAACTTATAGAGTGTTTTGATCCAAAATTCTCAATTCAACTCAGATCCAAATCCAGATATTACTTTTTTGAAATCTATACTACACTTATTTTTCTCATTCGCAAACACCAATCTAATTTACATTCTCAATCCAAATTCTTCAGTTCAAACCTACGATCCAAACAGGCACTTAGTCGGGAAAGTAGATGTGTGACGCTCTACATGATCGCAAACACCAATCTGTTTGTGATATTGTGAATTCTCCTTTTCTGACTCTGAGCTGACTTCTTGATTGACTACATGAATATCTTTTTATTATGTGTTGCGGTCAATTTTAAGTGCAACACCTTAACATTATTGTAGTTATTTTGTACAGCTTAGGAGTCATGGATTGGTATTCTGGGAGTGGAGTTGATGATCTTATTGTTCCAAAGGATGGAGGGTTGTCAGATAGGCTTCCGTCACCCGACAGTTGGTCGAAATGGGGAATAGGTGTGACCGAAAGCTTTCCACCACATAACAAATGTGGGAGTGCTTATCATCAAAATTTCTACACAGAAGACTGCTTCAGAAGTTTATATGATGAGGTTGAGATGGAGGATTTCGTTCTTGATAAATGTCAGTCTAGCACCTCGAGTGCATGTGGAGGGTCGCCTGATGACTCGGTTCAGAGAACCATACTTTCAAACAACCAGCCTGATTATCAGCTCGAACTTGGAGGATCCAGGCAGATGGATGACATTTTCTTGTACAGCGTAACTTCTGGGATTAAGATACTTGATTTAATGCCTGTAGGAGGTTGCATAGTTTCTTAATTGCGTTATGATGATAGTTGCAGCAACATAGGAGATGTTGTGGAAATTGAATTGCTCTGTTGTTTTAGTATTGGGTACTGACCATTCTTGTACGCCACATCTTTTTGGTATTTCTTTTGAGAAGGCATACCATTACGTCATGGTCCTGTTTTTAAGATGGTTTAGTTTACCAGTTTAAGAGCGAAGAACAGAAAAGCATAAAACGGAGCCATTCAATGTCCACGAGATATCCATGTTGCTTTACATGCTTAATGTTGCTTTGTCATTTTAGTGTCGGTTTTTTCTTGTTTTCTCACTTCGCCTGTTCTGGCTTTCTTCAATGCAGGTCTTCTTTGCTTGAAGATCTTCCTGAGAGTAAAAATTCAGTCAAATCGTTCTGCTTTTCTCCTAAATCTCAATGCGGTATGATGCAGTCTAATTATTTCTCGAGGGACATGAATAGGGATTTGGAAAATACTTCAGGCGATACACAGAGTCTGAGTAGCTCAAGATATCTTCAAACGCACGCCATTTCTCCATCACTGGCTTTGGAAAAAGAAGATATCACTGCTTCAGAGTTTGTCAGTTCACAGCAAAAAGATTTGTCAACAATTAAGGTGAGATTTTTCATTTATTTTTGTTTGTTTATGAAGGATTTTTCAATTAGCATCACAGTCACCGAACATACCCAAGAGAAACGAAACAACTAAGTCAAATTAATTTAAGTCCTAACACGGTGTTTGTATCTTCTATGCCTAGTTTCTTGGCTTTCCTAGTTAGTAGAATGTACAGTTTGTGGCGAGTATGAGTTTGGACAAGTCTGTTTCTTCTTTTGGTATCAATTAAGAGTATATACATACATATATGTACATATTTTTATAACCATTGCTGTTCTATCTCAAATAGACGTACCTAAGCTATGTAAAGATTGCTGGGGGCATTGGTTGCATCTAATGTTTGAAGCTTTTTCCGTTCAGTATGTAAAGCTCACACTTTACTGAACGTGGCGTCACATAGTCTCTATATGGTGTGAGCTTTTGTTACAATATTCTAGCAAAGATGATTGAACACTAGGATATATTAGTTTCCTCAACTATGTTTGACTTGAAAATTTTTTTGAAGTTGTAATTTTGTAGATGCATGCAAAATTATGCGTGTGTTTACATACTTAGGTCTTATTAGTTGTCTCCTTCAATTTTTGTTCCATTGATTAGATGTGAGATAGGGCTTAGAGCATGTTTGAGGTTGTGTTTTGGGTTAAAACCTTTCCTAATCTCACTCGTAATAGCTTTAATTTTGTTTATTTATTTACTCTTTTTTTTTTTATTATTATTTTTTTTAATGACTATTTATACAGGGAATCTGAACTTGCCAGTAATTTTGTTGTAGGGAGTATCGATAGGAGTTTCAGGCCCTTCCAAGCAGAACAGTATGATTGCACACATAGATGAGGAGACATCTCTTGAGGAATCCGTGCTGCAGGAACTTAAAATTGTGATGAATCAGGTATATTGAAGCACACGATTATTTTTTCTTTCTAGATACCAAAAGTTCCACATGGAACAATTATTTGATAATTAGTGGGTTTAGAAGCACTTGGAGCCCCTCCCCTTACAAGCCGGTTTTGTGAGGGTGACTTTTTCCTTTGTCAAAGCGAGTTGGATTAACGCGGGGTGAGCGTCGATAATGTGGACTGCGGTTGACTTGGGCCCAAGCGTGGTGGATTGTTACAAACCACCATGCCAAGTATTGGATCGGGCGTAGTATGGGCTACGATTCTATGATTGTTGAATTGGGGAGGGCTGCTATTTGATTGAAGGTGGGATCTGTGAAGTCACTTAGTTGGGAAGATTGGCCGCTGTGGATGGAGGTTGTGGAGCGTGATGAGATATTAGATACCAAAAGCCCCATATGGAATGATATTAAACATAATTAATGCTTTTTAGGCCCTAGGGTCCCCTCCCCTTGCAAGCCGGTTTTTCAGGGGCGAGTTTCACCTAATGTGTTCATAACAGTTTTCTCATATATATATAAAAAAAAAATATATGTTAAATTGCTAGATTTCTTTCAATAGTGGAATATATTGCTTATCCGATTCTCTGATGGAATATGACCAGATGTCAGAAAAGACTCGAATTTGCTTTCGTGATGCCTTATACCGCCTTGCAAAGAGCTCAAAACAACATCAGATGACACAGAGCCAAGATGGAGACCTATGCGTGGGAATTCCATTTTCATGGACACCTGATCCTGAAACAGCGAGGTACATTAAAGAGTTCTAACTCAATCTTGCCGTTCTATACTATATTATCATGGTTATCGTGACTTGTTCATGTAAGCAAACCAAAATTATTGAAACATGAAATAGGAAAGAAAAGTAGAAAAAGCGTGAGGACTTGAATGTGTTTTCGTTAAAACTGCGTTTCCATGTGGTCGCTTTGGACGTCTCTTTTCATTTTGCATCTTTGAAGTTGTGCCTTTGGCCTTGTGTGGGTTTGAATTATCACGTCGCGTCAACCTCAACACAGTTTAATAAAAGTGGAATGTTCTTTTAGGCGGTTACTGTCATGCTACAATTAGATTTTGCTTAATTGTTCTGGTGTCTCCTTGTCCTGGCTGTGTCAGCAGACAGGCCCTCTTGATCAGTTAGTAAATTTTATATTCAGGTCTGAGTCAAAGAAAGCGACGGAGTCGGAAACCAACATAATTGACAGAGCTATTGCAAACCTCATGTTCAACAAGACGGACTTGAACGAGCGACATATCTCCATGGCCGCGGCATCATCAAACTCGAAGGAAGAAGTTAGTGGAGCAACAGAATCCTCGGACAATCTGTTGTACCAGCTGCAAATTTGCCATCAGAACGACAACCAAATTCAGCTAGACGATGCACTAGTTCCGACCCTCAGTCATGTGAACCCGTATCGGGCGGCAAACTTGTGGAAAAGTTTCTCAAGAAACGCTGCAGGGAACAAGTCTTTAGTGTTGGAGTTTTGACTCCATGGCTGATTAATGGATTTGCGGGTTCAAACAACAGCATATATTTTTTTTTTGTTTTGTTTTGTTTTTTTTTTGTGTAGATAATATTAGCCTTAAGTTACTAGTGGGCAAGGTTTAAATAACTTTTTTAAAGTATCAGTCGCTCAGTTTTGATCCTGAATACAAAAAGTTTGAGTTGTTTTTAACTGAATAACTAGTGTGATGACCATATATTTTCTTTGGTCAGTAAAAGAGAGTCAGAATCGGAACTTTCCTGTATATATAGGCTCTTAAAATATTTATATATGTACATGTATTTATATAGATAAATACTTTTTGGTGTTTTTGAGAAAGTGAACTTCAATGTCTTCGTTAATTTTGTTTCTATAGAAATTAAAGATTCAAATACAAATTACAATGGCTCGTGGTATTTTGAAACCACAATATTTGCACAAAAGTAGGTCTAAGAAGTTGAAAGATCAACCAAGTAAACCATTAAAAAGAAGAAGAAACTTGCAAAGTTACAAACACACAAAGTAACACAACACTGTGATTAAAAAAGTTACAAAGGTTCCTTATCAAACATTCTTTTAAACTTTCATTAAAAAAAAAAAAAAAAAAAATTTAGACGTCCATCTGTTTGTATCACCATATCTAATAGTTATTATTTAACTCCAATACAATACGTGTTTGGTTGGTGATGAAATGTTCAAGTGCTTTTGTATTTTTTCACTAATTCAAAACAATTCTACTCAACTCCAAGTCTATTTTCATTTTTTAAAAATCCGTATCGCATTCCTTATTATTATTATTATTATTTTACTTACGCTATTCAAATGTTAACATTCAAAAAAAAAAAAAAAAAAAAAAAATATATATATATATATATATATAAACCCTCATTTATTGAATTATATTTTTTAATGTAAATTTTTTTTTTGAAATTATTTGAATGTAAAAATTTAGTTCAAATGTAAGGTGACTTTTCCATTTAATATTTAATGGTGCGTATTTATTGCAAAAAGTTCTCTTGTTTTATTTATTTAATTTAGAGAAATTGTAACAAATATCATATTTTATAAATATTTTTAAAGTTTATAACATGTTTTTTTAAAAGATAATAAATTATAGAAGATTTTATGGTAAATCCGTCGATTTTCTTAGATTTCTAAAAAATAACGGGTTTACAATTATTTTTTTAATAATAAATTTATGTGCATAGTTTTATGTAAGAGAGAAAAAAAAAAGGACGAGTAAGAGATGAGAAAGAAGGAAATATTTTTTTTTGATATTATGTAATCATAAATTTAATTATACTATTTATCCTTATGTTAATAATTTAATACTATAATTATTATTACTCTATTAAAAAATACTATTTTTCTCTCTTTTTTTGGGCACTTCTATAATCCACACCCCATTCAAAATGGGGACTGGCCCTAGTTTGACATAAATCTTTTTTTTTTTTGGGGGGGGGGGGGGGGGGGGGGGGGAGGGACTTCTGTTTTTTTTTTTTTTTTTTTTTTTTTGTCATTTTCTTAATTTTTTATTTATTTTTTCAAATATTTTTAAAAAACTCAAAATTTAAAAAATCCAAAAATTTATTATTTTAAGTTAAACTAAAATGATTTTTTTTAAATTGTATAAACTTTTGAGAATAATGAAACAAGATCCATATTTATAATTTTTTTCAAACACATTTCAAATTTTTATACATCACTTCAAACCGTTCATTTTTACCAAACACACATTTTCAAAACTCAAGTCATCTCTAACCTCCAAAACACAAACTCTAAAAATTGACTGCAAACGGGTTATCAATCGTCCAAGCTTGTCATGCTTGTTTTATTTTTATTTTATTTACTTTTAATATTAATTTTTTTAATATGATGAAAGATATCTGACAGTGAGGACTAATAGAGGGCAGTGAAGGTCAATATAAAGATTTCAAATTATGTAAAAATAAATAAATAAATAAATAAAGAATTCAAAGGGCAAAGGTGGGTGGCAACCGGTGTAATATGCAACCAGTATTCCTTACTACAAGAAATTGCACTTTCAGTGACTAAATAATTATAGTCACTAAATATTCCATTCTGCGATTAAAATTTGGTCACAAAAATGTTTGGTCAAAAAATACACTGTTTTTGGCACTAAGTCAATTGACGACTAACTATTTCGTCGTAAAAAGATAGATTTAGTACTAAACACACATTTAGTCACAAAAAAATTTGGCACCAAATGTTAAAAATGGAAGGAATACCAACTTTTTACCACTAAAATAATTTAGTCGTTGAAAGTAATATTTTACAATCAAAACTTAGTTGGTAAAGATTATTGACTTTTGGCGACTGAAATATTAGTCACAAAATATTATAACAAATTATACCTTGAATGATCACACTATTTTTCTCGCTAAATCTACTTTTTTGTGACTAAACTTTAGTTACAAAAATATTTTACTAAAAACTTTTCAGGGTTTAAAAAAAATGTGATTAAAGTTTAGTTATTGAATCTATTGTTTGCTTAAATTGTAAAAAAAGTTTCCTCTCAACCTAGAATTATTTTCAAAATATTCGTAAAATTAGAATAGTTTCGATATGAATTAGAAATATTAATATCAAACTTTTTTTTTTGTATCTTTTAATTTACATTCATTAATATGAGACATTAAATAAATAAGTAAATAATTCTGTCAATATATATATATATATATATATATAAATAAAAGATAATAACATTAAAATTAGAAATAAAAGATAAAGCATTACCAAAATAGAAACGATACGTTGATATATTTTTATTTTATTTTATTTTTTTTACAAAAAGGAGTTTAAAGTTAAAAAAAAAAAAAAAGATTCTGTTAGACAGGAAAAAAATATATTCAGTAGATAACAAATAATTGATTCCTTTTTCTAAAATTAGTAATTAAAAAATAAATATTTTAGAAAAAGGAGTTTAAAGTTTAAAAAAACCAAAAAAAAAAAAAAAACTAAAATTTTGTTAGGCTGGAAATAAAATGAAGATTCAGTAGATAACAAATGATTAGTTTATTTTTCTAAAATGTGTAATTAATTTTCTAAAAAAGCTTGTTTAGGAAACCAATATAGCTTGAAAATAATTCAAACAAATTAAAAAACTATTTTGTAGTTTCCTCAAGAAAAAAGAAAGAAAGAAAGAAAAACTTTTGTAGTTTCCTCGAAATTATTTTCGGATTATAAATTTAAAAATGTCTTAAGAAAGCGTAGAAAAAAACTAAAATAGAGAAGTGTTTTATTCTTCCTCCAAATTATTTTGGGAGTGTCCCTCCAAAATATTAAAAGCCATTTAAAACAAAAAAGAAATTTAAAGTTAAATAAAACCTCCCAGTAATAATAAAAAAAGAAGAAGAGAAAAGTGTTTTAATTTTTTCGGAGTGTCCCACTTCCTCTAATATATTGAAAGCCATTTAAAAAAAAAAAAAAGAAATGAAAAGTTAATGTAAAACCTCCCGGTAAAAAAACTAAAAAAAAAAAGTAGAATGTTTTATTCTCCCTCCAAAATATTGAAAGCCATTTAAAAAAAAAAAAACAAGAAATTAAAAGTTAAATATAAAATCTCCCAGTAACAGTTATTTCCACACTCCCCATGTCCTCACATTTTTAACTCAACACTTTCCACCTTTCTCTCTGAAGTATATCTTCACCCCTCTCTCATCTCAAAACCGTTCCTCTCCATTTGTCATTTTCTGATCCCAATTTTTTCCTCAACCCTTTCTACCTTCTCTCTCAAGTATTTCTTCACCTCTCTCTCATCTCACAACCGTACCTTTCTATCTCTCATTTTCTCTCATGTCAAAGCTTGTGGATCCAACCGGAGTGCTCTTCAGAATTCAATCTCTTCAAGCCATTGATTAAAAAAAAAAAAAAGTTCAGAATAAGTATATCATCTAGCCAAGATAAAAAATTCTTTGGCTTTGTTGGTACTTTACTTTACATGATTAATTCTTAGACTCTGTAATTCCAAAATTTGTTTTATAGTGACAAAAAAGGAGGTGACTGAATCAAATTGTTATTGAAAAGATGTCCATTGTTACCCAACTTTGTTTCATCGTTCAAAAAACTACAAAGCCTGAAACATGTATCTTGATTCTTTTGGGTTTCTTCTTTCCGGGCAAACTCAAAGCCAAAATCTTTGTTATACACCAAAGATTCCTAAATTCTGAGTTTATGAAGAAATTTTGTTCCACTACTTTCCATCACTTCTGGAATTGCTCTCAACATTGGTGTCATGATCTTATATACATGTATATCTCTTCAAATTGTCATGGAACTTTTGTTACAGACAACACATTTACTACTACAAAATAGAGATTCGACGACGGTTAAAAACCGTCGTGGTAATACTTAAACGACGATTTTCTAACCGTCGTGGAATCCACAGTCGTGGTATATATTTGGATTCCACGACGGTTTGAAAACCGTCGTGGTAGGTAACAACGAAAAAAAAAAAATTTATGAATGGAGCTACCACGACGGTCGAGTAACCGTCGTGGTAGGTAACAAAAAAAAAAAAAAATTTACGAATTCCCACTAAATCAACACTTTTTTTCGGAAATTTCTCAAATCCGTGCCTTACCCAACCAATTTAATTCAATTTAAAACACAACCACAATGAACAATCACCGAAAATGTAGGGGACGGATTTTGGCCATTTCGGATGGAATCTTCCCAACTCAACAATCTACAATTTCAACATTTTGGACGGAACATTTTATCAACAACCACAATCAACAAAATCAACATTTTGGACGAAAAATTCTCAAATCCGTGCATTACCCAAGCAATATACATTACAACTTTCCGACTTGTCGAGCGTCGGTATGGGCGGAGTGTGGCGAGAGAGAGAGGGAAAGCCGCGTGAGTTCTTTGGTGGACCCGTCGGAGAATGGAGGAGGCCGCGTGAGTGGTGGAGGAGGCCATCGGAGAATGGAGCCAAGAGAAAAATTTGAGAGGTGAGATAGAGAGAGGAGGCGCGGTGAGATAGAGTGAGTTTTTAGAGATTTTAAGTAGGGAGGGAGTGGCGAGAGAGAAATAGAGGGAAGAAATTGGGTGGCTTTGGGTATGGAGTTAGAGAGTGAAAAGTGAAAAATGCTCGGAATGCAATGGGGTGGGAAAGAGGACATTTTTTTGGGTTTTAATACATGCTCCAACAAATTGAATTTAATTTAAAAAATTTCAAAATTCCCGCCTTAGTACCTACCACGACGGTTTTTTGGGAAAACCGTCGTGGTATGTTACATACCACGACGGTTTTCCCCAAAAACCGTCGTGGTAGAGTCCAAAAATTTTAAATTTTTTTTTTTGAAAAAAGACCCTTCCACGACCGTTTTTTAAAAAACCGTCGTGGAAAATGCGGCAAAAACACAGAGCGGAACAAAGTTTTCCGAAAACCGTCGTGGAAGAGCTTGCTTCCACGACGGTTTTTAATATCCGTCGTGGAAGATTGCAAAAAAAAAAAAAAAAAAAAAAAAAAAAAAAAATTAGCTTCCACGACGGTTTTTAAAACCGTCGTGGAAGAATGGGATTCCACGACAGTTTTAAAAACCGTCGTGGAAGCTAAAAAATTTTTTTTTTTTTTTTTTTTTTGCAAGCTTCCACGACGGTTATAAAAAACCGTCGTGGAAGCTTCGACTTCCACGATGGTTTTCGAAAACTCTGTTCCGCTCCATGTTTTTGCCGCATTTTCCACGACGGTTTTTTAAAAAACGGTCGTGGATGTTCCGTTGTGGAATCCACATTTTGTAGTAGTGAATCTTAAACAATATTCAATAAAATAAATGATAATAAGAAAAAAAAAAAAGGATTAAAACTAGTTAATTATAATTTGAAAAGTAAAATAAAAATATTCCGGATTTTTTAAATTATTTTTACCAAAAAAATTAAATATAATTTGAAATTTCAAAGAAAATATCTGTTAATTTCACAATCGGATTTTACATATATTTTTTGATAAAAATATTTTAAAAGATATATAATTTGAAATTGAAAAGAAAATATTTATTAATTTATAATATAAGAAAAATAAAATACATTCAATGACTAAATAATTAGTCAGTATATGAATTGACTTTCTAAAGATCCTTTACTGACTAACATTTAGTCGTTAAAACTCCACTTTCAGTGACCAAAATTATTTAGTCACTAAAAATTTTCTACAACCGACTTTCAGTGACCAAAATTATTTAGTCACTAAAATTTTCTACAACCGACTTTCAGTGACCAAGGCGCGACTAAATTTTTTTAGTCACAAAAATTTTTCCGCAACTAAATTACACTTTTTGCAACTAATATTTTATTTGTTAATACCACGTGCAAATGCACGTGCTTAGTTCGTTATTTTTATTTTATTAGAAATATTTATTTAAGCAATGGTTGCTATATAATTAAATGGAATAAAATAAAAATAAACAATTATTTTGTTTAAATGGCCTTAGAGTATTTGAAGCGTTCTTAATAAACAAAATAAGGAAAACTTATTTCACTTTCCCTTTCTCTCTCTCTTCTCTCTTTCTAACGTGTGAGGGTTAGGGTTTCTTAATAATTTTTTTTCTTTTTGGGCGGATTCCGGGTGGCAGGCTTTGGTCTGTCTCTTGTTTTCCGGTGAAGGTCATGATAGAGGCGAGCTCGTGGCAGGAGGATGGTATTGTGGGAAGGGAGCAAGGCAGGAATGAGATAGTTGGTGGTGGTACGTGGTCATCACACACCAGAGAGGTCCTGCAGCAGCTCAATTTTGACAACCCAGTTTCTCCCGATGATATGGTTTGTTTTATTTGCAAGGACTCTTTCTATGTGAATGGTTTTTTTGTTTTGGTGTGTAAGTTTGTGTCTAATAATGACTTTTTTGTCGTCATTTTCTTTGGTTATTTTTTTTTATTGTTTATAATAGCGGAGGTGGTTCTTTACCTTCCCAAGTTGGTTGTTTATCCGTTAGATCTGAGTTTTTACGGTGTTTTAGTCCCGTTAGAATTACTTTTATGCAATGTTAGTAGTGGTCCTAGTGCTACTGAATCTTGACCCTTGATTTATTGAAAAATCCATTGATTGTTGGGGTTTTGTCAAAAAGAGCCTTACATGTACTCGATTTCAGTGTGCCGAGGTATATTCCCGTTATCGGGCCTTAAGTATACGCCTTTCTCTTTGAGCGTCATCAGATTTTACTGGTAGATCCGTTCTTGTTGAATGGTTTTGTCTCATATAATACGGGGTTTTCTTATGCTTGGTTTTTTTTTTTATATCTCTTAGGGAGTTTAATGAAACATTTTCCTTCAAAAAAAAAAAAAAAAAGACCAAATAAGGAAAATTATGGGTTCGTTTGGTACACCGGTTAGGATGAAAATTTTAAGTTAGAGTTGGTTAACTTTTTAAAAAGTAGTTAAAATTTTTGTTGATTTTTCAGAAAAAAATAAAACCTAAAATATACTATTTGAGTCCGGACTGAAGGGCCAAACGAAGGCAAATCTTACTATCCTGTGCACATTGAACTAGTGCGTTTGTACCTCAATATTTAGATAATACTAGGTGAGCGTTTGGTACATCGTCCTAAAATAATAATTTTCATTTAGAAACGACAATAAAAAAATGAATGATTATCTGAGTGAAAGAGAAATGAGTATGGTACTGATTTGAAA
Organism: Ficus carica; assembly: GCA_009761775.1. Taxonomy (NCBI): domain Eukaryota; kingdom Viridiplantae; phylum Streptophyta; class Magnoliopsida; order Rosales; family Moraceae; genus Ficus; species Ficus carica. Next base: position 13,811,148 of record CM019742.1, on the reverse strand, counting down.
AATTAAAAAGTGGATTTATATTTGAAATGAGATGGATTTTGAGAAATTATAGTAAATAGTATTTTGACAAAGAAAAATTGAAGTATATAACAAGTTTTAAATATTTGAAGTGAATAAAAGATTTTACTAGGTAAACAGTAAATTTACAAGGTAAGTAACATATTGACAAGAAGTAAATTACTCATTTATCAAGTGAATTTGTTATTTGTTTTTAAAACTCGCGGTTATTTTAATTATTTATGTATAAATACTACTCTTTCTTTTTTTTGAATTTGAAATTGTGTGCGTGCTTACTTGTTTGGTTCGTTCTATTCATTTCAGTTCACTTCAGACTCAAAAATGCGTTTGGCTATACAAGTAGCTCTATCTCATTTATTTCCATTCGGGAATGGAAATTTTGTCCCAATTTAAAAGTGACACCCCCATTTATCACTCCACACTTTTTTGGAATGTATCATACAGTAACAATTCCATATTCAAATGTTTCTCTATGGTCTATTTAAGTTAATTTATAATGTCATAATTTTTTGTTTAATCTCCGATTCTTTTTTCAGTATGTTCGTAATATGAAAAAGGAACAAATCTCATTTTATATGCCCTATTAAATGTGTTATAGACATTGAGGTTTCATTAGATTTATTAGAAAACTATTAAAAAAAAAAAAAAAGATTGTTTTCCACATCATCCAAATATCATTCCAGAAAATTTACCCTTTCCACAATGAGACTTTAATTGCATATCCAAATGTCATTTTCTTATAATATCTCGATATCGCCTTTATGGCTTTTTAATGAATTTTGTTTTCTTTTTTAATTTTAGAAGTTTATGTACTAAATAAATTGTTTTCGGGTTTTATTTTAAAGAGCACAATGACATTTGAAGTCCCAAATAAAAAAAAAAGGGGGTGCATGTACTCAAAGGATTACAGAGATGTGATTTAATTAATCGTTTTTTCCACAGTTTAATAAAATTTTAATGAAAATTAATATGATAAGAGGAAAGCTTATTATAAATAATATTTTTCATAAACATTATTCTAAAATTCTAATATTATGATATTATTCACAGCTCTTTCTTCATAATTATAATGATGATAATAATTATAATAACAATACAAAATTTTGAATCAATTTTTTTTTTAATAAGTAGTTACCTAAATTCAATGTCAACTTTGACATTTTTCTATGGTTTTAAATTTTGCATCAAAAACTAGCCATTTTAAAGTATGTAAGGGAAAAAAAAAAACAAAAATCTATGCTGACCTTCTTTCATTTATTTATTTAATTATGCATTTATTAATTTAAAAACTCAAGGGAAGGGACGATAGATTTTTCTTTTCCTGTATTACGAAATGAAATGATTGTACATCAACTTCGTAATTATTTTATTATAAGACTAATTAGTAACGTTTTTAACACTATACTGTTGGAATAGAGCTCCATTTCTTATTTTATTTTATTTTATTTTAGTTTTCGACCTTGTGTAATTTTTAAGTTGCTCACAATTGGAGATTAGAGTAGTAAAAATTCTAGGTAACAGATTTCTTCTATTCTCTATATTACGTGTTAGAAGTCATGCATCACGTGTCTAGATACACGGACGGAGCCAATGAAGGATTAGATGGGATCTAAGCTTCCCTTAACATTTTTTTTAAAATTTTAAATAGCCCATAATTTTGAATAAAATTTCATATTAATCCTCTAAAAGTAAGAACTTGACTATAATTATAACCTCTAATTATTCATTATAATTATCAACCTCTCTAAGGAAAATCCTCACTTCATCATTGCGGCTAGATGCCATCCCTTTTATTCTTTTAAGATATTAGTTTCCAATCTAATCGAGCTATTGCCCGCCAGTTTGCAACTAGAAATGCAAAGCACCGACTCACAAGCATTGGATAATAAAAAATTTTAACAACACCGACTCTAATTTTAATTTTGAATACCAACGTACATGATATATGAGTTGTCGATTTTTTATTGATTAGTATTTAAATATTACCATCTCAATTGATTACATCTATAGATTAATATATGATATAATGATAAGTGAATTGGTACTCAAAAAATTGAAATTAAAATTAAAAACAGTTAATGAATCCTCCTTTTCCACTGGTGTATATCCTAAAAATCCAATGGATGAAATTTCCTTACATAATTGATTTTGCTTTTGCTCGGGAAAAGAATTTTAGGGTGCGTTTGATGTACAATTTCCAATTCAAAATTTCCATATCAGTTTTTTTTTTTTAATTTCGTAAAAATTATAACTAGTTTTTGAAAAATCAACTAATTTTAAATTAAAATTTTATCTCTAACCGATGAACAAAACGGAAGCTTAGTAAATAATTAAAGCTTTTACTACATGATATTTTGTTGAATTTTAACATTTAAAACTAAAGAGGGAAAAGAAAAAGCGTGTCTATTTTTCTGTTGACTGGTCGAAATATAATTACACATCAGTGATGATCTTATCATGTTATATATATATATATGAAAAATGTTAAGAACATTAGCTTTAATCCAAATTTTTGAATACCATGTCCCTAAGTAACATATAAGTTATTATTATTTTATTGGTAAGTTGATTTAAAACATTATCATATCAATTGATTGTTTCTACCAATGAAAAAATAACATATTAATTGGTATTTAAAAAATTATGATTAGAGTTGTTATCCCTACTAACACATTACACATAGGTTATATACGTGTATTTTTTTCTTATAAAAAAATTGGATTGTATAAAATAAACGTGTGAGTGGAGTTGGAGTTATGGGGAGCTGACTTTTGGAAATATCACGTCCCCACGTTGAACTGTGTGGATGAAAGCTGTCCGGCCATAACAAAGATTCATGGTACAGTATCATATATTCCAATGTTTTTCTTTTTTTCTTTTTATTTTTTTATTTTTTTTAATTTTTCGTGTTTTATTTATTTATATTTTTTAACAATTTTATGTTACTAACATTAGTTAACCTATACCTTGTCTAGGAATTAAAACTATTTTCTTATTTTTGTTAGTTTGAAATTAAAACAAACTCAGAAAGAAAGATATATGAGTTTTTAATGTGAATCTTACTAATTGCAACTAATTGAATGAATTCTTATTTGTTTCTAATAGAAAGATTAGTTAGCAATTATTAGAATAGTGCTGTATTTTCCATACCTTCATTTATTTTTCTTTTGTTTGTCCATGACATTTTTAAGTAAATAACAAATAGTTTGATAAGGGTATTTTGGTTGCGATATCCTTTAAATTTGTTATTTTTAAGACAATTTATCTTTTAAATTTTTAATTTTGACAATTTATCTTTAAATTACTAAGTTATTACAATGATTTCTACTACAAATCTTTAAAAAATCAAAATCTTCAATTTAATGTGAATTAACTAAATGTGGTGCATCGAAACAATTTAGTAAGTTTCAGTAAGTAAATTGGTAAAATTAAAAATTATGGTGCTAAGTTGCCAAAGGTTACAAGTTTAGAATGCATCCGTGCTAAATACTTGTTTGCTGATTGAAAACCTGATATAAGAAGATAGATAGTGCTAGGAACACCAATTACAATCCCAGCTTTTTTAGTACTAACTTATAAATGATATAGCAATATTTTAAATATTTATCAATAAAAAAAATGACAACTCATATAGTACATAAGTTGATATTCATAAATTATGATTATAATTAATATCCTTAGTATTTTCAATAAAGATAAGATATCTTTAGTCGTAATTCCAAAAAGTATGGTGAAATAATTAGAAACTTAAACCAAAGCCATATCGTATCCACAACTTCCATTTGTTAATTCCCTATTTTTGTAAAGTCCACTAAATTATAACAAGTCAGTACCAACCACTAAACGAAAACAAAATAATTCCATAAAACATTCCCATATCCAATTTTTCAACGTCTGAACAAATCAAAACCGACACCCGCCAAAACGTGCAATCCACAACTGACGACTTATAAATCATACAATATATTTGTGGCCTCGCTAAAAACCACAACAAATATTATTAGCTAATTAATAAGCTCTTCATCTTCAGCACCCTCTCGCATGGCGGTTTCAACAACCTCCACCTCCGGTAGCTGTCCCTCCCTCACCAAACAGGCCTCCCATCTCCTCCAGCCGTCCCACCGGAGAGGCCCCTCCAAGCCCGCCAAGCTCTTACGCCGCTTCCGCTCCGTCTTCCGGTCGCTACCCATCATCACTCCGGCGGCCTGCAAGATGCCGGTTTCTCTCCAGGGGAGCCGTCCCGGGGACGGACACGTCCACGGTAGCGGCACCCGAATGACCGGGACCTTGTTCGGGTACCGTAAAGCCCGCGTAAACCTCGCCATTCAAGAAAACCCTAGATGTCTACCTATCCTCATCCTGGAGCTGGCCATCCCCACAGGAAAGTTACTACAGGACATGGGACGGGGCTCGTCAGAATAGCCCTCGAGTGCGAAAAGAACCCGTCGGAGAAGACCAAGATCATGCAGGAGCCGATTTGGACGCTCTACTGCAATGGAAGGAAGTCCGGGTATGCGGTCAGGCGGGAGCCGACCGATGACGACCTCTGCGTAATGCAGCTTCTTCATGCCGTGTCGATGGGGGCCGGCGTGCTGCCGAGCGATTCGATGGCATCGGCGGCGGATGCAGCGGTGGACGGAGAGCTGGCGTACTTGAGAGCGCATTTTGAAAGAGTTGTAGGGTCCAGGGACTCGGAGACATACCATATGATGAGTCCGGAAGGTAACAATGGGACTGAACTCAGCATCTTCTTTGTCAGGATCTAATTAAACAAAAAGACCAAAAGAGAAAGAAGTTGTTTGTTGGTGAAGCTTGATTTCAGGGTAAAATATAGTAGCTTTATAAGTCTAACATTTTGGTCATGAGTAAAGGGACACCAACTCTAATCCTAGCATTTAAATATCAACTGACATGTGAGTTATCAATCTTCTATTAGTAGGTGATTAAATCATTAATATATATATATATATCAATTGATTGTATTTACGAATAAAAAAAAACGATAATTCATTAACGCGTGAGTTCGTATTCAAAATTTAGAATTAAAGTTGGAATTAAAGTTGGTGTTCCTAACACTTTCTTGGATCAATCGATCCAATTAACCTGGAATTGAGCTACTGTCATTCTCAACTTCATATTGTAATGTGGAGGTTGTTAAATTAGCTTTGAGATTATGTGTATAAACTAGTTTAATTTTCTAGTTGATTTTATGCAACAATCTTGATAAAATCGTAAAGAGCGAAACAACTTCGTTCCTCATTTGTATCGTAACAAAACCGTCACAAATATTGTATGATAAGATTACATATTAGGAGTTTCTAAGAAAACCATATCACTTTCCCTTGATTTCTCATTCCTTATCGCCCAAGTTTTCATTGCCAGTTAATAATACGTTACCGATGAGGGAAGACAGCATACATAGATGAATAAAAAAATATTTTGTAAACATGCATAAGCATTTTTTGCCGGTTTTAAATTCAATTCATGATTTATATCGTTTTAGGATTTGTTAAAAATTGTCTCACGATATTGTTTTGTAACCACGAATATAATCATCACGCTCAATCCACGATTTTTCATTAATGCAATCATTGTCACGGGTCTTTGATTGCTCACAGTAAAATTCATGCCCAAGAGAGAGAGGAGAGGAGGGAGAGTCTTTCTAGGTTTTCGCTTAAGCTAACATCACCCTTTACGTATTTGGCTATATATATATATATGCTTTGTTTGGAGTTTAAGTTTAACTCTAACTAAATTATACTTTTTCATCTCAGTTTTTGTTTTGTTTTGTTTTGTTTTTTTTTTTTTTCTCTAAAAAGTCATTAAAAATTATAACTAATTTTTAAAAAGTCAATCAACTTCAACTTAAAAATTTTGTTATCCAACTAACTTACTAAATGGAGGCATAGTCTCTTCACTTGACAAATGGGGATGTATTTAAACATAATTCTCTTTACACGATATACGAGGAAATTATATCTCTGATTACTAATTAGTGGTAGAGAATAAATTTCTCTGGTTTACTCCATGCGTCAAGAATATCTCTCATTAGTTGGCCTTAGTATATTATTCATAGTATCCCAATGATACTTTTACTTTCTAGATTTTATTCCGATTAAAATTCATTCATGTTGAATATTTAGTTATATGCATCACGATTTGCGATTCAAAAAGCCCACATCTCCCGCTAACATATAGTGTGCATCAACCAAAATTTATCTCATTACCATCCTAATACTAGTCGTTCCATTCATACTTGTTAGTGAGTCGTACGACCATCAAGCCAGTTGCAAAGAAAAGTTTGCGAGCAATGTATACCAAACCCTTCAAATTTATCGTCTATATCCCAGACTCATTTGGTCACATCTGTTTTTCGCACTTTCTGTCCCTCCGAGTGATCTCTCCGAGCCGTACTAAAACCACATTTTTGTATTGTTGTTCATAAGTATATTGTCATCTCAATGATGCAACATATATAACTTGCAGTAGTGAATCATAAATCACAGACGTGTTACCAAACAGTCTTTTCTTCACCCTCATAATCACTTAATTTCGTTTTATTGCTCTCCCAGTCTTCTCGCTTTAGATAGAATCAAATTTGATCATAGGGAGGGGAAAAAAAGAGAGCTAAAGTAACATATATTAGACCTCCGTTTCATGAGACAGACAAGGTTCACATATGACGCAATAAAGTATGACGATTCATAAGTACTCACAGAACAAAAAAGCTGGGATCCATATTCTTCCAACTCCTTATTTTGGTCACCAGAGCCGGCTTAACCTCTAGGGAGGTTAACCAATTGCTTAAGGCCCCCTTTTTTGAGAGGCCCCAAAAGTTTCCTAAAAAATAGGTTACACTAATTTTATGATATTTTAAAAATTACTTTTTTGAGAGGCCCCCAAATTTTTCCTAAAAAATAGGTTATACTAATTTTATTATATTTTAAAAATTAAATAATTCATAATTATATATGTTTTATTTTATGAGATTTTTTTCCTTCCAAACTACCGGTTATTTTTTTCTTTATTGAAAGGCATCATTTTTAGGAAGCCCTCAGATAACATATTCTCATGAGATTTTCTTGTTTTATTTTTTTTCCCCTCAATGCCATTTTATGAGAGTTAAATTTTTTTTTTTTTTTGGGAACTACAACAGGTACAATGTTATCTTTTTACACACAAAAATAAAAAATAAAAAACTTAAAGATCACAATTAAAAAAAAAAATGAACTTCATCTATCTGTTCCTTCGTAAAGAAAAAACGATATCTACTAAAAAAAAAAAAAAAAAAAAAGTCTGCAACGATCTCTTTTTTCTTCTTCAGCATATATTCTCTCATAATATCTTTTTTCTATATATAGTCGACTGTTTTATAATTTTGAATGATATAATAGATTTTTCTTTCATATAATATATATATATATATATTATTTGAAGAGACCCCTTTTTAAAACTTTGCATAAGGCCCCGGAATTCGTTGAGCCGAACCTGTTGGTTGCAAAGCAAAGCACATGTAGTATGAAATATATGCTACAGTTCCTCTTTTATAAGAATGTTATTGATGATTCATTCAAGGAAATGACGCTTCCCAACAGGTATTTACAACAAGCTAAATAAAAAGATTGGACCATTTCACATTTCGAAGCGAATTAATACAACAATGCTTATGTGATTTCTCTTGCTTAGAGTATGGGTATATATTTCAACTACCTTCAATGTGGCAGACATTTTTGAGCAACTTTCCTGATCCTGATGAGTTTTCTCTTTAACCAACCAACTCGAGGATCAAAGCCAGTCAGAATTCAAAGTTTCCATGAGTTTAATTTCCTTTATTATGTATCTGATTTATTTCTCAATTTGCTAACTCATTTAATTCCCTAATTTCCTATTCTCTGTAGTTTCCAATTTCCTAAATTTCCTATCTACCAATTACCCAAATTCTTTGTTTTCTACTCTTGTCAATCCCTATATAAAGGGTTCTAACTCTACATTATATTTGACTCTTTCTATCATATTGAATCAATAATATTTTGAGAAGTGTATAAGTTTTTTTTTTTTTTTTTCCGGGTCCAAATCTAATTCCGCCGTACCAAATTGCCTGCCAGAGTCTCATTAGCACCTAAAAGAACATTACAATATATAATAACAATATTTATAATTTTTCCCTTAAAAGAATAAGATATTTTATTGTAGAATATTTCTGAATATTATGATAAGGAGGAAAAAAATTTTGAAAAATTTTCACTTTTTTCCCTGAATTTTAAGTCTTGTCTCAATTTTTTTCCCTTGAACTTTGAAAACATTTGCCAATTTTCCCCATCGGTTAATTTTTTTTTTTAATAGAAAAATGCATATGATACTTGTTGACAACATGAGTTGGGGGTATGAAATGTGAAATTATGAAGTTATAAGAGCGGTATGAGTAAAAATGACAAACAACCCTAAATATTACTCTTTTAGCTTAATTATATAAGGATAACTACGTAATTTCACATTTAATACCTAACTGCTGACTAGTGTCACATGCATTTTTCTATCAAAAATTTAACTAAGGGGGGAAATTTGTGAATTTTGAAATTTTGAGAGGGGAAAAAAATGTTACAAATTAAAATTTGAGAGGCATTTTGTGACAATGTCTAAATTATTTTTTTCAAAATTATGTACCAACAATATATATATTCTCATATTATTAAGATGATTGTTAAATGAATGTGCATTGCATTTGATACGATGGTTTAGGGTTGAAGTAACCAGTACTTATGATGGATTTAGATACAATCATAGTGGGATATTTATAAAATTTCTATTTAATTAAAATAATCATAGTATTTTGGTTACTGATATAGATTAATAATAATATCATACTTGATTTTACCGATGTAGAATTTGGATCCATCATCATTGAATTTAAAAAAATATTAATAATCATGAAATCAAGATTGAATAGAGATATAAATTACAAAATACAATGTTACCTCTACCTCTTCCCGGCCTCAAAACAATACTATATATATGTTTATTCACAAAAATAAAAATAGTTACTTAAAAAAAATTAGGACACCAACTCTTATTTTATCAGTTGGAACATTTTTTTTTTAGAACAATATAGGAAGTAGGGGTGCAAAAAGCGGATGGATTGGGTGGTATTGATGTCCAAAATTTGACAAGGATTAGCCTAATCCACATCCTGCAATGTGAGCCAAAAGCGGTACAGGGACCCAAGCCACGCTTCGGGGAACTTTGAGTGGGCTGTGGTTTGAAAGGCCAAAGAACATGAATGAGCCCATTTATTCCGTTCAATTAGACTCTTGTCCGACTTAGGAGGCTTTGAATTTATGAGGAATTAGAATAATATGGGTTGTGAAGAACTTTTAAAACCCCCCAAAAGCTTTAACCTAATCTAATAAGCCTAGATAAGTCCATTATATCTAGTAGAAACCCCAATATATGCCCATAAAATATCTCATTTTTCCTCTGCAGATTAAGACTTTAAAGCTTGTTAATATGGGAATCAACAATACATTATTGAGGTGAGACCGTTCCCTGTCAAAAGCGTCGGTGTGCCTAGAACACTACAACAAAAAGCCTTTTTCATAGCGTGTAAAAAATGCTATCATAAATATATGATAACATTATTTCAATTGGTCCTTCAAGGATATATTTAGTTGGGTCTATCTCTCTATTGTCTTCCTCACTTACAGCTTGAAACTCATCGTTATGACTCAACTTCTTGCGAAGTGATCTCTTTTTCCAATTAAGCATTTCAAACAACTTGCTTGTCCGTATGACTGCAGGTTGCTTCCTTACGGCAGAAAATTCCTCAGTTGATTTAAGTTTACAAAGTTTCCTCTTCTTTTGATCAGCCATGAATGTGAACCTACAAATGGGGGAAAATATTGATGTAATATAAGAGAATAATATACTATTTTTAATGGTTTAATCAGAAGCAAAGAAAAAGAATTTACCAATGTTTATGTGATGAAAAAATTGCGAAACACAGAACAAGACAAAGACAAGGAAGAAATAACAATGAGCACTCAGTTGTGAAAGTAAAACACTACATAAACATGTGCAATCGGTGGAGTCGTTCCAATTGCAGATCACAGAATTTAACCGACTAAACAAGAAACAAGCTTAGAGACATCTAAAAAGGCCATTTTACTTTTCTATTAGAGACATCTAAACAACATATTTAGATATTCATTTCTATTATATCCAAAACAAAATAATAATAATAATAATAATAATAATAATAGTAAACAAACTCAGGTGCTAATGACCGATTAATAATAAAAGTTTCCAGTGCTTTTCTAGATTTTTCTTTGGATGTTGAAGGCTTTGAAAAAAGTCTACCCCTCAGTTTCTAATTGCAAACTGCAATAAATTCGTATGACTAATCTAAAGAATGTTAAATCAAACCTATGTAATAGAAAAACTCACCGATTGAAATGTTGAAAGCAAAATATGTTCTTGATGTGCTGGCTGGCTACGGAGATAAGAATAGCGAGAGAGGAAAATCTAAGGAAAAGAAAACGAAAGGAAAACCATTTGAGAAGAGGGCGTTCTTATTTCACTGGTCTCAGAGACAAAATCTGAGAGAGGGAAATCTGTGAAAATAAAATTTGAGAGGGAAATTAATTTGAGAGGGAAACCAATTTGAAAGGGAAACCGTTCAGAGACTGACCCATTTGGGAATTTCAACTGGACTACGGAAGATGGAAGAAGTTATGCTGAATCTTGGGAGCGAGAGTTTCGGTAGGAAGAAAAACGATTTGGTCGATCATATTTTTCAAGAAATTTTGTATCTACCTATATATATTTATTCATATTCCGAACTATTTAAATCACACTAGTCGATTACAAATTTGGACAAAGTATTCCTGTTTTCATTTAAAAAAAAAAAAAAACACTCTCATTCTGAAAACACCCAAACAAACATAGAGGAAGAAACAGAGATGGGCAGAGAAACAAAAACAGAGGAGACTATTGAAACCATACTTTCATCGAGACAACAACGTATTGCTGTTTAAAACTACAAGAGAAAAAAAAACAAAAAACAAAAAACAAAAAAAAACAAAAGAAAAGAAAAAAAGAATCTCCCTAACACACCCTACTCCCTAATTTGCAATCTCACCGTGAAATTCATGGCAAAGAAAATCCAATAGAAAATCAGCAACTCTGTAAACTAATCCGAATAAAAACTATTGGAACCTAAAACAAAAAAACTACTCACATCTTCAAACAAATGCAAAAAATCTCTTCTACAGTCAAATCACGTTTTTCAAACCCTAATTTTCAGAAGAACAACAGAAAAAGCTAATTGAACCATAACTCAACCAATAAAATTCTCAGAGAAGAAAATACCTCAAAACTGGAAAATGGGTATTTATGATTGTCGGTGCACGAACGTTCTGTCTGCGGATGGGGGTCATTTCTTCTCGCTTGTGCAACTCACACACTTGGATTGCTTTGCAACGGATGAAAACTCAAGGAAGTTCAAAAATGGTGCGAAGATATCGTGGCTGAGAGCAATAATCATGAAAGATTTAAGAGCACTCAAGCGAGTTAAGATTCACCAATGATTTTAAGGTTTGATGTTTGAGGGAGAAGGCCCCTCTGGTTTTGACGAGCAGTATTTTGGGAGTTTTTTTTTTTTTTTTAATCATAAAAAAAAGGAGGGAAGCTGCTCCCTTTTTTTTTTTTTTGGCTGAATGGAAGCTAGTCCCGCTTTTGTTAAAAAGATTCCTGTGTATTACAAAGGAGTCCATATATTTAGCGGTCACACTTTTTGAAATACTTTATCATTTAATGCTATCAATGAGCACTTTTGTTGTAGTGGAAAACATCTAAAATAGCACTCCTGAAGTGTTTGACTAGTTAGCTACCTCTCTAGGCACCCATTACCAATGCAACTTTCCTTGACCACATTCAAACGGTCAATGGAAGAGTTCTCCGACCTCCTGAAACAGCCATTCCGGCAAAGAGAAGGAAACTATGGCCGGAGAAACCCCCAACCAGAATCTCCAAGAGGTCACCCTCCAAACTAAACTAGAAAAAAAATTGGTTGCTATTAAATCCTTCTCCTATAAATACCATACTATTCTCACCCCAAACAGACACCTTCAGCCCAAAACACTGCAAACAACTCCTTTTTCATCTCCACTCACGGCCAAGAGAGGATACCCTCTCTAGATCAGGTGGCTCCCCCGAAAGAGGCACACTTGAAGTAGGAATCCATTCTCGAGCATATTGTATTTTCTACCTCACCAACCATCCCTGACCACATCATCAGATCCCACATTCCCTCAACACTTCTAACAACCATCCCCTTTACTTTTCACTCACTATTTCCGCCCAAGAGAAGATACCCTCTCTACCTCAGGTGACTCCATTAACGGAGGCGCACTTGAAGCATGGAACCATCCCAACCATCATCACAAGAGTAGTATTTCTCTTACCATTCCTCACCCATAACAAATGGCCAGTAGAGGATACTCTCTCCAATACATCATAACTTCCGGCAACAACCATGACAGCGAAGAACCTCTGAAATAGGTGTTCCAAAGTATACAATCACTTCAATACCATTCATTCCTCCTATTATACATACCACTGTCAGTGATGCGAACCCCGCCAACTTGTGACAAAACCCGTCATCTAAGAAGGAACCCAAGAACGTTCTACGATCAGGTTTGGATGGGAGACCTCAACCCGTTGCTTCAACAAAAACAAGAACCTTGATATATTTGACCTCAACCCATTGTTTAAATGCGAAATAAGAACCTCGGTATAAGGAAGACGTCACAAACGGTGGTGGAAATCCGTTTGATAAGTCGATAGTGAACGCCACGGAAAATTCTGATAAGTTTGAATGGTTCGTCAAAGAACCGAAGAGAAAATTCTCTCACATTTTTGAATTCCAAAACTGCTCATTAGCTTCAAAACATGCCTTTTTATAGGCTGCTGAATACAAATATATATATTTTTTTAAATTATTCTCTAATAAATTTGGATTTAATTCCAAAAGGAAACAAATCAGGAAACTAACCTATTCTTCCTAAATCACTCCTACAACTAGAAAAGGAAAAATAAAATAAAATATTTAAATTGGCTTTATTATCAGTCATTACCTACAGAATCACTCCTAACAAATAAGGAAAGTTAAATAATTTGGCATGCAAGCCTTACAACCCAATTTAACTTGCTAAAATTAAACTTAGCCTTGGCTAGATTCTTCTATAACTGAAATAGGATCAACATTCTATGCTCTTGTGCTTGCTATGTCCTCATCAGACAGCCTCTTAAATACTCTTAGAGACCATATGCCTCACATTTCATTTACTATTCATGACCAAGAGGGAGGACCCTCTCTAACTAGATCGTTCTGGTGATGGCGGAACACCTCCACCCTAGGCACTATACATTTCAGTTTTCACTCACTACTTATAACAAGACCACAGGTCCAAACCTGCATACTAAGCATCAAACAAACCTTTCATTCACAAAAAACATCTCTCCGCAAACTATTTATGTTCCTCTCCCATACCATATGGTCATCTCAAGATCCCCTGTATTGAGAAGTCTTCATCCACACAGGACAGGAATCGCAACGAGTGTTGCCCTTAAAACCGTCTTCCTCGGGGTCATCCCAGTTTAGCTCGTCTTAGCCGGGACCAACATTGTGGCTTGCAAGAGAGAGCACTACGAACACACGTAGTGGTTGTTCGGATGTTCGACCTCCTGCATAGCTCATGGTACCTCCGGCGGCACATTCTCTGGACGCCAACTAGACGCCAACTGGACCAACCATAATACCTACCCTACACGTCAGTACGGCCACCACAAAAGAGCCCCATCAGGTGGTTATTAGGCAATTTTGGTTCTTGACAGTTTATGAAAATTGCAAACTATAAATGTCCAAAATTTAAGCAGTTTATTAGAATTAGATGGTTTGATGTTTATATCTATCATCTTGTAGATGTTTACTTAAGTTTCAAAGTACTTTATATGAGCAATAAAAACCAAATATGATAATTTCCATAATCGATTTTGAGCTAAGTTACATCCCAAGGAGCGGTTGAAATATGTCAAGTTGAATTTATAGACAATTATAAATTCAACTAACTCGACACATTCATGACTTTTAGTTATAGAAAATGTTATTATAAAGTTTCCTCTCACCAACTCCATGGACCACATCCACACCAAATCGCATCACCTAGGGATTGATTAGCTGCATATTTATCACATTTTGTTGTAATCTTTAAAAATGACTCGAGAGAGTAACATCATAAAAAAAGAAACTATAATATACTGCTTAGATTGACATCCTCTTATAACTCTTCTTATTCTTTAACAATGCTTAAATTGACCTTAATCCAATTTGGCGATGGCGGTGATAAGTTAGTTTAGACTAACTAATTGGGTACTTTTAACTTATTATTTTGTTGGTTTTCATTTTGTCTTTCAGATCTTTATCTTTGGTTTATTATCTTTTGTAGGATTTAGGTAAAAAGGTGGGTTCGTCGTTCTTAGGCGCGTTTGGAGCTAAAATGGAGCGTTTGGCATGCTTTGGCGTGAAGATTTTGTTTTGAAGAATTTTGGGCGCCTACGCATCGATTTTATGGGGCCTAGGCGCTTGAATTGTGTTTTTCAGTACAAAAATCCGAGAGTTTAGGGCTTAGGCGCCGTTTCAGTAGCGCCTAGGCGCAAATCGCGAATCCCAGTTTAGGGCCTAGGCTCCAGAAAAAGAGGGCCTAGGCGCCCGATGCGAATTTTTCGAAATTCGATTTGATTCTCCGAATTTGAAATTCAAAAATAAAATCTTTTGATCCATGGCTATAAATATGATCTTTTTAGGGTTCAAAAGGGAGATTTTTTCGGAGAAAAAAGAGAGGTGTGAAGTAGAGGAAAGCAATTGGTGATTTGGAGAAGAATAATAGCAATTCCGGAGACGGATCGCGGCAATTCCGATTCATAAATCAGTTCTTCTTCTTTTCTCATCATGTTCAGAACTTTATTTAGGATTTTGTTTAGTTTCATTATGAACTAAATTTATTTTTCTAGGGCTACGATGTAGCCGGATTATGATTGTTCAAATTCATTATGGTTTAATTCAATTTTGATGTTTATTCATATCTATGCTGAGTGTTTAATTTGTTCTTAATGCTTGTGAAAGTGTGCGCGCCCTTTCTCATTGATTTGTGATCTAATTTGAGACTGAGAAGTGATAGTTGGATTAAACTTTGATTAAATACCATGAGATTGTCGTAGGATAGAGATATCTATGAGGCTTGTGTGATACTATGAATTTCTTGTTCTTCATAAATCATAATAGGTTTGGAGTTTGAGACCGAGAGGTGAAAACTGGCTTGTTGTGATAATTTGCTAATGCTTGAGAAAGATTAGTGATTACATTAGGGAAATTTGTCATCAGCATAGGAATAAGCGTTGTGTGATTAAATTTGATGTTTTGAGCAGGATTAATCCGGTGAAATCGGAAACCCTAGATATCCTAATATATTGAATTTCTCCTTGTTAAATTAGTGCGTTGTGTTTAATTTATTT